>VRYO01002763.1:1553050-1590183 GCA_009812075.1 Sialia sialis | reverse complement strand
GCTCACACTGCAGGCTCTCACATCTCACATACACCAGGAGGCAGCCAGACTCTGTTAGTGCTGGGAAATCCAGAAAAGCAGAGACCAAACACAGATAACATCTCTCTTACCTGCACTTTAGAAACACGTTACAATTTTTAGTGTAAAGGTGTAATAAAATGTTCTTGATAAAGCTGCAGGCTCATGTAGAGTCATTAAACTACCAGACCTCAGTTACCTTTGAAAGTCTTTCTAAAAGTTCCTTATAAGGTTTAAAGAACCTTGACTGTGATTTGGAAACCAGTGATCATGAATTAAATACAGTAATTTCACAATTATAAGCCGCACCTTTTTCATTGAAGAATCCAGCCTACCCCAGCAGTGCGGCTTATATTCAGGTGCGGCTTATCTATGGACAAATCCCAGTGAAATGTCAACCCGGAAGTGAGAGCCGGCCGGGGAGGGTGCCTGGGGCTGGCTTAAAGGCTTCACTGGTCTATGAAAACTGTTTGCAACTTGAGCACCTGACACCAAACCCAGCTGGCAGCGATTCTGTTACTAATTTGTTACACATGGATCCTTCCTTTTAAAAAAAAAAAGTGCTGCTTATATTCAGGTGCAGCTTATATACTGACAAACCGTGGTCTACCCAGCTACCAGGAGGTGCGGCTTATAATCGCAAAATTACTGTACATTTTCTTGTAAAAGTGTATTAAAAATAACACAAAGGAGATCATTTGAAATGCCCACCTTTGGCCTTTTTTACATGAACACATGGATTACAGACAAATTTATCTGAAGATACATTCATTATCTAACATACCATTTAGACAACAATCTATGGTTTTCAACATCAGTGATTCTCTTACTGCTCAGTGATTTGGCATGGCAAGAACCTTCCTGAATCCTCACTTTAAGTTTCAGTATCAGCAACAATGAGTGAAGTTCTAAATTCCCAAGTGCTTGCTGTTGCACCCAAGTCTCTCAGGCTTTAGATGCATCATCTTCCCCAACAAAGCTGTGTTTTCTTCTTCCCACTATGTCTTATTTATTATGTTCCCAGTAATTCTGCTCTTGGTTACCAATCCTTTTAAAGCTGAGCAAGACAAACAAGCAACCCCCAAAACAAACAGATCTCCCTCAAAAAATAAACCAATTAAAGAACACACACACAAAGCCAAATCCACAGACCAATATAGATCAAATCAAGCACCTGATGATATAACCTACAACTAAGACGACACAAATTAATGAAGCTCATATTTTGGACATTAGAAAATTTCAGCTGCAGTTAATTTAAGTCCCTTTTCCAATTAATTACATCTTAATCTCAGTGGTATTTTCAACATTATTTTGTTCTGACTTGAATACATGGTTTATGAAATTAATATTAGGTATGCATAATACTGGAAAAGGAAATGAGAGAAGTGCACTACAGAAAAAAACAGAAGAACTATACATTAATTATTATGAAATGCAACAAGTGCATAAGCAAGTATTTGTATTTTATTCACACTGACGAATTTCTGCTACTTTGGAATCTGCACAGAAACAAATATTTTTGCAACAATACACTATCATAAAAATTCAAGAAATTACAGATTACCAGAGATATCATTGTTCTCATAATAAATTAATAAAGTATCAGATCCTAAAGATGTTAAAAGGCTCTAAATAATTTTAGCTGCAAGTGTGAGGACGCTAGTTTTCCCAATAATCCAAAACTCAGTATTTCACATTTTTGTGATAGATATACATATAATATATAAAAATACATTGCAACTTCTGCAAGGTATAGAAAAAACATGCATTATGTCTAAGAATTAAACTCATTGTGCACCTTTTGTGAAGAACTGCACCAAACCTCAGACAGCTGGCTTTGCTAAAGGGAATCAGGCAATAAAAAGGTGCCTGGAATGAAAGACAAATCAAAGGAAGAGAACTCTGACATCTAAAATCAACAAGCTATCTCCTGTAATGTTCTGATTTTCCTCACTTGCTAACACATGCTATGAGGCCTTAAGAAACACCGTATTACTTAACAGAAAAAATATTACAAGTGGACTTGTGTGATAATGCCACAACTTGGAACAAAGTAATACCAGGGCAAGTATGGCAATCCACCATAATGAACCCTTGTGTCAAGCTTAGACAAAATTACCTAACTCGGGTACTTTTTAAGTCTAAATACTCACAAACAAATAATTTAAGTGGATCAACACAAACATTCTCCAGGTTTCCAACATTCACTATGCCATGCTTGCATAATGGAAAAGGCTAAAACTCCTAAGTTCTTAAGTCTTACATTCAAAATTATGATTAAAAAGCAGGGCACATGTCACAGGCAGCCAAAATGCTGATCTGTGCTCAGAAGCTGTTCTTTGTACAACATGAACTTTCTGTTTCTTTACAGGGTAATGAGGCAGCAAAGTGTGCATCGAGAGAGCACACGTAACCATTGATGCCAGGCACTTCCTTCATACTGCCAAACTAACTCCACAGCTAAGGGGAAGTTGCACTGGCAAAGTTTGGATCAAGATTTTAACAGAACTGAACCTTGCCATATATTGTGATATTAACCAAATTCTATTTTAAACATACTCCTCTATCAGAATTAAAACTAGCAGCATGAAGAGGAATCTTTTTCATCTGCATGGAAACTCATCTTAACTAAAATTATCTGTTGTGGATTTAACAACTTCTAATACAGAAGTGCAGACCTTTAACACAGAGATGCACAAATATGCATATTCTGTTGCAGTATTCTGCCTTGTTTCTTCAGGAAAAAGCACATTTTTCAATATGTCTGAACAAATATGAAGTAGCAAATAACAATACAGACTTGAACATTATACACTGTAAAAAATCAGTCCCTTGAAACAACAGAGCTCTTGTGAGATACTGAAACCACATCTCCCACACACACCAGGATTACAGATTAGCAGAGTAGCTCACCTTAAAGGAGACTCAAAGAAAAGACTCTTCCAATAAAATCTGCGCAATCCTTGTCCAAACAAAAAATTCATTTAAGTCCTGAATTCGCCAGGACAGAACAGCAAATCCTTAAATCACAACTAAGGCTGCTGGAAACGCACAGCTGACTTCTGGCATCTAGCAAATTATGTGTATTTATCTGATTACAGTTCAGAATACCACAAAGGGAGACTTTTAAAAATTCACTTAACAAAGAAATCTTTGAGGCCACTTACATCACCAGCTGAATATTAAAAACAAATACCTAAAACATACCTCTGTTTTTTCTTTGACTGAAACCATAAATAGGATATCTATTCAAGAGTGAAAAAAGGTTTAGATTTGGTTTAAATGCCAAGTATTGAAAGATTGATAGTTAGACAATTTAATTCTTTTCACAGCTACTGAATCTAAGCAATTTTTTTTTTCCCAAGCTTTGCTTTACTGGACTAGAAGTGCTGCATAAAAAAGTAAACATACTTAAAAAAAATTCTTGAAAGCAGACTGCAAAAAGACTTACCTTTTTAAAAACTTTTCCTGATGGCTGGATTTCATCTTCCTCTTTCAGAATTTCACGTGTTCCCAGGAGTTTTTTGTCCTTATATTTAGTTTTAGCGTATTTAAAAACTTTGTCGAGTGTATCACACCCAGGATATAAAACTGAAGCTAAGCAATGCAGACTGTTAACAGATCTGTATGCACCCCCAGGCTTGTTATTCACAGGTCTGGCTTTAACCTGCTTGGCTTTTGCTATAGCTTGCTTTGATCCTGAAAGAATGTACCATGGAATGTATGTTACAAGGGAGTACAGCAGGACTATGAAGTTTATAAACTGTAGAAGAACAGGGTTGATGTTATGCTTCAACTTCATTTTGGCTGCTTGAGAATGTTACAAGAGTGAGTTTGGAAACATGGACCAGCTAGACAGGGATCCAAAAAAATCTGAAAAGAGAAAAGAAAAGGTTAGTAGTAAATTATCACGGTTGGCAAGGGGTATTTTTAAACACAATGTTACAATCCATATCCCAGCAGGTCTCTTAATGCAGGAGTGAGAAGTCTGAACCACACACAAATGAAACCAGACACTGATACACAAGATGGAACTGTTCCGCTCCCCTTTAGCGGATAGCAGCAAAATGACACGTGCATCAGAAAATGTTTTGTCATTACACAATTTCAAAGATCCTCTTCAACATCAGAGCTCCATGTGCACCTTCACTAGGAATCTCTGTGACCTCTGACTGAATTATCAGCCTCCAGACAAGCCCCAGGAACACAGGCCATGTCACTCTGCACATGGGAACCCTGATCATTAAGGATGTTGAAATGTTTCCCAGGCACTGGACACACTGGGACACCTACCTAGGAGAAGGAAAGCTGTGTACATGACAGAACTTGCTGGTTTATTCCAAGGGACTTTTCACCAGTCCTATGATTTCAGGCTCAGAACCAATATTCAATGGGCCCACTTGTATCAATAAACATAAATAATATTGGGTAAATACCAGAAAAAAGCTTATAAATATCCTCAAACTCATAACAACAGCACTGCAAAGAGATGTGTAACTTTTTCCAGTGTCCCTAATGATGCCAGGATAGTCACTTTGTCTTTTTTAAAAGCTTGATTTACCATATCCAATGACCACAATGACAATGCAACTTTCTGATGTATTCCACTGTTGAGCCAAGAAATCATGCAATCTCTCTAAAAGATTAAAAAGATAAATCTACAAAATAATTGAAATCCTTATGGAAATCAGGGATGGTTGCCATAATGGCTAAAGATGAATTTCTACAACATTCAATGAGCCGCTAGCTAAAAATGATTGTTTTGTACATTATAAACTACAAATGCACTTCGCTCAGTTATCCTTTCAAATGTATTGATACAACTTATTAAAAGCAACTAATAATGACACATATGTAAGATGCACAGCTTTTGACAATTCTAAATTAAGTAATTTTTCATTCATAAGATGTATTATTCTGTGCTGATGTCTTACACTCTGACTTATCCTCCATTAACTCTCTGAAAACTCTAATGAAAATAAATTTGAGTTGAAAAAAAGAAATGTTTAAATCATATATGATCCTTCAGCAGTGATGGAAAGAAACCTTGCTTCATTAATCCTAGATCTGCAGTCCTTTTGGGAATGGAAAAATCCAGCATCCTTCATTTTTAGGATGATATTAATTCTATCTTTCCCTGAAACTTCCTAAAACTCCATGCAAAAATATTTCACGATCATCTTTTTCCCTAACAAGCTGCTGTAATCTCACTGTAACACTGCATCATTACTGGCAGTTTGAAGGAACCAAACAACATCAAAGTCTGTTCTGCAGAGCACCCTGAGATACATACTCAAATAAACCAAAGGAGCTCTTCACAGTAGGGATTTACTGCAACAAGCAGCAGCGGGGGCAGAAGAAATTCAAAATATTAAAAAAATATAAATGGAAGTGCATATATTTTAGTTTTCAGATCAAAGGCAAAAAGAGCAATGACAAATAAAAACGAACTTAAATAGGCTAAAGGGCAAATTCAGTAATCACTTGAAGAGACTTATGTTCTTAGGCTGCCACTGAAGGATACTTAATGAAAATAATCATGAGCCAGCCAATCAGCAGCTGCAGGCCAGAAAAATTATACTGTTGTTGACAGCAGCACACAACAACATGTTTTGAAGCCAAATCCAGAGTACACACCACAAGAGTTTACCCATGTTTTAAAATGTTCTATGTTGTATTTTTATTTTGCCTGGCCCAGTTCAGGAGGTGAACATCTTTTTTCTCCTTATAAAGCTGGAGAACTCCGCTCTGCCTAAAAAGTAGAAACAGAATGTAACCAAACACCGGTACATATGAAAATTAAAGCAACTGATTTAAAACCTTTAGGCAAACTGTTCTCCAAAGAAATTCCCTGTCTGACAAACAGTCAAGGCTGTTCAAATACTATTCTCTCTAGGTTTCATAACTTTCCTTGGTTAGAGAGGCCCTGAGCCCTTGCAGAACAGCAGCCTCCCATTTCATTTTGCAGTTAGTTACACCACAGCTTTATTCTTTCCTCAGAAGGAGAGAGGAACCTTTTCCACTATTTCTATGATAACCATGCCAAGGTGTCAAGACAAGCTCTCTCTTCTGGCTCACCCTTGCATAATAACCCCCAAACCTGGAAATCTTTGGGTTGAATTGCAAAGATAAATTGTGCTCTGCCCACCATTTCATAAAAGGCTGCATTGCAACAAAGGGTCTAAGGAACACTCCAACAGGACAGACTAAAAGGAAAACATCTTGGACTGTCCCCTGGCTCTGAAAAGCAGGCATCCTGCTCTACAACTCTGCTCTGATGTACATCTCTTTCCCTAAGTAAATAGCTAATTATTTCAGTTACTCCTTCATTAAAGTGAGGCTATTACAAGTAATCTATTGAAAACAGTTTCTTTTAAAAATTAAGATTTTTTTTTCCACTCAAAATGTAATGTTTTTAAGATTAAAAATTATCTTTTGCAAATGAAGTTTCTTGTCTTACAGGCCAAGTAAAACTATACTTTTTTCCTTCAAAAATCTTATAATTAGGAGATGGCAAACTTTAGCAAAAGAGAGTGAGCTCTGGTGGCAATGTTTTAAGAACCTGGCAGTGGGTTCCAGACTGATATTTAGAGAGCATCTATGCTTGTAACTAATTGTAATTACCATTGTAATTGGACATCGGAAAAGCACAATGCCTTTCGGAACAAGAAAGAAAAACACATTCCAGCAGTTCCACGAGAAGAAAAATCTCCAGTATCTTTGTAGGGTGATGGTTCTAAGGAGAGCAGAGCCATGACACAAAGGAAGCTCCTTCCTGGCTCTATAAAGGCTCCCCCCTTTCCTCGTGTAACTGAAGGACAGAAGTTACACTTTAACTCATCATTTTGTTCATTTGTTTGCTATGCTGTTGAAGAGGAAAATACCAAGTAAGCAGAGGAAATGCAGTTTAAAATACCTTTGTGCCCAACAGATTTATCACTGCCACTCCCAGGAGAACATCAAAGTCAGCCACATGGATCACTAAACATTCAATAAAAATATCATTTTGATGACAATGTAGAAGCAAAACTCTATCCTGACTTGAGGCTGGAGTGCTAGCTGTAAGGCAATTATGTTCTACAGCAAGCAAAACCAATGCAGCTGAACATGACAGTACATTTTCTGTTGGCTCTTTTTCTTATACAAAAGGTCATTAAACCTCCATTAAGAAAACCACTTTTAATGACATTGTAAAAGAGTAAGACTGTTTGCATTAAGATACAATGCTTGCTCATGCATTCCTCTCTGTAACATTTACTATTTCAAACATTTAATGTATGCTATTTTAAAAACTCAAAATGAAATACATTATTAAAAAACAATCTGCAGCAATGATCTAAAAATTAGAAGTTTTAGTGTAAACTATAAGGTTATATCAGATCTGGACGACCTAAAAGGGAAGCAGTGTTTGCTGTTTAATAGTCTCCCTTAAAAAAAATTGTATCCAACAAAGACAAAACTTTGGAAGGTTTAGTGAAATACTGTACAAGGTTTCAAAATTTAATTGAAGTACAATATATTGTCATCTTACTATTTTTGGAAGTATATGATTGCTTCTATCCCTAAAAAGAGTGCAAAGCAAACCCATCATTTTGGGGCAGGGAACAGAAAGGATAGAACATGATCCTAAGCAGTTTTTGCAAGCGTGACACTGTGGCACAGTGAGAAAGTTCACTGCATTTTCAAGACTGGAATTTTGTTCTTAGGTAGCTCCTGCTCAATCACTGACAAATAAAAACACATGACCTAACTCAGTGGTTTGGTCTGCAGATTAGCTGTAAACACTCAGGTTCTTACAGAACATGTGTCCATCCTGGTTTCACATAATCCTGCTGGGGTTTTTGAGGAAGCAGTGCTTAAAGCCTGACTAGTGATGCAGGAAAGGTTGAGAGGTGAAATCCTGGATGAGAGTTGCTACTTTATACAGGAACACAATTTATAGAAAATCTGCTCGAGCAAAGGGTTCTGGACATGCAGAAGAGCTGGTCAGTTAAATCTAACTCATGTTTAGTCCGGTAGTCACCAAATGGGAAAGAGCAAGACCACAAACTAAATTTGACACACTTTTTCAACAGGAAAAAGCAGCAGCAACCAGCACACTTACTCATGAGTCTGGAGAAATAAACCAGTTCTTTACAGGACTGATCCCTCTTAACACATAATCAGTGGTTTGGCCTGATACACTATTTATAATAATACTGTTACACCCTTCAGTTTTAGAATAAAACTTTTGTTAGATGAGAAAGTAAAAAAAAATCCTTAAAATAATGTGTTTACTAATTGACCTGCTTACACCAATTACATTACAATAAAAGCACGAATTAACAAGAAAAAAGGAACCTTATGCAACTTCTCATCGTGGCAGGTACAGGTACAAGAGCTGATACAGGATGTTCCAGTCTCAGTTTACTCAACAGGAGTTGTCACAGGCAACTGCATGAAATCTAAAAACGAAAATGTTCCATTAAATATGACAATTATAAAATACATCCTCCATGCTTTCACTCATATTTTGTAATAAACAAAACCTTTTTCCTCATCTGATAGTGCACTGTATGACCCACTGCATCAGCACAAAGGCAGATGTAACACAGAGCACAGCCACTGCTTGGACCTGAGCCCCTTGGCTACAATCAAGGTGCCTCAACAGCTTTGGGTAAACCCAGGAGCTCATGGTCCTTGTCTCCCTGACAACTTCTAACTTCCCAGTGGCTTTCAGGGCACACTGTTCGATCCTTTGAGGTAGAAAAAAATAGACCTATCTTTGTGTCTCCACCCACACAGAGAATGCATTTTAGCCGGAGTAATAAAATATCCTTGAACACTTTACAAAAAGACTTAATTAAATAGTAATCATTGATTTTGCTCTACTATACTTCAAAGTTTTATTTATTGTCCTTTGCAGAAAGAAGTCTTGAAAACCTGTGCTGGCAAATCACATTTAAAATAGGCAAATGTAAACATTTTGTACCTATTATCTTTCTGCAAGCATTTCTATTTACAGTTATTCAGTTCTTAAAGATAATCTTTTCCAGTTTCAGTGGATTAACTATTTGCTGCTTGAGGTGAGTATCCAAGGTGCTCACTGCCCCATTTTTTGACTTCCATGGCTTCACACATACTGACCAAACTCCAACCCAGAGACTCCAAGATACTCTTGCAAAAATACATTTTGGTCAACAATTTATAGTTGTAGAACTGCACATTAATTTATCTGTGAATCTTAAACAAAACAAAAACAACAACAACAACAACAAGCAAACAAAAATACCAAACAAACAAACAAACTCCACCGCACCCTGATTTATTAACATTCACTGAAAGGATAAAAAGGTTGTTCACTGGGTTAGGCTTTAACAGACAAAATAACTGAGTATCTTCATATACTACTCAATCTCTTCACTACAGAATGTAACAATAGGAGTTCTCAAAACAATATAACAAAGCCCATAATACAGACTTCTAACTTTACCAAAAAATAGCCTCTGTTAATTTACATCTGTAGCATTAAAAACCATGAAGAGCCAGGTTTTTACTACATCTGGAATTCACTCAAGAGCTGTCAGTATTTGCTAGCACTCAGCAAGTGAGCCCTTCTTTCACAAAAATAAGAGACTAAAAAGAAAGAAATCCCTATTACTGATTTATAAATACGCATGAAGTCATTTATATAAAAATAAAAAGCAAACCAAATGTACACAGATGTGTCAGCCTATGCTCCACAAGCAAACTCCCTGGGCTGTGAAGCAAGGAGGGTCTGAGGTGATGAACAGTGCAGAGGAGAATCCCAAACATGTGCCTATCCAAGTGCAAGGTCTCTTTTGTAATGTGGTTTATGGGACAGTTACATTTGAACAGAGATGTTCTTCAGAGGTACAGCACAACTGTTTTCATATACTTCTTGAAACAGAGAGCATAGAAATCCCGGCAAGCCCTACTGAATGCTGGAAATGAATGTTTTGGGTCCCTGCAGAAGAGCTGGTGCTCAGCACATCCTTCCAAATTGGAAGCAACAGCAGGGTGGGCACAAGGACACAGCTCACGTCCCCAGCTCACCCACCCTTCACAAGCCTCTCCTCCCAGCACCTCCTGCATTCCCTGAGCACTGCTGTCCTGCCACGGCTCCTGGGAGCTGTGCTGCTCTCCAGCCATCCTGGCAGACCCCTCTCTCACAAGCCCTGTGGTTTTCACACAAGGGCACACACTGTCCTTCTCCCCTGCTTGCTGATTTTCCAGCCCCCAAGCCCTCCGAGTCACCCTTTTCCAGGCTGCTCCTGGGTCTCAGCATCACTTCTAGCACTAGGGAGACTTCCCAGGAGCTTCTCAAACATCCACAAAACCCTTTTCCAGGCACAACTGAACCTGTTAAAAACAGCAGCGCCTCTCTGCACTCCATGGCTGTGTCCCAAAGGGCATCTGCTTTCAACAGGGAGAAAAAGCAATGCTCAGCACACTGACCCCCAGGAACCAGCACCCACAGGGAACAAACCAGCAGGACCTTCCTCAACAGCTCCACATGAGCACACAGGGCTTATCACAGCTACCAAACAGCCTCTCTACAGAAACATCTAGAAGAGGATTGCCTGGCTGTAACACAGGTGCACACTCAGCCAGAGGTTCTTCTGAAACTCTTTCAAGCAAGCACACAAGAATTAAACTAGTTCCCACATCAACTCCAGTCCTTAGTGTCTCCCTCCCAGTGAACAGGAGACAACCTGTCTCTCCTGACTTGGCCCTTCTGCTCCACATTCTGAGAACGGCTGTGGTCTTACATAGAAAGAGGGATGCTGGGAGACCAAAATTGCCATTTATTAGTCTGTGCTCTCTAAGGGGCAGTTCTTCAGGACACTGAGAGAATAAACACTCTAAGAGGACACTAGGGTAATTCTGAGCTACCTTATTAGATCATCTGTAGCCTCCAGCTGTGACCCACCTCTAGCACAACCCTGGCTGAATCCTAAGGCTCTATAAATGCTTCCCCTTGCTCTGCCAGGGAACACAACACTGACAGATGGCCAGAGCCAACACAGCACTCCCACTCCTGCCTCCACAACTCAACCCATTCAGCATTTCAGCATAAGCAAATCTACAACTCAACTCCAGTCCCGGGGGAAGCTCGGGCACTTCTCTGCAGGAGTGTGTTTCTGAGAAGCACAGCAGGGCACACACAGACTGTCAGGAAGAGGCTTTGTGACCTGGAACAATTCTGTTTCAGAGGCAGGAGTTTAACAGACCACTGGGCAGCAAAGGTTGCTCATGGACTGCACAGCCTGAGGGTGTGATTTCAGCTTGGCTCAAGCAGATTTAATGCTGGGCTGCTAATAAAAACAGACTGTTCCTCTCCAAAAGGTAATTCCACTCTTGCCCTCCATTGTGCCAGCACAAGAGTGCTTGTGTGGCTAGGAGTGAGTCAGATTAGCTTGTTGTTCCAGTTTAAACCCTCTCCTTCTCAGGGTGGAATGGTGGATTTTCCTTCCCATCAACTTTGGTACTCATTTGAGTCACTGCAACCACCTAAATCAACAGAAAATTATCACTACAAAAGATGTTATTCTTCTGCTGTGTCAGAGTGAGTAACCATGAGCTGCCAGGAGTTACTGGCAAGGTGAAAGCAGGGGAGGAGAGGGAAGGAGCCTGGCAGAGGAGCTGCAAGGAAAGCCCAGCGGGCTCAGCACAGTGCCAGCAGCACGCCTTGTGACTCGGGTGTCACAGCACACCGCACACTGCAGCATCAGTGCAGAGCTGGCACTGCGGATTAACCTGCTGCTCTCCTACTCATGATCTCACTACTTACTTTTTTAGGAGCTCAGCCTCGGGGGTTTCAAGTGCTACAAGCTTAAATACCTTTAAACTTTGGGTATAGGTTAATACACATCCTATAAATACAAAGGGGTTTAATTAATGTCCTTCACATGTCAATGCTATGTTTGTAAAATGATACTCCTACTTCCTTAGGGGGAAGCCAGAAGGCATGTTATTAGGATAAATTATTATGTCCTTGTTAAATACCAAAATACTACAAAAGTGGGGATTACACGAACTAAAGAAGTCCTTTTACCCTAGAGACACCCTCTACAGTATTAACTAAATTTTGATACAGAGGAAAGTTTTATTATCTAGAAAATATTCCTTTTCCTCTTACTAGGTTCATTTACATCAAGTGGAAAAAAAATTCACACCTAGTATTGGCAGACAACAGGGAGACAAATGTTCTTTTTAGCAGAGAACTGAACTAGATAGAAGGAACTGACATTTCTTGAGGGCATAGAACTGTGCTTTCTCTAAAACAGTATATCCAGTTATTCTAAAAAGGCAATGGTAAGTGGGTATTAAAAATTTATATTTGACATCAACCTCTTTTAGGTACACCCAAGTCCCACTGAATGAAATATCAGTGCACACTGCAGGACAACGAGGGTCCAGCTTCAAACTTCTCCCCTCTGCTTCCTCAGGAAACAAAGAGTGACATCTATGAGAAACTGAAAAGCGACATCACAAGGCCAACAGATCCATCTCTCCCCCACAAAAAAAGCTACAGTCTGACTGCACAGGCTACAAACAAGTTTAAACCTTTGTTCCAGGTGAAAAATAAAACTAAATCAAAGTGAGTTCAACACTAATGAGCTCCAGGAGCAATACTTAAACACTCCTAAAGCTACCTTCACTCACAACACAAACACCTTTCCAATAAAATCAACTAAAAGGGCAAACTTCATTGCAGTTCTGCATCACAGACTTTTTTCTACTTAAAACATTTTAAAACTTATTTCCCTTAAATAAGGGTTTGAGTTTTTTCAAAATTATCCAAGACAGTTTCAATATTTAATGGATTGACAAATACATCTTTGATTAATAAGAGCAATAAAACACAGCTCTAAGGTGACAACTTTATCAGTAAACCTGAAGCAGTTCCCAAAAAGAAGGCGGTGTGCTAAAAACACTTAGTTAAAGTTATGTAACAAAGTAAGGGCTATGCCAGAACACAATCCAGTGCTGCTCCATCTTTCATCTCCTTCTCCTCCCACTGCATACATGACACTTCATGGCAAACAAGAGTCTTAGCTTGTTTCAGGCACTTCACCAGATACTGTCAATATGCTGCTTCCATTCCTTTTCGCAGGCAGTTATTAGAGCATTTAAAAATGCATTTAGTGCCAAACGAAATCAAATGTTCTCATGTTTGTGACAGAGAAAAAAAGAAACTAATGGGTAAAGCACCTTGATACAGGAGAAGGCTTCAGAAGAACTTTGGTATCTGCCAATTCACTGTTAGAGATGAAACCACCAATTTCCCCGGGATTCTGCAATGTTTTTAAAGCACAGATACAAATTAAACATGGACAAGTACTTAAACAAGAACATCAACATCACGGTACATACAGTATAAAAAAAGTCTGCATAAGAATGAGCCAGAAGCTTCACCAGTAACCTCTGCCTGCTGAGGAAGTGGTGTGAGAGCCAAGTTATCACTCCCAATTCCTGCAGTCATTTTCCACTCGTTTAGGTCAATCACCCTAAGTACTTCCACTGGGAGGCAGACTCTGCTTTATCCCAATCCAAGGGACTCACCACAATGGTTCCATGTGCTGTTTTCTACTACAAAACACAGCCCAAGATCAGCTCTCCAATGTCTGGGGAATCTGAAATGCATGAGCAGTTCTGGCTTGTTTGTTTCTTAGAACAAAACTAGATGGTCTGCTGCCATATATTCAGTGTGGTTCATACTATATCCCAGTCATGTATTTATTAGATTGGAACAAAAAAAAAAAAAGAACTTAACAAAACAATCCCACACATTCTTAACTGTAAAGGTGCTTCAGCTTTTTTTTTTCTCCAGAAGAATCTATACATGCAGAAAACCGTTCTTACTTTTCAGTGAATTTGAGTTCATGTAGTGCTACAGTAAAAATTATTACCCATTATCCTATATTCATTTAAAAAAAAAAAATACAAGGTGGCCAGGTCCAGAATCTGCTAAGCCCATATATTTATGTTGTCCTTGCCTTCTTGCTTTGAGATTTCTTCTCTATTTGATGGGATTTTGTTAGGGATAACTTTTGACCCTGATGCTGGCTCATTACCTGGTGTGCCATGTCAATTCACACACCACAATGAGATACTTTATTTCTTTATTCTCCTTTCCACAAAGTAGGGATCTAGGTGTAACCCCACAAAGTCAGCAAAAACTTCACACTGGTTACACATTTTACCAAGGACATCAGAGTTCCTTGGTTACAAATGACAGCTTTTTCACTAACTAGCACTCAAACCCCTATTGACAGCTCTCTCTCTCTGCTCCTGCTAATTAGTGTGCAGCACAGCTCTTCTCTGCACTGGTTTCAGGGGTCTGTGTTGAGTGGGTGACCAATGAACCCCCTGCCAGAATCACCTTTCCCCACTCACTGCTCAGTCCTGCTGACTTCACCACTGGTGGCTCCTGTCCAGACAGCCCTTTCATCCTGGGATTGTGCTCCCCTTCCCTCAGAACAGAAGATTAGCCAAGCCTGCAAGTCCCTACAGGTTTTACAATGCAATTGCTTAATCATAACAGCCTACCTATAGCTACTGATTAACATCAAAACAACTGCACAGCTCAGTTCAGATCTTGAGGGACCAGATAACTTTACATCAGAAGTCCTGAAGAACAAGAAGCAGATGAATACTCAGGCAACAAAACAAATCTGAGAGAACAAAATGAAGATACAGCCTTCACAAGAAAAAGTGTGAGAATTCCAAGTCTTCAGATAAATTTCTCAAAAGAAAAAAATATCAGCCAGATGAACAGTAAGAGAAATTTTACATCACATTTCAAAGCAAGAAGGCTATCCACAGCATGACCTAAGCTATCAAAGTGATAAAGTAGGATGCTTCACCATTTAATTTGAAAGGCTAAGCTGGTGACATTTTCAATACACTTTCTTTTGAAGGGTAAAGGTTCCATTCTCAGGTTCCAGTTACTTGGGGTTTTGCTAGGTTTGGTTTGCTTTTGTTTGTTGTTTTTTTTAAGCATCATCATTATGTCCAGTTATCTACAGTAATTTACTACCAAAATAAATGTAATTAGGAACTTCCCACAAGAATATCTAATTTCTCACACCCCACACCTTCCACTGTAGTGTCTCAAAGACCAGAATAGGAACAAGCCTTCTCCTCTGGCCTGCGAGGGAAGTCACAAGTCCTTCAGAAAGGATATTAAGGAAAGACTACTGCTCCCAACCCATCAGCAGGGTTCAGATCATCTTATCCAACATTCACTCTTGTACAACAAAGAGATCCCCCTCAAGCCACACAGCAGAGAAACAACAGGAATGCAATTTATAAAAATCACAGCCCCAGCAAGTTCTGCCTCAAGCCATCACTCACACAAGATTCTCTGGGATTTTCAGAGTTCCAGACTGAAGCTCTCTGTAAGGACTATGCAAGGCATCTCAAATGCAGCGCTTCACTCCAGCAGCACTACAAATGCAGAAAATAACCCGTGGAGCTTTTCCTGAGCACAAATACAAAGAGAAACAAAACTTGCTCTAAGTTCTGGGAATATGTAACTTTCACTTTTGGTAACTTTACCTCTGCCACGGGTTACAAACCTATTCTCAAAAACAGTCATCTGTTTCTTAGATTGCTTACAGTGGTGTCTGTGAAACCCCACATCCTAAACACTCAGGTTTACAGATGACTAAACTTGACTCTTAAACTGGTTTAATTGAAATATTTTGCTTAAGATTTCGTGTATATGTCCAAATGCAACTAATGTCCTGTAACAGCCAAAAACTACTTCCCTCCTAGTACTTTTTAGGATCTGATGCTAAAAAACTACTTAAATATTTAACTCCAGATTTCAGCAAACTCCAACTAAACCAAACCAAAGACACCAGAAATGCTGCACACACAATCAGTAGAAATGGGACTTTAACAAGTATTTCCTATGGATACAACCATAACATCACAAACACCAAATTGCCAAAAGGAACTGGAAAGCCTGGAAACCATGGCAAAACCATGGACCAATTAAGCACTTGATGAAATCTGGGAAAGACTACCAGAGAAGATGATTTTGGCTGTTAATGCTTTGGCCTCACTCGTCCATGTATTTAAGGACAGACAGCACACTTTGCACTCAACAATTTGTAGAGTGACTGATGGGAAGCCACACAAAAGGCTGAGCTACAGAAAGACAAGTAGGCTGTTTCTCTGCAAACTGCTTTGCATTGTTTTTATTTTTCTTGGCTGCTCTAAAGTCCTAGAGACAGTGGGGAATACAGCATTACAAAAGAAAGAAACAGCTAAAGATAAAGATAATATTTCAAATCCAGTGTTTTCCTAAAGACCTACTTGATCTAGGTTTTGTATCTATACTACTTGGGGGAAAATTACCCTTTTGTTCAAAATCCAGGACTATAATTTATTTCAACACGACATAAAGAAGTCTACCCTGCTCACTTGAGTCATCATTCTATTTTCTTTAGAAGTAACAGAGTATCAGGACAACCTCTCTCCTCCATCACACTGGAACAAGAATCCTTTTCTCTCTTTTCATCACTCTTTTGTAAGCAAAGCAGGCAGGAACAGTCATGAACATGCTTAACAATTGCATAACTCGAAGCAAACACAGAACAAGGTCTCGTTAAATTAGAAGCATTACACAAGTGTGGTTCTCAGCTCCAAGTCCTCATGTGTCACCCTTAAAAAAACAAACTTACAAACACAGGTGATGACAATCAGAGGACAATACCCAGTGCCCAGATATGTCCTGAATGGCATGAAGGTGAGGAAGTAACTGCATCCTCCCAGGAGATCATTCAAATCAGTAGTTCAGAACCAGTACACAAATATTGCGTAGGTAGAGGGAGGTTTGGGTAGAAGAGAATCCTGTTTTTCTCTTCAGGGAAATCAAACACACCCTTAGACTCTGATTATGTAAACACAACCAAAATTGAGGTATATGGATGGGTAGAGCCTTCACCGCTAAGTTTCAGGAACACTGACCTTTTCTAAAAAGGAAGGTGCTACAGTATCAACAGCATTTGTAGGAATTTTGTGAATATTCTCAGGCAAAATTATTTTGACTGTCTCATACAGATGTCAGCATTAGATTAATACAATTTAACAAACTGGAAGTCCAGAATAGACTATAAATATTTCTATGAGAATAGTAATATTTCACCTGTTACATGAGCTACTAACATTTCAAAAGGGAAATACATCTTGCTTTAAAAAACAAAAAAGAGAATCATGAGCTATTAAGCAATTAAAATATATGCAGTTTCAACCACTGTACTCTTAGAATCTGATATCTTAGGTGTATACACATTTACAGAGGCACAAAAAAACAAGTCAGGGTAGCAGATGTATCAGCCCTTTCTCAAGCTGGACCTGCCCACAACTGCACTTGTGACTGTGTAACACAGGATTTGGGCAGAAGACTTTTTCTTAGCTGTAACTGATTATTAGTAAATTACAGATTTAAAAAATTTTAGTGTCTGTTTTACCTTACTTTTCTGATAAAAAACCCTCACCCCACATTCCAACACCCACTAACAGCTTGGCTTGGTGACCTGGACATTGACACGTGAGCACAGCCCTGCTACACCTGCTGGGAAGGGGATTTGTACCTTGCTCTTGAAATCACTGGATGTTACCAGGTTAAGCCTTTTGTGCAGATTGTAAGAAAGGCAGGTAAGAATCTCCATAAGTATCTTTCCCCTCAAGAAAGGTGAAAAAATAAAATCAACATAGTTTTCAGTACTGCAGAATTTGAAAACGTTTTCTGTGCATCTCAAGGTTATCCATTAGGAAAAGCATTTATTCACAGTTTCTCTAGAACAATACAGTGCAGCAATACTTCATCAGGACAATTAAAATGCAGTTGTAAATGCTTGGGAAGTTCTGTTACCAGGGCTTTACAAGTCATTTGTGGACTTACTGCTGGAACAGACCAAACCCAGTTAGCCCCACAGGCCTGAGCACTCCTGGGACAGCTGTCTTCCTGTGTGCCTGCTGCCTTGATGTCTTTTCAGCACTCACAAAATCCTGACAGAATCTGCAGACACTAAAAAGCAGATGTTTCTCTACATAACCACTTAAATCCTCCTGCAAGCCATCACCTCCTGCTGCTTCTGCTCCCTTTCTCCCTTCTCCATACCCATATACTTAAAACCAGCTATAGATACCTCTTTACCAAACACAAATTACCAGCTCATCTAAATTCTAAAAGTTAACCGCAGACACTCCACTTTCCAGTTTTTCACAGGTTCTCACAGAAGGAGCTCATAAACATTGATTTTAATAATGGTTTGGTGAAATGACTGCAGACCACACTCCACTGTTTCACAGACTGTCTTCTCATACTGTCTTAAGACTTTGGTTGGTAGAAGTGTTTCTGTATGTCTGATCCAACAGACCTTATGTCACCACACACACTGATGTACGACACTGTACTAACTGCTCAAGAAGCACAGCACCCATGCAAAACCTTCCTGCAGGAAAATCCTGGACGGCCAAGATATATCTGAGCAGCCAACCCGAACAAAATGGAGCATGTTCCACACCCTGTCCTGGAGAGCAGCAAGGCAAAGGCAGAAGTCCTGCCTCTAAAGATGCTAAAAAATTGTTTGTACAGAGTTTTCAGTCTGCAGTATCTTTAGGAAGTTATCTCAGGAGAGAATGTTCTACAGATAGGAATGTAACACAGCAAAGAGATGGGGAACTGAACCTGGCAGTACTGTACCAGTGCTATACTGCTGCTTCAGCAAGTCACTTCTAATCTTCATTATCTATTTTCTCCTTCCAGGTCTCATACTGGCTTCATCTAGTAGATACAAGCATTCAAGGTAAGGGTATTTACACAGCTCCATAAACCAAAGCAAGAGATTTACAGATTTACAGTGCAATGGGAGAAGGTTTGCCGTTTGTTCTTGCTGTTTTCCCTATCAACAGTGAAAATCCATGAGCCAGTAACTTCAATAATCTTATCTTCCCTGCTTTTCAGGAAACTCATCAGACTGAGAAGCCAGCTTGTCCCACTTCAGATATCGTAATTAACTAGCACATTTTTGTAATTAACAAGGCTCAAGAATGCTGAGGGAAAGACGACTTCCCAATGCACAGGTGGTGACAAATTGCCACCTCCTCCTCAGGGATTACAGACACCTTAAGTCAGCACCTTGACTTCTCATGAGCTGCAGTCTCACTTAAGGAATGAGAGAACACGTGGGTGAGGATTCCTTCCCAAGGATCAGTAAAAGACTCTTAAAAGTTTTGAATCGAGTCGATTCAAACCATTTAGAATTGTGAACAACTTTTCCCTAATTGATTCAGAAACTAATTCAGAATAAGATTTGAGTTTCTTTCAGTTGCACTTCCCCCCCACCCCATATTTGGGAATAGCCATTCAGGAGGTGTGTTTAGGATACGTCCACAATTTCCTTCTACAGACTCTAAATTACTAGATCCCAAACTGTATCTTGCAGCCAAGCACTGAATCTTTTGAGAGCCCTTCAGCTTTACTACATGGCAAGCCCTGATGTAGACCAGGCCCTCAGGATGAAGAGCAGGTTCTTCCAACTCTAACTGCATAATTAAACAAATAAAGTCCTGCCATTTGAGAGCTGCCTGCAATAATGCTCCAAGTCTGATGTGTAAACCTGCACTGCCAGACCACATGCAGCCCCAAATAAGCTGGCTCACAACCTTCCACTGCAACTGCTCTATTGGCAGAAACTACATAAAGCCATGGGATAATTCAGTTGGTAAAGAACATCAGGGGGACTATGCTTCAAAACAGAGTCAGCTGTGAAACCACACCTGCCTTCTCAGGGCTTTATCCAGCTGGATTTTGAAAACTTTCACAGGAGTCTGCATGACTCTCTCTAGGCTATCAAGTCTCACCACTTGAAACACCTCAGGGTGAAAAATGCCTTATAAACACAGACCTCTGTGGCTTCAGTTCACACCTGCTGTCTATTCTCACCATGCACTGTGAAGAACTTCACTTCACTCTCTTGAAAATCTTCATGCAGGTGCTGGAAGGGCCCCCCAAGCCTTTTCTTCTCCAGGCTCAACAACAGGCACAGTTCCTCTACTTCTCCTCATAAAGCAAAAGCTCATAACTCCAGCCATTCTTGGCAGCTGTCTCCACTGAACTCACTCCAGTTTACCAACATTTCCTTTGTCCCAGGGAGGGGAGCACAACTGGATGCTGTATTCTGGACCAAAAGGAATGGGATAATTGCCTCACTTGACCTGCTGGCTGTGCTGCTGTTAATGGGGCACAGGCTGTCCCTGCTCAGCCCGCTGGCCACCACAACCAGAGCCTTCTCTGCCGAGCTGCCCCAGACCAGGCTGTGCTGGTGCAGGGGGCACTCCTGACCGGGAGACAGCCAAAAACCCCCATCCTTCAGGAGCTGCTTAAATGGTACATTTGCTTAGTAATCGGCAGCAGATGAAACGGATAGGAATTGAAGCCAAGTCTTCTTAGTGTTAATACACCTTACTTAGTAGTACTAAGTCGCCTCTTAGGGCCATATTCAGATGGCCTAAATTCCACATAAATCCTTCTGCCTCCTATTTCTTATTAGCTGGCTTTCAGGCAGCTCCCCACTCAGTGTCTTATGTAAATTCTCTGAATTGGTTTTCAGAACCACCTAGAAATCTCCATTGACTGAGAAAAGGGGTTTCAGTGGAATTTAGGCCACCTGAATCTAGTTTTTAAGGTCCAGTAAAGCTGCAGCATCAGACTGCATTATTTTTTGGATTTGCCACCATGGCAGTAAGTAGCAGTTGGCTGTCAGGACAGATTTAGTTACTCTTCTACTGGAAGAAGTATTTTAAAAGAAAATGTAGACTGCTAAACAATTCAGAACTCAGCTCTTCCAGCTACTTTCTGGAAATTTACTTCATAGTGGGATCTCCTTTAACAAGAATGCTTTATCCATAGTTTTTTTAAATGTTGTCCTTAGCCATGTATAATGTTTGTTCCAGAAGTCTTGACAATCCATTGAAAAAAAATTGGGTATTTAGTATGACTCAATGGCTCAAACCATTCATTAGTCTACAGAAAGGAAGAATAAAAGCCCTACAATCAGCACTGAATGGGAGCTGGGGAAATCAATGGCTTAAATGCTCACCAGTTCAGCAAAAGCACACCACGCTTTAAGTCAAACATGAAGACAATTCCCATAGCTCTTCAGAGATTAACAGTTTTCCAATAAATATCATTTTGATTTTCTGAGGTTTCTGGTTAAACCACATCTTGTAATTTGAGAAGTTATTTATTACAGGCATTATGGTTTTGGAAGTGTCATAAATAAAATGTTACACCAGCATAGTCAGCCCAATTGAGTGTTCTCACATACTCCAGATCCTCCAAACAAGAGAGATGGAGCAGGGAAAATGGAAAAGGAAAGACCCATAAGCACTTGTGAAACACCTCTTGTCTAAAGCTGTAAGCCAAAGTTCTCTCAAAACAATCCAGTTCTGTGAAATAGAAAGAATAAAACTGAGGCTGAAATTTACTGCCTTACCCTTACTTGAGTGGAATGGGACACTTGAGGACAGTACAAACATTCAGAATCAAGTGCCAGCTCATTACAGGTCAAAGACTACTGTAGAATTCCATCAGTAAGTCTGCACCCCTCTGAGGGATTCAGTATCCATGAGCGAGCAGCCTGCTTTCCTGACCAGCCAGCAGGGACCAGGTCCACACCACAGGCTGACTTCATGATGAGTTTCAAAGATCAGCAGCTCCAGCAGATTGACTCAAGCCAGCCATCAACGTTGAACACACAAATGCTAAACAAGAACCTTCATTTCTAGAAACCAACAATAACAAACACGCTGAACAACTACGAAGAAAAATAGGTCTGCAAGTCTCAGTGCTTTGTTTCAGCCATTCCTGAGGCATAAATCTACAGGTCAAGGAGGAATTACCAAGCTTAAAAATGTCTTTCCTTAACTTTTCAAAGCATACAAAACAAATAGTATGAGAAGTGCTGCAGATGGTAATGAAGTCTTATGAATGCACCCAGATGATCACCTTCATCTTGGGATACAGCTAAGACCTGATAACACATCTATCATTTAATGCTTCTGCCTTTTAGCCCCAGGAAATAAAAGTCATAAGCCACAGTGAACTTTAGCACAGAGATGGCAATCCACTCTGGAGAAAGACTGTATCAAGAGCAGAATGTAACCAGTCAAAAACCACATTAAGGCTGTTAGTTTCATTCCATGCTTTTTCTTTACGTGATGCTTAAAACAATAACAAGACAAAAAAAATTCCCGAACAAACTTCATGTGAACTCAAAATTTTGTATTTTGAGTAAAAATTATCACCCTTACCCTTAACAGACTTTTTTAAGTAACCAAAATCTTTTATCATTAGTATTACTCTCTTTCATTAATTCTGTACTGATAACACTTACTTACTGAAGCTAGTCAAGTACAAGAACTTCACATCTGGTGTTATCAAACCCATTTCACAGCCAAAAGAAGTGCTAAACTATAGAACTGATACTCCTAAACAAAACACAGTACTTATTGTAAAAGATTACATGCCGGCTGCCGTACATAAATGTGGGAGTGTGGAGGGCTTGTTTCTTCAGTAAGGTTAAAAAAAAAAAAAATCATGTAGTGATAAGAAACTATTTCTATTCTGTTACTGCCATGATTTTTCTGGAGGTTACTGTTTTCTCATTTACGAGGGATTCTGTACGAGTCCCAAACACTGAACTTCATGCTTTATGGAACTATCAGTAGTAGTATTTTAAGCTCGCTGCTCTCCCTGCAGTGAAAGGTGTCCCTGCGACTCCTGGAAGGGAAGGCACCCCAGCACTAAAACCTGCACCAACCGCCTGGAAAACAGATCGGCAATTCCGAAAGGAGACTGACTGCCGGCCCTGCCTGTTTCGCATCAGCCGCGCTCACCCACTGCGAGCCGCGGCCGGTCCCGGAGCCCACGGGGAACACGGCACGGGCATGGCACACGGCCGGGGGAACACGGCACGGGCACGGGGCACGGCACACGGCCGAGAGGGACACGCGGAACGGGCACCGCACACATGGCACCGGGCACCTGCCTCACGCCGCGCTCCCGCCAGCCCCTCGGACGCGGGAGCCCAAACACAAAGTAGGGCAGAAGGAAAAAACGCGCCTGTTACCGACTAATTATCGCGCCGGGCCCGCCGGCGGCCGAGCCCGCGGCAGCCCCGCAGGACCGCTCCAGCACCCCCGCGGCCCGCGCTGCCCGCACTCGCCCCCGCGGAGGCGGCGGGAGGCCCGGCGGGGCCCCGCAGCACCGCGCGGGCGAGCGGGCGGGTTCGCTCAGGCGGCACGGAGCCCCGCAGCCCGCCCCGGCCCGCGGCCCCGCACTCACCGGCCCCGGCCCGGGGACGCCGCGGCGGCACCGCCCGCTCCGCGCACCGCCCGAGTGCGCGCCCGCGCTCACCCGCGGCCGGGCCGCCCGCCGCCGCCGCGCGCGCTCATTCCGTATGCGCCACGGCGCCTCCTGGTTGGCCCGCGCCGGGTGGCGCGCGGGGCCGGGCTCCCGCGGAACGGGGTTACTACAGGGCACGGGCGCCGGGGGGCGGGGCCGATCGCCGGGGAGGGGCGGGGCCGCAGCAGCAGCGCGTCCTTCCGCGCCCCGGCCCTGCCGCGCCTGCGCGCCCGCGGAGCGGGGCCGCTGTCTGCGCGCTGGGCGGGGACCCGGCCGCGGGCCGGTGCTTCCCCCACGGAGCCGCGATCGCCCCGGGCCCGGCATTGACGGCATTGCCCTGGGGCATTCCCGCCTCCCCGGGACCGCGCGGGCGGCCGGTGTGTGTTTTTGCCAAATGTTCCGCTCAGTGAACGAGCGCGGCAGCGGCATCAGCGTGCCCCAGCGCCGCGGGTCGCTGCGAGAGCCAGGGCCGCTGCAGGGCCCGAGGCCGCCGTTGGTGCGTTGCCCTGTGTGAGGGTTTGTTTGCAGGAGCGTGGCAGCTGCTGCAGGGGCTCCTGGGCCGCGTCTCTGCCCGCACGGCCAGCACGGAGCCCTCACTCCACATCCACCCTGAGCTGGGGCACCTGGAAAGGTTCTGTCAGTGCTGCTCAGGCCTGGGCTCCTCTTCTACAATTCCTGAGGAGCTTTCGTCAATATTGACTCATCAGCCCCTGCAAATGTTCCTTCAGTACTAAAGGTTCTCATTTAACCGGTGTAATACAATACTGGAACAAAACAAATGAGCACTTGCCAAAGAGAAGTGAAATAAAAGCAGCAAATGGGAAGAAGGTTTCAAAGCGCAGAGGAAAGCTTTAGTTACTGCGGGTGCCGGGGGGGTCCCTGCAGTGGTGACAGCCACCATTGTCACCAGGGTAGCTTTGTTTGGCTCGGTTGGTGCAGGTCAGGGCCCTGGCACAGCAGCCCAGGGATGTGAGGGCACAGCACATGGCAAGGGGAGAGCAGGACTGCAGAGCTGCGGCATGAGCCCGCACACTCATGTACCTGTGGAGCAGCAGCGTTCGAGCCGTTGATAAACCCTGCAGCTGCTGCTGCCCATGGCTGTGTCCCACCTGCAGCCCTTCCTCCTTCCCCTCACAGACATCACATTTCAGAGGCAGAAGCTCTGTTTGCATCTCCAGTCATCTGCACAGTTACTGGAATGGCAGAGAATGCCGCTCTTGCTAAAAGCAGATTAACAGGGTATATACTTCTAATCCAAAGACCAACTAAGTCAGTCACCTCTGTTACTGGAAAAAACACTTCCAAGTGTTTAGAACTGGAACACAGGAGATGGCTGCTGACTTTCTGAAAAGCAGAAAAACCATATCCACAGGAGTCATCTGAGCTATAAAGGTCATGAGCTGTTTGAGCAAAAGGGAGACGCTACCTGAATTATGGGTAGGACTATGGTGACATACTTAAAAACAGCTGCACACTCACTGGATAAAAAGGGAAAAAGGATTACCAGACAGGGAAGGAGAAGACACTCAGTTTTCAAAGATGGAAAATGCAGACATTTGTGCAACAGAAGGGAATTCAGGCATTGTCTGCCAAAAGATTTACTAATGCTCATAGAGACAGAGTAACATTAATAAATACATGGTGAACATTAGCACAGGGAAAAGTCCTAGACTTGTGTTACACCATATTTCACATTTCTGTCAAGGCAAGGAAGGTTCAGGATAAAACTGCAAAAGTGATTTGATGTAAAGGAATATGGGAGATAAAACACTGGACAGCACAGAGCTCATCTGCTCAGCATCAGATCTCATATTGAACCCTCGGCTCTTACTTCTGGGTTATCACCAGAAACTGAGCCATAAAACACCTTGGCAAAGGCCTCACTTTGAGAAATGCTTGGAATCTGTAACTTGAAATTAAATGTTATCCTTATTAAACTGCTAGATCTGAATACTGTCAAGTTTTATGAGAAGGAAATTTCCAATAAACTGTAACTTCAAATACAGATTTGTTGTAAACTTTATACTTCAGCCCCACCTTTGTTATGGGGTGTATCAATTTAAGTTTGCCTGAACTTTTCAGTCATTTGAAATCCAAATAACTGTGAAACTGGCTGTATTTATTCCAAATGGACACAGCCATTGGCTGTCTCCCTTACAGTCTCAGTGTAAATAAGGAATTGATGGCTCCTAATTCAGTACAGCAAAAGAAGAGAAACTTCAACTGCAGCCTACAGAGATAAAGCAACTTACATTTTACAAACATCCAAGGCTTAAGAAATTATACATTTATACACAAACACCAACATATTGATTTAAAGATTGCTACATGTATGCAGTATTGTCAGGAGGTTCTTTATAAATTCCTGATGTTTATATACAGCAGAAGTAAAACTTTTCATGACATCAGAGATATTACCACACTTTTTGCTTAAGTGTAGCTTTTGCAGAGCAGGGCTTTGGAAGATATTGGTGTCATGTGTTACTTCAGCACTTTTCGTGCTGAGTCTAGGCTGAGTATCCCATGGGGAAAACAAAGAATGTGGAGATAGATAGTACACATAAGAGTCACCAATAAAATGAGGGAATAGCATATGTTTATTACTGGAAATTTAACCTGCATGAGGCACTACATTAGTGACTGTGGGAGACAGTCACCTTCCCTACACAAGTTATGCATAATGATAGGAAACTGAAATAGTAGCTTATTTATATTTTTATTAAAAAGGTACAACAGCACAGTTAAATGCAGGAAAGAGTAGTTGTATCACCCTAGAGCGTTCAGACAGGGAAGGAGTATCTGGGAAAACAGGCATGGCTGTTCCTAACCACATTCATGTATTCACAAATTCTTGTTTGGCTTGGTTCTTTTTGATTTCCAGAAGGAGAAGCTCATTAACTATTCTCACTTTGCCTTTTAAAAAGTTTCAAGCATGCAGTCAAGGGGAAAAAAACACTGCCATATGTTTTGTTCAACAGCAGAGAATGAATAGCGAGCGGTAAATAGCAGGGAAGATTGTAAGTGAGCTTATGAAAATACTGATTTGGAAGTACAGTCAAGTAACAGCAAGCCAATGTTATATTTGGCCAATTCTAGTTAATATCCAGGAGGAATTAATAAAAACAAAACCACGAGCCACTCTGGAAGAGGAGTCTACGAATGGGTAAATATGTGTGGAAAGTTGGTGTTAATCTTTCATGAACAGGCTTCTGCCCACTGATTCTTGGGAAGAAGCAAGAGTGGGAAAACCCAACAGTGTCAGATATAACAGATGTGGAAGCTTTTAACTAAAAATCCTTGGAGGGACACAAAATTAAGGAGTACAGGACAGTACATATGGTTTAAACTAAAATCAAACTGACTTCTTATGTGAAATAACAGAAACCATTAAAAAGGGCTTTAGTGGGACGAAGCTCATAGTCTCAACAGAAGATATTTCAGTATGCCTTTAAACATATGAAAAATGAATGACTTTAAAATTACGAAACTGTCTTCATGACTCATTAAATAATTGAATGGTACAAGTTAATACAGTGTTAGTTAAATTAATTGTAACTAAAGATAACATTTTTAAATTGTTTACTTAGAACTTGTTTTGCTTTAGTTACAAACAATAGCCTGTTCAACAAAGGGATTCATATCCCTGATCATTTTTAATTAAACACTCAAACTGATATAATAATTTATATCTAAAGATATCCTGTTAGTGTGGCATTTTGAATGCCCTTTTAAGCATACAGAGGGCTGAGCTAGTACTGCAGGGCAGGGAAATCCAGCTGGGATGCAGGTTCTGGCAGCAGAAACAGCTTGTGTTCCTGAAGTGATCATTCTCACAGCTGTTAATTTTGAGGTGGTTTTTTTTAAAGATGGAAAAACATTTCTAGACCAAGCAACATGAGGTTTCAGTGCTAAATAATCCTCATGTACGTATCAGTACATTTGACTCATTTTTATCTGTGCAGCTTTTTGTTTCCAAATAAAGAAACAAATGAGTAAATTGCCAAGATTAAATTGGAAAGCAGCAAACTCTGGCAACATGCCCCAATGATTAATTATTTAGTAGAATACTTGGTCATACGGGCATGCCCAGAGCCACTTTTCACAGAGAGATTGATGACATTAATAATAAGGTGATCAAGGGTATAGTGGAAAATTTATCACCACTTGACACAGGCTCAGCTTTGTCATTGCTTAAAGTACTTTAAATTCCTAGCTTGTATTTTCTCATCCTACAGCTCTGTTGCCAATCCACTGTGATAAATCAGAGTGTCATTCAGTATTAATAGTAGGATAACCCCACAAACCTGAAATTTCTAATTAGGGGAAAGCATGTAAACGGGTTAAATCTGTAAAACAAGCTGCAAGGCACGCTCGGCAACACTGCCGCACCCTGGAACTGCCATGCCATGAGAAACTGTGTCACCCATGGAAAATCAGATGAAGGATTAAAAATAGAATTTATTTCTGCTCCTGAACTTTCTCGCTCAAAAGCTGCCTGTTGTTTTCTAGGCCAGTGAAACTTTACAGTGGAACTGAGGTGTCAAAGGCAGCCAGGAGGAATCAAATCATCAAATGGTGTCTCAAACCAGAAAAACATTGATCCCTATGGGCTCCAAAGACAGTGGTATCCTGAGAATCTCACAGTACAATTTGATCATCAAATAGACCATAAAAACAGCCAAGCCCAGGCCTAAGTCTGAGCCTTCCACCCTGTACCCCAGCAGCTGCCCAGGCTGTGCTACCCCACAGCTTGCTGTGTGCCCAGGCATTGCTCCATGGGCATGGGTGTACAGCATGTGCTGCAGCCCAGCCCATCACCACCCCTCCCACCTTGCTGCAGCACAGCCTGGAGAGTGTTTCTTCATTCAAGCAGCACTAGCACAGAGCCCTTTTGCTTTTTAGACCACCCTAACAAGGCTCACCAGGTTTGTCTGGACTACCCTGTGTGCACCTGGTATTTGAGAAGGGTGCTGAAAAGCTCCTTCTCAGGACAAATCTGCTTTCTTCTGCAATTCTGAATAAAAAAAACATGGTACACAAGTATCGTTACAGAGAGAGATGGCACATTATAAACACTGTAACATGACAGAGAGTGGCCAAAACAATCCAATTCTGGTCTACCAGGTGAAGGCTGCAAAGGCTTCCAATAGTTTGCTTTTATTCAAGGGCTTTGTTTAGCCAAGTACTGTACAATGTTTTCATAAAACAAAACCACTTTGCTGACTAAAGCTTCAACCAGAAAACAAATGTGACCAAGGGTTTCCAAAACAGCTTAAATTTGGGTTCTTGTGGGATGTTTGGGTTATTTGAGAAAATTGAGGTAAACAATCACATCTTTAGCAGCTTGAGAAATGTCATGGCTTAGGTGGGTGCCCAAATGTACCCAAGATGTGCTGGGAGAACATCCTCCATTTATCCTGCCTTCTATGCAAACCACATTAATGGTGGAACTTCCCCTCACAGCTGGGGTGTGTAAAAGCCAAAACTGGAATATACACTTTAAAAAGAAAGATATTGCAGTAAGTTCCAGGTCTGCTGTGTAAAACCAAGTGTTAATGTTTTGTGACTCACAGACTCCAAGGTGCTTTTAGTCAGTATACTCAGGGAATGACTATTCAAACTGCATTATGATTCATACATAAAACTGATTTTGAATTTGGGGTGGCTTGCATGCTAATAGTTGCACCTGATTTCATTTGGGATAACGAATCAGTCACGTGAAATTTAGTTGGCAAAAGTTATGTTCATTGAACATACTTGGATTTCCTTTGTAGTGCAGTACAGTTCCATAAAATTGTCAGACTTCAAAAGAATGGCTTTGAGTGTGTTTTATGAAGGGGGGAACATCTTTCTTCTGGCAGAGATATGGAAAGGAAGCCAAAGGCATCCCAGTTTCAGTAAGCCTAACCAGGGAATTCTTCAAAGCATCAGGGCTGTAGCAGGGGTGTCTGATTTGGCAGGCTGAGCTGATCAGTGCCAGCCTCTCCTGCTCGGCCCCTGCAAGGCAATGCTTTGGGCTTGTTCTATTTAGTGCCATTTGCCCATCACCAGAGCACTTTGGAGACACTGCAGCTACACAGGAGTGGGAATAGCAGACATGTGCCAAGCAGAGTGGAGAAAAAAGTGAACTATTTCCTTAAAACCTCACTTATGACATTTATACATGTGTAAAACCAGGGATTATTCAGGGGCTTATATGTCCATGGGTTCTTCTGGGAAATGCTGAGCTGAATGTCAGATCTGCTCAATTTTGCATTTACAGTGTTCCTTCCTGATTGCATCAGACAGTCCACACTATCTCCTGCTTAAGGGAATCCTCACTCTCCAAATCTCTCACACTCCTTGATAATGATAAAGTGAGACTCATTTGAGTTTTGGCTGATGTAGATACTCCTTTGCTTCATAGTAATTCCTTAGTGATTCAAAATCTGATATCAGAAACAGCAGCCTATGAAACAGAACTTCCTAGCAGATAGGTTTTATATGCCTAAGAAAATAATTGTATGTTAAATAAAGTAATTGCCAAATTCAGTAATTCAATAATAGTACTTGCAAAATTCAGTATATTTTAAGGCTATCCCACTGCAATATTAGAGAAAGAGATCACTGACTAAAAAAAATTCCAAGTTAAATACTAATATACTTACATAAACTAACACTCCATTCTATACCATGAAAACATATTAAAAACATATTAGAAACCACTAGAAACATATAGAACTGAGAATTTGTATAAAAAATACAATCAGAAAATACACAGAAAATAAACAAAGAATATGCCTAGGATAAAGACAGGAGGATTTAAGAGTAAGGTCTCATTCAGGATGAATGAGCTGAATTCAGAGCTGAATAATGAAAGTATGATTTTATAATCCTCCTACACCTTGGCATTATTCTGAAGTAAATCTATGAAGGCATAAGTAAGTGAAGACAGTGTGATCTCTTTGCTGATTAAAGTGATACAACAGTGAGTTCAGATGTAGGGTGGTCGGAGTTTAGGGAAACTAGGCCAGTGGTAGCTGGGAGCACATGGAACATTCATCCTCACCTGGCATAGGAAAGGTCTAAGGATTAGAAGGATGAAGATTAAGGGAGACAGTTTATGTGTGAGGAAGACTACAACCACGCTTGCTTAACAGCACACAGCCCATGACCTGCATGGCTGCAAATGGAACAGAAGTGTGTTCCTCAAGACACTGCATTCTGTACCTCTTCGCTACTCTGATATTTCAAAGACAAGAACATTTCCAAGAAATTAAACTAGAATATATGCAAATGTGTAAATTTGGAAACTAAAAATACTTTGTGTTGTGAATGTTTTTTAAGGGATATCTCCTAAATGTTTCACATAGACCAAAACCCTGCTACATTCACATGAGAACACAACAATTCAAATAAGTTTTTTATCCTGAATGGAGGTCCAGCTTGAGCATAAGCAGCATTTTTTCCTGAATACTGATGCTGGACCTTTCTGGAGACAGCCCACACCAAGTTCTAACCCCAGTCCAAATAGCTGATACCTTTGGCAGGAAGACAATGATCCCGAATTTATCCTCACACACAATAAGATCGCTCACAAAATCCCCTTGGGGCTGGTCTTTGCCAGCCAGCTGGGACAAGTTACTGGACCAGTATGCTCTGCAGTGGGTATGGACTGGGAGCACCGTGCTGCTGTGCTGTTTGCCAGCACCACCACAGCACAGCTGTTCAAGGACCTGCAAACACACGTTCTGTGGCTTTAGTGCACTGAGTTCCACACATACCAGCTTGGGAAAAACTGAGCATGCTTTAGCTGGACATCACCCAGTCACTCACTGTACATTTTTAAAATTCTATCTACACTTTGCTTGGTGCAATTTGGGTGGTTTGAAAGGCATTTTGTCCCTTCTAATTCTCTACTCGAGACAAAAGCCTGGAATTCTAAGTCACCATCATTAGCACAGCTCACCAAGGTGGTAATCTCACATAACCTGTTTTGCTCTTGGAAGACACCTCTGAGGGCTCGACTGCATGCACTGAGTCAGCTCCCTTTTCTTCCAGAATAGGATGTTAACAGCAACAGCACTGTATTGCTTGAAATAAGGTATTGCTGTTCACCAGGGGAGGGATTGGCAATAATTGCTTCTTATATAAACAGGCAGAAATGAAGGATGTTTTCTGGGGACCTAGACAAAAGTCTTGTTAATTACTTGCAAAGATGTATGGATGTAAAATCTCAGGCCTGATAAACATTGAGTCATTATACACCTAAAGTTCTACTTAATCTCCTCTGTTTAAAGAATAAAGCAATAGTTTTGTAGCTTGTGAATGTGCTAGAAATGTCTGCAAACTATAGGGCTGGTTTATTGTCCAGTACTCTTAGAATACATTAGAGCACGATTTTTTCAAGATATTAACTCTGCAGTAGACAAGTGGACTACTCAGCTGACACTGTAATTACTGTGATATAAAGTAGTGGTGAATAATGAATGTTGCTGCTGAAAGTAAATATTGTGGAATAACAAATCAATGTGTGAAATCTGGATACCTTGAGGATAGCATCAGCCAGAAGAACTGCCATTAGGTGTTATTTGCTTTGTTCTATCTGAGGCAAACACAACATGGTACAAACCATTAAGAACCAGTATTTATTAAGAAACTTACTTTTAAATGCTTTCAACTCTCCTTACAACATCCTTATTTGACTTGTGTAAGGGATATCAGATTTTATAGCAATGTTAAGTTTCCTCTGACTATCTGAAAGGAAAAACTCCTGGAAAAAAAGGTGAAAAAACTGTTCCATCTTTATTTCCGTATTTAACAGCTTGCAATGCTAATTCATGAAGCCTTTTACACGTCTTTATTACTCCATCCATCCCCTCCTCAGCACCCAGCACTGAAGGTAACAATCAACATCACAGTCATTACACCAGGAAAGGAGCAGTTTTTTCTACTTGAGAAAAAATCTAGTTTGCAGTTTGATCTTAGAAATTAATTCTACAAACATGATCGTGGAACAGAGCAACACCCCACCACCCTTATTTAATAATTAGATATTATATTTATTAATGTCTTTTGCCTAGAGGAATACTAAACAGCCACTTTCAATTCTAAGGAATCAAATCATTTCCCAGCCTCCTGAAAACACCACTCCCAAAGCTCTTCTAGCCCTCACAGACAGTCTTGGGGAAAACTGCAGTTTTCCTATGTTTCTTTTGCCAGAGACAAGTACAAAAGAAAGACTAATAGTCACCCAAAAGAATCCCAGCAAACAAGACATAGGTGTTTCTATAAACAAAGTCTGAAGTCATGACAGTCTTCAAATGCAGAAGGATTTATCTTAGATTTGCCATTAACATTTTTAAATTTTTCTGTAGTGCAAGTAAAATTGTTTTTTGTTTTATGGGTTTTTTTTTTAATTGAGGCTTGCAGTGGGGCTTTCAAGAGACACTTATTGCCTACAGAACCCAGTTCTTGGTTTGGGAAATATATATGTGCTATTGCTATATATAGGGGATTGGCTAACCTCAGTCCCAAAAAAGTCATATGCCAGCTGCAGGGCAGCCCAGCTGTGGCTAGCTGGAAATGCAGGCAGGAGAACTGCCACTGGTATTTCAAGAGGATAGTGTATTTCAGCAAGAGCTGAACAAAACCAGCACTGGGGAAGGGCAGGCCAAAATACAGGTTATTCTCCTGTTGAATTAAATGTTTGGGTCCCCTGAAAGTTTTGATTTTTCCCTTTCTGTAAGAGCTGTAGACATCCAAGTACAACTTTTCTGGAGCAGGCTGCTGCCAGCATGTAACTCACAGCATCACTCAGCTGCTGTGACCCCTGCTCTCCATCATCCCCAGTGCTCCTTGTGCTGAATGGAACACAGCCCTGGATCTCACAGCAGTTGTACTAGACTGGGAGCAGAGTCTCACAGCTGGCAAATTAGCATGTGGGACTCCAGCCACAAGGAAAAGCCTTTTCATACTTGAAAAACAACATGCATGCTTCTGCTGCCATGTAACAGAAAACATAGCTATGGTTAGATACGTGATAATGAGTAAAAGGATACAGATCACTGGCTCTGGAGTGCATGGAAATGTGTTCACATCATCCAAAATTCTGACAGTGCCAGGATTCATCACTTGCTTTTAGTGACACCTACCCCTACGTGCTTTTCTTTTCCTATCATGAGCTAAAATCTAAAAATGTGGCAGTACAAGCTAGTTATGGATGTCCTGAACTGCCAAGTTATCCACAGAAAGCCAGATATATGTTAAAAATGGGAAGTTCATGCATGTGTATCCTGTTTTGTCAGCACTGCTTGTGTAACAGCCTCTCTAAGTGACAGGTTTGGTGATCACCTCTCACCAGCTGCATTCCAGGCCACTTAGCCTGGCCAGGAGGTGGCTGACAGCTTCTGCTCAAATGAGACAAGGAGGGGAGTTTAAACTGAGCCAGCTTCTTCAAACCTTGGTAGCCCTGAGCAGCTCTTGCTCCTGATTTTCAGTCAGCCCTTCAGTGGGTGATGAGGAACACAGGACAGTGGGCTTTTGGTGTTGTTGGCAGTGGTAATTCTGGGACCTGCAGCCACTGTTGGCAGAATGACAATTCTCACTGGGATCAGGAGGCACTGCTGCTCCCCAAAGCCAGTTATTTTAAGTCACATCTAAACAAGGAATTATCAGCTTAAGATCAGCCTTTCTCCCCTGCAGGTTCAATTAGATGCAATACTGGGTAACCGAAAAGCAAAATCACATCCCTCTCACTTGAGCCAGACTGCTCTTGGCTTCCATGGGTGTTGGCTGCTGCTGAATTGAAGAATTCTCAGCCTGGCCAGAGGTATGTGGGTAAATACCTGGGAGGCTGACATGCCCTGTGTGCCTGTTTGCTTCAGCAAAGGCACAGCAGCCTCATTTCAGACACTTCCCTGCATGCCAGTGCCTGACATCCCTGCCTGTGGGAGGGCAGATGACTCTGCCCCATTTCTTGTACCACCTGCCTGGCACCACTGTGCTTTCTGGTGGTGGTTGTTTGCCTTCTCTCTTACTCATTTCCTGAGCAAAATAAAACCAACACACCACAGAAACTACCACTGGACTCTACACTTCACGGGCTGCTCTGTGCGTGCTCCTTTCCCTTCTTCCCCCCATTTGCAGGGAGTATTTGCTGCTCCAGCCATTGTGTACTTAGTGGCAACACATCTGCACCAGTAGTCTGCATCACTGCTGTAATGCAAGCAGAGACTAAGAGCCCATTGCAGACAAGGCCTTAGAAACATGAAGAGGCTTGCAATAAGAAAAACAAAACAAAAATGCTCTTAACACATCTATGGGGTTTTTTCCTGTGAAACTGTTTCATGAGGCTGGGGTTTTTTAATGCATTGCTAGGTCCCTATGCAATATTATTGCCCATTAAATACAAATATTTACATACCAAAGCAAGAAGACATACTGTATTTACTAACAACCAAACATCCCAACACCTTTATAGGATTCCAGACCTAGTTCACAAAACCTCTTTCTAGGCTGTAGGGCTAAGCACCAGCCAGGGCCCTTGACAGATTAGAGATACACCTGAGCAGTGATGGCCAGCTTTTCCCTTTTCCTTTTCCCACTGCTGCATTAAAACCAGATGAGTAAACCCCCTTCCCCCACAAGTCAGAGCACCTCTGTTAACATCTGCTGGATGAAGACTTCACTCTATATCCAAATACCTCTGGAGTTGGGATGGGTGCAGATCCTGGGGTGGCTCTGGTGTCTTGCTGAAATCCATGACATTCTCCTCAATTTCCTCACAGCATTCCTGGCCCACATCTGAGGCTGCAGCTCCACCAAGCTTCTGCTCCAGCATGCAGGGCTCCTGAGAGACCCTGCTCAGCTGCTGTGCCCTCGGCTCCGGTCACCTCTGGTCAGCCCTGTGCAGCTGCCCTGGCTATGGCTGCCTTCCCAGCCAGATTTCTGGAATGATTCAGCTCAGGGAATAAACAAAATGGAGTTTCCTCCCTGGGGAGAAGCATGAGCAGCAGGTGAGCAGTGAGAATACCAGCAACCTGCTGTCACAGCCCAAGACTGTCATTACCTCACACCACATGTAATTAAAGCCACAAATCAGTCACACTGAATTCATTTGTTCAGTCCTCATTCACTTGCTTTTAGTGGAGGAGAATAATTGGGAAGCAGCTGAAATCATGGCATTGGGTCACCTAACTACACATGGGTTTCAGCTGTGAAGTTAGGTTGCAGGTTTGTATTCTTCAAACTTAAAATCAGAAAACTACTGTCAGACCCCTTTCCAGTTTTCTGTGCCTATTTCTTCTGTTGCAAAGATTTGTTTGAAATTACTGATAAATCAGGAAATGTTTGAGGTATCTGAGCAGAACAGAAATCCAGGTGAATTTTGTATATATATACATTTTTAAATGTCCCATTTAATGTCATCAATATTGCTGTACTAATGCAATCCAGAGATTCACTTCATGTAAAAAGATGGAACAAGCCTGGGGCTGATGATGAAAGTGCTGATGGAACTAATGCACTCTTAAAAAGATAAACCTTGCCTTCAGGATTAATTTGATCTGAGCTATTGTAGAGCAATCACAGCCCTCAGATTGCTTTATACTCCAGTAAGTTAGACTTAAGTGCTTCATGAGAGAATTAAGAGATATGAAGACCATCATTCAAAATTTCTAAGTGCTATTAGGAGTGGAAATCAGCTACAGAAAGTTCTGTTATTTTATTACACATATACACACACATGCATGTAGAACTACTTATTTACTCATTAATTAATGAGATTTTTGTATCTCCCATCCATTGTAGCTCTTTTGCTGTAATCCCTAATCCAAAATTAGGGTGGCTATACATCCCTTTTCAAACATTAACAGGACTTGGGAATTACATTCTAATTCTTTGTATTTGAAATGTTCATAAATAATTAAAATAGGAGATTTAACTGACTGTGCTGTAGAGAAATCATGTTTTATCTAAGCTCAGACTGTTTTTTTAACAATACTGTTTATTTCAATACCTGATAAATTCAAATACATTGCCAGTGAACACATAATAAAAAGCTATTTTTTCAGTTGAAAATTTAATTGAAGGTTATCCCAAGTAATAATGAAAGCCCATAGTAGCACTGGCATTACATCAAACAGTGCTAGTGCATTACAAAGGCACGTCTGAACTGTTCATGATCAGAGTAAAGATTAAGCGATACAAAGAGCAGGCTGGGGCTTTTAATAAATTCTGGCAACACCGTTACAGCTCTGGACAGGGGCCAGGAATGCAGTTTTCATGCGCAATCAAGGGTCTAGTTTAAACCAGAGAAGGAATCAAAGCCTCCTTTGCAGCCAGGCTGGAGAGGGGACAAGCCAGCAGGTGGCCACAGTGGAGCCCAGGAACCAGGACTGGGGACAGTTGTACACTATAGTGCAATTAATTTTCATCTGTACTTCAGTGCTAGTGATTAAAAGCACAGCTGTCCCTCTGCACTGCCCAATGACAGCTGGTTCTGCCTTCCCCAGATTAAGTGAAGCCAGTCAGTGTCCAGAGCCCACTGAGACCACTTCCCACGGATGTCAGTGCGTGGCTGAGCGCCACAGCAGCCACTGGGAGCAATGGGACTCCATGGGACTCCATGGGACACCATGGGACACCATGGGACACCACATGGGACACCATGGGACACCATGGGACACCACCATGGGACACC
>VRYO01002763.1:1466331-1546836 GCA_009812075.1 Sialia sialis | reverse complement strand
CATCTCGGTCCCAACCCGCGCAGTTCGGATCCGCCCCGCGCAGCCCAGCGCTCCCTAGTTTTTAAACTTTAAAAGCCAGTGCTTACCAGAAGCACCACTGCAATGAGAAATAGCGCATGTTTTAGCAATAGATCAGGCACCTGGCTTCTGTTTTGATGTGGACCTCAGTGCGTTTTCAAGCACTTACATATCCGTATTATTACAGGTAAGACTTAGTCCTAAACAATTTCCCTTCAAAATGCTCTAACTCACCTCTCTAGAGCACAGGCTGTTCTGTAAACAGGAAGAATGCCAGATTTCCAGGTAACACACATTCCATAGGATTAAATACTGCTTGCTGAATACAGAAAGGAAAGGTGCGCCCACTGTTGATTCTTGTTAGCCAAGAAAAGCTCACAGCCAACGTGACAGGCTCTTGGACCGTCCATTACATTTCGTTATAGCCATTCCAAAAACAATGGGACTCTATTTGTGCCAGTGGGAAATCGAACTGAAAACAAATTGGACAAATTGTTTTACAACAGTTTTAGTTGTAACTACTGTCCAAGATGGAAAAGGATCCAGGCTAGATGTCCACTAAATTGGGCAAGAAGTATTTCTTGATCCCAGAATGCCTGAAGGGAGTCTCTTCCTCTTTGCACTGGAATAAGCTTTTCCCCAGCTTGTGCTATTTGTGAAACTTAATGCTAGGGTATGAAAAGCAACCAGAAAGGATATGGTTCCTCAGCTATGGTTCTTAGCTACTTTTTTAAATGGATGTTTTTCAGGATATGACTACATTAAGCAAATATTTTTTCTCTTTTTTTTCCTCTCCTCATCCTTTTCTGCAGCTCTATTCTGTCAAACTAGGAAAATACAGGGGAATTCTGGGATCTGCACTGTAAGCACTGCTCAAGCAGTTCAGCTGACATGGAATTGATACCAACCTTAAGAAACCTCAGCTGAAAAGCCATGTACATCCCTCCAGGCACCCAACTGCCTTCAGAATCCACTACCTGGCTGAGGAGGTCACATCTCCTGCCTGTCACAAGCAATGCTGATGAGGATAAGTGTTGCTGCAGCACCTTGGGAAGCATGAATGTCCAGTTCCTCTCCCTTTGTTTTTCTCCATTCCTTGCTTTACAGGTATAACTTGCTTGTTTCTTTGTATTTCAGCAAAACCAGGATGTGATGTTGATCCATTGATGAACCATGACGCATCCCCAATTTACACATGTGCACACACATAATGGGGCCACTTCAAAACAACCCAAGGCCACTCTCAACCCATTCTTCCTCCTCATACTCTTCTGAGATGCAAGGTGGCATCATTCCATAAAAAAAAAAAAAAAGTGTTAAGCTACAAAGTACAACTAGCCTTTGCCAGTCTTTGGAATTGATACTTGTCACTACAGCTGTTAGTGCTGCATTAAGCTGCCATACTTTAAAAATAAACAAACAAATCCCATTAAGTACATCACTGTAGTCAGGTGGGTGGTTTTCCTCTTCCCAACAGACAAATGTAACTCATTTTTTTCTCCAAGCAGCTGTTTAGCTCCCCAGTTCCTAGAGGGAAGCAGAGCCTCTGCAGGGTTTGTTCTCTAGGGTACCAAGATTTGGACTCCTTCATGCAACTTTCCCTTAAAATTCAAACGTTTCTTCAAACTGAAGTGGAATTAAACTTGAAAAGCTGTTATTTCACCAGTTCCTCAGAAGATTGCCCACCCTGCCATGCTCCAGCATCCCTGCTGTGCTCCCTTGGCACTGACTGAGGGCTGCTGCAGCCCAGCCCTGCCCTGCTGTAGGTCACTTCTTCCTCAGACCCTTTGGAATCCCATCAGCAACCTGGCTTCAGGTTCTCCTCAGGAGACTGCAGCAAGCAATCCATGCAGATTTCTCAGTGTGATATGAGCCCAGCCTGAGAGCCAGGCTATGTGACCCCTCGAGTTCAGCCAGGACCCTCACCCAACAGCAGCAAATTCCAGTATCTGCATTCCAGTCAGCACAAGCCCACTTTGGTACAAACCTTTATTATGTCACACCTCCTTACCACAGCTATCATTGAAACAACTGACATTCATATTTTACAGGTACCATAAAAAGCTACAAAGTGTAAACCATGCTGTGTAGTTCACAAAGTAAAAATACTCGAGGATTGACTTTCTGTCAACGGAATTTGGCACAGAGGTGCTCACTCACATGAGGGAACAGGCAGGAACTTCATCCTGAGCATGTCAGGGAGGCAGTGTTGGCACAGCTTAGAGGCACAGCTTCTGCTGCTGGATGGCTGCCTTCCCTGGGATTACCTGTGGCACTCAAGGGCACAAAGAGAAACCCCAGAAAGCAGGCAGTGTGCCATCCCCCCAGGAATGCGAGCGCTGCCCAGTTCTTCCACTTGCAGCTGGGGGAGGATGTGTCACCATTCCTGCCAGCTCCGTGCTCTTGCTTTGTCCAGCATGAACTGCCACTGGAGACTCTTGTTCCAACAAACATGGGCAGGCTCCCGTGCCTGCAGCAGTGCTGGGACTGGTGCTCGTGGTAGCCAAAACAAGTCTGTGGCTGCCAGGGCTCTGGCCTTTAGGCTCAGGATTGCAGGGCTGCTTAACAGATCCACGCACTATCACAGAGGTAAATATTTTAGATGACATCATGTCTATCATGTTTAGAGACAAGTTCTCTTTTAAAATAGAACTGGAAAATTGGTTAATAACAGGTAGTTTGGAAGAACCATCATAAGCAATATGCAGTGGTAACTGAGCAATGATTAATATTTGTTTGGAGATTTTGTTGGTTTGTTTTTTTTTTGTTGGGTTTTTTTACCACCTCCATTGTTACAAAACAATGGCAACACCAGTAGCCATAGCAACACAATCCCCTACTTGCTCTACCTGAGCCGGCTGCAGATGGCACAAAGAGCACACAGATAATTTCCTCAGGGAATTCAGAGGAAAGCCTGTTTATAGGGTACCCTTTGGTACTAGATTTTTTTTGACCACATATTGTCCCAAAATCAGTATCCACATATTCCCTACAAGTTTTGATTAATTCAGTCAACAACAACAACAACAAAAAAAAACATTTGTTACTTTCCATCTTCAACCTAATGCTAATATTTTTAAATTTACAGCCTGATCTTCTGTATCATTAAGGTAATGGAAAAAGAACAGACTGAGAATGAGAGGAAATATCTCATTAGAGCAGATGATCCAGGAGAGAACAGTCTGACATAGTTTCCAAATTCTTCTTTCATGAATAATCCTCACTACTCATCAGGGCAGTCAATAAAGAGTCAAATCCAAAGGAAATTCCACATAGCTGGTTAAGAACAAACAACTGCTCAAGGATCTTCACTTTGTACAATCCTCAGGACCCTAAAACATCTTCCCAGGTAACAAACCTGCCTTGTCTGACCGACTTAGAAAAAGTCCTTTCCAGAGCTGAAACAGTCCTGACCTTAAGCTGGTGTCAAACATGCACAGCCACACTGCTTCCTCTTTCCAACCCCTGCTCTTAAACCCAGTCTTGCTGAATGATGAGCCACCACTCAGTATCTTCCATGCATAGACACCAGAGATCTCAGCTCAGGGAAAGGTGGGCAGAAAGAGAGGAAGCAAGATCACACCACTGTGATCATCAGTGACCAGCCAAGGCGTGGGAAGAGAGGGCAAGCACACATGGCACCAAGAGAGCTCAGGTATACAGGTGAATAATTGTGGGCAGTCTGGCAAAGAAGGGAGGCTTCTTCAGGCACTGCAAATTCCAGCCCTGGTCCCAGAATGATTGTGTCATTGTAGAGAAAATGAGAGCACAACTCAGTGTTGGCTCAGTGTTGTTTACATCCGGATGACAAATAAGCACTAGAAGGAAGAGCCCTCTTAAAGAAACCAATTTGTTGCTGGAGGGTTTTTTGGAGCACAAATCTGCTCTGTCTGGCAAATACTTGTTTGGCTTTGGGGTGTTGGTTCAGAGTTCACTCCATAGAAGTAATTTCCATTCTTTTCCTTAAACACCTTCATTTTGCTGAGATATTTTCTTTCCAGAGTTCTACCTTGTTCTCAAAGCCCCAGCTGTGTTTCTTCTAAGAGCCTCCATCCCATAGAATACACAATGTGTCCAGTGCTGCTGTTCCTGGAGCACCTCAGTGCTCAACTGAGCCAGCTGAAGATGACCAGGCTGCCTGACAAGCCCATGCATGACCTGTCAGGGCACCTAACTGCACCAAAAGTGCTTAAAGTAGAGCAAAGTCATCACTAACATCAGATCTGCAAAGTCTGTAGTCAGACAGAAAGCATGTACAAATATAAGAATTTATCTCATAAAAATTCGGTAATATATTACAATTCTTTACATACATACACAATAATCTCCAAAACCTAGGCATTTGCACTGAAAAATACTTTGCCCAAGATTTTTTTCTTTTCTTTTCTGAAGTGGATATCCACATTTAGGATAAACCTTTTCTCAAATTCAGGCACCTGCTTTATATACAATGCATCCTCTTAACCTGCTGCACCCTAGAGCTATGCTCACACTGCCTTGGCACTGCAGCTGTGTCACCCTGCAGCACCAGCTTAACACATACTTCCCCACATCTGTCAGTGGGGAAAAAAGGCATTATCAAGTACACTTTCCTTGGTGAAATTTCAGAACTGACTGAACAAATTTGGCTCCCTTTTCTTCTGTGCAAGTGCTTGACATAGGATCATTTTCAATATGCACAGGATGAAGAGTTCACCAGATTCCCTCACTTCTCCTGTTCTTCTGCCTGCCATCCCTTCTGAGGCTGAAACTACCAAAGCTGCTTCATCTTCCAAACACACATGATCCAAAGCACAGATTGTCCAGAAAAGTCACATCATTCAGTGCTTCCCACTCCCCAGCACATGCATGCACACAAAAACCTCAAGACACTGTTCTCCAAACAGAAGGTTTGCTCTGCTCCATGACTTGGACAAACAATTTTTACCAATATCCTATTCAGGGCTGAAGGCTCCTATTTATTCTTGAATTCTCATGTAAGCGGTTTACAGTAGCCATCTGCCAAAAACATACACCTTCACTCCTGTGGAAGAGCAGCAGGGTTTCTGACATTCAGAGAACAACCTAATGTCATGTTTGACAGATGCTGGTAAATCTCTCACTCTCTAATCAAAGAATTCTTGGGTTTATACTGCTACTGATCTCATGCTGTGGCAATTTCCTGTGCTCAAGCTGTGGGTAGGTCCATGGTGCTGAGAACATCTGAGTGGAGTCTCTCACTCGCGTTTCTGGCACACATGAACCTAAAAGGACAACTCAAAACAGCACTGGCTTCCAGGCTTACATCCCAATGATCCCCCCCACTGCCCAAGAATAAGATAAAAATCAATAAATCATCTAATAATCCCTTCTTAAAAGTATTCCTTACATAAGGATAATTACAGATTGCAAAATATGGATTGCAAGAAAGACATCTTTCAGCAGACACTGTTTCTTTGCATGAGATTCAGAATAACAAATTGTAATTTGCTACTCGAAGATGAGAGATTTATGTGCAGGGATGCCATAATTGCTTTTGTGTTCTTCAAATAATTTCTTTAGTTTCTGTAGATACAATGCATGTAGCTGATCAATCTCTTCAGTGGTAGGGTTCAAGTTCTGTTTTACAGGGATGGGACTTCCCACTGTAAATCAAACACAACAGCATTAGCATCATTGACATATCTTTTTAAGCAGAATTGCTGTCTCTTCTGTAAGAGCTCCACCACAGCTCCCATCCAGATGGCAGAATCACAGCATCATTTTCTTGGAGCCTGATCCTGCCTTTCACAAGCCTGAGTTCTGGGTCTGGTTTTTCACTTCTTTCTGCTCAAGTTCAGGTAAAATGAATTAAACCTGCTCCCCCCACATTTCAGTTTGGCAGCAAAAGAGCAAATAAGAGTGATAAGCACTAAGTTGAAGGAGCACTTTACACTTCAAGATACAATGCTAAGGCTTATGTGCTGCCTACAAGTTCAATACAGTATTTTAAAAAATGTACTTTCTTAATGTCTTCTCTTCTGATCTGAATAGTAACACTATTCATTGTGAGGGACATGCTTAAGAGGACAGTGGTGATCTCAACCACACATTCACATGAATAGGACTGAAGGGAATATTTACCTTCCAATTTATTCAAGATGGAGATCACTGCACCAGAAATGTTGTTGGTGACCTCAGCCTAGGGAGGGGTACTACATAAATCCCCTAAACCCTGTGAGGTGTCTGTGAACCACCATCCATTGCCCCCAAACATCACTGGAACAAAAATGTTCTACAGGCACTGAGCAAAGCCTGCTACCTGCAGGTGGCTCCATGGAATTCCAGAGGGCAGCCTTCTCTTCTACAAAAAGCTATGGCTAAAAAGTGGATTGCTAAGAGAAGCTTCCCATGATCTCAGTCTTTCTTGTGTTGTTCAATCACCAGCTTTTGACAGCTGTTCTTGCATTGGAAGGGCCAAGACCTTAACAGATCCAACTGGGACTACAGAGGAAGTCTAGAAAAACAGAGAGCTAAAAGCACCCTCAGGACTTTTCCAAAGGCACCTGAAAATTCCTTTTAACACATGTTGCCACTTCAGATTGGATGGTGATGACTAAAGGGAAGCCTAGCCAGAACCACAAAGAGCTGAGCCTGCATTTTCCTGCTGCAGCTCCAGCTGCCATCAGCTCTCAGGCCCTGAGTGGTGCTGAAACTCAGACTTTACATGGCTGGAGTGGGAACCCAGCCCTGCATTGAGCAATACCTAGAGGGGTGTGAAATCAATATAAATTCAATACAGGATTTCCAGAGGCAGGACTGGAAACAGTCAGCAGCCCCCAAGTCCTTCTGCAACAGTCTTTGCTCCCAAGAGTGAAGATTTCTTGTGGAATTGAAAACTACACTCATCTCTCATATTATGTGCAGCTTTAAGGAACTTGCTTAATTTGATATTTTAGAGTTGTTTCTATTTTTGACAAGCAGTAATAATTAAAAAAAAAAAGTAAAGGAAAAACAAAAGTACTTCACTCATCAAGCCCAAAACACTCAAACTTCAGAGATCTTGGCTCAGCTGGATGGCTCTTGGATCCATGGCTTCTGAAGCAGGACAGAGATCAGCCATACCTGACCACGTTGGCAGCACAGCTCATCACCTCAGGTGAGCTCACTGTGCCTCTGCAGCTCTCAGGAGCTGAGTCAATGCTTTCAAAGCCATGTTGAGCCACACCAAGAACACCCCACATACTTCCAAGGGTACAGGGACACTGCAATAGTTCTCAAACACCAGAGACACCAAAGGACACGAGGTCCTTTATCTCATGAGATCTTACAAGTTCTGTTGCAAGTCTCTGATCTTGGTAATTTTGCAGCACTCCCGTGCTTTTGTCATGATGAAGAAATGCCTCAATGAATAAGACATTTTAAGCTTCAGAACAGTCCTGGTGTCACCAGCTACCCCAAAAAATGCAGATTAAAGATCTCATCCAATACATCTCACTCCAAAGCTTTTTGGCTTTAAAATAAGTGACATTTTAGATGCAGAGCAATCAATTCTGTTTGAACAGATTTATAAATTTACAGATATTAGCCTCACACATGATGAATTTCTAAATATTTGCAAACATACTAGAAAAGGTGCAGGGAACTTACCAACTGTATGAATAGGTTGCCTGTAAGGTATTAAGCCAAAACTGTATTGGAATACTCCTCTAGCATGAAATAGTGGTAAAGCAAAGCCCATTATCTTTTGTAACTTCTCCTGTACATTCCTGAGCCATGAACCTTTAGGGTTTGCAACTTGCTTGAATAGTTCATTTTCACCAAAGGAAAACACTGGGACCAGATGAGCCCTGTAAAACAAAGAGGACACTGAGAATTCTACATCAGCCTGCACTTGCACTGCAGTTCACATCAGCAGCATGGAAACAGTTTCACAATAACCAGCACAGAGAGTTTCAGCAGCTTTGGATTTCATCAGCAACAGGCATTCAACTCCTCTCATGTGCAGCAGCTTTTTGGATGCCTTGGCTGGTTAGTGTTTAAAAAAAAAAAATCAAGTGATTGGCACACAACTAGCAACTTGTTTTTGGCAGTATTTAGTTGGTTGGTATCTATTGCAATTTGTGACTATTTGGAATTATGAAAATGAGTAATTGCATATATATCATAAATATGTCTTTATCCACCACTATTTCAGCAAGTCCACCCGTGTTCCACTACATTTTTTCCCCTTGGCAAGCAAAGAAGACTCATTGCTAACCTTATAATGCTCCCAGCTGGGTGGCATCAAAACCAGATTTTGGCTTTCCCTTGTCTTTTGACTGGAGTAATGCATGCCCTTGATTTCAGCACAAAAACCATGACAAAAACCAGACACCCTCACAGGCAGGAGTGCAATGCCAAATTCCTCCTCTGCTGTCCAATTCCCAGTGAAACCCTGCTTCCTCTGGACTTCTTTGAAAACAGTAGCCTTAATGCATTATTACCAGAGGTCACATCTCACCCACAGAAATTACATGAACCCACTTTGGCTCTTGCACAGCCTAATGAATTCTCATTCAGTTCAAGAATTGGCCTGGGAAGAAAGGCCAAACTACTTGAGTGGATAGAATCAGTGCAGCTGTCTCCAGCAGGTAAACCCATCTTTGTATTTAAAACCTTGGCTGCAGTATGGTTTTTGATTAATGCTTAGTTTCATTAACTATTCTACAGAGTTTAGAGAAAAAAAAAAAGCAGGCTAATCCTAAGCAGTCTCTGAAGGATTCAGGGATATTTTATTTTCTTTGCTTAAATCTTAGTTTGCATCTTAGCTCTATTTTGCCCCCACTACCTTTGAGAAAAACCTTACTGTAAAATAGCAGTATTGCTAGAACATTGTCAGAATGAATTTCTGCAGAACTGTGAATGCTTGAGGAGGATGCACTGAGGACACAGCTGGCTGGAAAGCACTGTGGACAGTCAAAATCCACCTGTACAGTAAAAAACAACTGCTTCAACAGCTTCTTTAGCCTGGGGACTCACACAGACTATAATTCCCACATATTATTCTGACTAGTGTCTGCTCAAAGTTTCTTTCTCCAGAGGGTTTATCACCCTGCCAGCTGTAAAAGAAATATCATAAAGCCTAATACTTACTGTGGCTGTGTAAACACTCCGCTTTTTCCTACAACACTAAGACAAACAGGAACATCTTGTGGTGCAATAGCTGTGGTGCCCTGACACTGTGGGATTTGTTTTAATCTAGTGAAGGCTTTTGCAAGATCCTATGTAGGAGGCTGAGACAGAGAAATAAGTAACTTATGATTGTGAAATTAAAGATAAGTTATCTGATTCATCATTTGTTTTGTGTCTTTAGGATTTCTTCACTTCATAGCAGATATTTGTACTACCTTGCACCAAAATGTCCTTTGTAGAAGTGCAGAGGACTTTTGCTGACATATTCAAGCCACATTTGATGAGCTCCTAGCTGAGGAACACAGCTTCTCTGTGCTGGCAGCACAGGAGCCAGGGCCAGAGAGCACAATCCTCTGCCTCTTCCTTCCTGTGTTGGTTTTTGCTGCTGCAGATCATGAGCACCAGGAATGTGTGCAGGCACTGGCGGCAGATGGATCATCTCATCTGCAAGCCTCCCTTGCCCCTTCATTTCCACTTGAGTTGGACATTTTCTTCCCATTTTGTTAATTGCTAAAAACAAGACATCAAAACCAGAAGCAATTACTGGATGCTGGGTCTTTGGGCACAAGCTCTGTCAGGCTCACATTGTCCCACTGCCCTGATGAACAGGTGAGAAGTCAGAACTCCTACACTTCACACAGAAGCAGGTTTCTGTGCTGCTGATTGTAGGAATGACTTGGAGCCTGCTGGTCACAGTGACCATGTGAGTTGTAGCCCTTGGCCACTCAGAGATAGGCACTGCCACCCAGAGGAGGGCTCCACACAGCCATGACTCTTTCAGAAAGGTGAGGACCATCACTGCAATCTAAGTGAAGGGGTAAAGGGGCCATTCTTGTGTTTTGTAAGTGTCCCACTCTTGCTGTTTGGTGTTGGAGATACTTTTGAAATCAATGTCATGAGAGGCACGAGTGTATCTGATTTCTCAATCCAAACCAATTTAGATGAGAGATAACGACCACCAACCTTTGTGATATGACAGACCAGACATGTATCAACATACTCAGAAAAAAAAAATACCTAAATATTTTTCTAATCTTTGTGGTTAAATAAGAGCTAATGAGTGTTAATCCTACTGAATTAATCAACAGCTGAGCAAAAATCAAGTGAAAACTCATTTAGGCAGTCAACTACTAATTCAAATACAAGAATTTTTTCTGGGTGCAAATTAGACCAAAATGTTACATTCTATTAGCAAACAAATTCTTTATGAGAATCCTAGTGATATGTGTAAGAATACCCTTGGAATTTTGGCACAGAACAGTTTATAGGTTTTTGAACTCTGTGTAAAAGTAGAGAGCTCCTCAGAGAACACCTTTTCTCCAGTCAATAGCTTAAAAAGCTCTTACAGGTTTCTCAAGACTATTATTTTTTTCTCATTGCTTCACATGTCAATGCATAATCCTGGGAGCTGTTCAGAAAGTGTAGCCAGAACAGATCATTGGTTTCAATATTTTTAATATGCAAGCCATCTAGACCAGTTCAGAACAAACACAATACCTTATACTATGTAAATCACTCAAAAGATATTGATACCACACTGATGGCTGCTTGATAGTAAAAAGTTATCTAGTTTTTCTTGAAATTTTCACCAAAAATTCCCAGGAATTTACTTTTGCAGATGTCAATCTTCAAAAGAAAATCTTTAGAATAATAGTGAAAACAAATCTTCCTACACCATAATTTTCAGTGATTTAATGAAAGAGGACCTGGCTATCCAATTTGTTTGTTTGTTTGCTTAAAATAAGAAAATTCTACCTTAATGTATCTTCAATTTACAGAGCAGAAAGCAGAATGTTTGCCCTACTCAGCAAAACCAGCCAAGATTTACTAATATTGTTTCATAATTCTTACTCTTTGCTAGTGCAAGAAACAAATGAAATAAAACAAGATATGCTAATAACACCTACTGTTATAGATTATGAAAGTCAAAATGAGTTTTCAACACTCCCAGACTGGATCTAGATGGACAGACTGGCTCGTGTAACAGATATCTGCAAGTTCTTAGACACTCAAACTTTCAAATTATCCAATTTTATATAATTTGAACTATATTTAAGAATCAGTTTGCATTCAAAGCATGCTTCATGGAAGACCTACCCATGTTTCAGGGCCATTTTAATAAAGCCCTTCCTCTTGAGGACGTTCAAGGTCAGACTTCCAGGATGTGCATTCAGAGATTCCTCTGCTCCTCCAATCACAATGACAGATGCATGGCCACCTCCTTTATTGTTCAGCACATGTGAGACACTTTCCTTGGATGCAGAAACCATTCCTTCAGGAGGAAACATTTTAATTGTGACCACTGGATCTTCACGTACAAGTACAGTGAAATTTAAGAATATTTTTTCAATATATAAATGATGTTTCAAAATTATAACAGCACAGAACAGATTTCAAAGGTTTGGGTTCAACCTCCTCACTCTGCAACAGATTTGGTTTTGATTTCATACTGATGAGTTAAATGCTGTTGCCTATTGCAAGAGGTTGGAGTTCTTCAGGATGTGCTCTTCTGGCAACTTAATTCCCCCTCAGAGAGACTGTGCCCAGAAACAGAGGAGGTGAATGGCAGCAGGTACTGCTGAGAGGCAGCAGCTAAAGCTGTACAGCAGGTGCATATAAACACAGGCACAGAGGGTCAACAGAATGTATAGAGGACTTATTAACTCAAACTGGGAGCTACAGTGCCAAGCAGACCTCTCCATTCTTTATAAAGCAGCAGCATCTAAGACAATTGCATGACAGGATTAGAAAAAGAAGAAAAGACTCACTTCTACCATTCCTAATAACTATATCAGCTCATTCTCTAGTAACCAGGTCCAGGCACTCATCAATAAGTAGGCTAAAACATCTGATTATACGAAGCTTTTCTGGTACTCCTGCTGATCCTGATACTTCTAATCAGAGGCACACTGCTGTACAAGACTCAGTCATCTCCTCAGGTCTTGCTCTGGACTTTGTGCTTTGAAAAAAAATCCTTTTTCCAACAGATATGCATCTAATCTTTCAAAGGTTCCTTTTCCTTCTTGTCCTAAGTTTTATTTCAAAGGCCTATAGTGGTCTCAGAAGCTGTATTTAATCACACTGTGTTGAATTCACATAATCTAAATGACAATTTAGAGATGAAGTTTAGTTTATGTTGTTGGTTTTACAGAGCTGGTATCAAAATGCACTTTTGAACATCCTGCTCCCTACCTGGTCTTTTTTCCAATAGGGACATTACATTGTGGATTATAAAAATTTTGTAAGAGGGGAAAGATGACTGTGATCTATTTTTGAGAGCTGGCCACTGAGAGAATAGCTTGCAACTAGAGCAAGTCCAGACCTCAATAAAAAGCTACATCTATTTGCCACATATGCCTTCCCATTCACTGTTACTCTGAAAATGCAGCTGGCCTAGGAGTCACAGATAATTCAAGTGATGTTCATTCATGTCAGCATGCATTTTCCCTGGAAAGGAAAGCAGGAGCTGCTGCCTTTGCCCAAGAAAAATGTGTGTCCAGCTGAAGCTGAGCTGCCAGCCTGCACATAGGGCACTGCACGGTGCTCACAGCACAGCCCAGGAGTGCTGCAGCTGCACTGCCACAAACAAAAACTGCACATTTGGAGACAGGCAAAAAAACACTGGGACATGAAACACTGTGCCAGGAGCATGGCTTTCAGGATATGGAAGATTTTGCAGGTGTTTTATGATTTGACTGATGACCTGCATTACACCAAAGGTCCCCTCTCATTTATCAGCTGCATACCTGTGAAAACTGAGCTCCAATGCTGGTGGTTCTTTAGTGTGCTTTTACTGCAGTTACTTCCCATTCTGCAGGTAAATATTTGTTCCCTTGGGTCAAGATGCCAAAACCATGTAAATCTGACTTCCAGACAGCGTTTAAAATTGCAATGTTCTATCACTGCCAGCCCCTCAGTCAGCAAGCTTTAAAGAACGCCCTCAGAAATGATATTTGCATGGAAAGGCATTCTCTGATATGTTGAAGTATACATAGATAAGTAATTCTGATATTAATCTGGGCAATATCCTAGGCATGTTTCTGTAAATGGAGCAGTGGAACAGCTTCTCTGAGATTGCAGGGTCTGTGTTGCAGTCATGAATAAGGTTAGATCTCTATCTCCTGAACTTAGTCTTGTGCATCAGAGCATGCTTAAATGCTGTAGTTGAGTGAATTTAAGTACAATAATTCCTGTATTAAACCACTGGGGAGGAGCACTTACTTAATTCTTCTCATTTTCCTGTTCCCCAAATTTGATTGCTTGTTTTTATATTTTATTACTGTAGTACCAGTCATGAATGTCACCCCTTTATGACAAATGCTTCTCAGAACAAAGAAAAAAGATCCCCCTCTTTAGAGTTTACATCTCAATTAAAATTACACAAATTTGCAACATGAGGCTTCAATCAGGAGCAGGTAATTAAGTTCAGAGTATAAAGATATTTGTAATGTATAAGACTAAGCCTTTCAGGTAGGAGAGTAGCCTGAATTTGTTTTACAAGTGCCTGCTAATGACTAAATAAAATTACAAATTATTATGCCCTTCTCTTCTAGTGTATAATGGATACTCAGGGCTGGTGTCTGATAGTTCAAAGGAAAACCAGCAACTTCTTTCCAGAAAGAAAAAATAATTCAGTGATATAGTTTACAAAACTATTAATAAAACCTTCCAAAGTTTTTTGCCACAACAGTTCATCATAATATAGAGGTTAAATTTAGCACCAACACTTATCCTTCGGAAATTACTTACCATATATAAGTAGAGGAATAGGCTCTACATTAATAATAGAAGCTAAAATATGGACCAACAGCTGAGGCATTCTGCATTTACCTACCAGCACTCATTATGTATTCTCTGAAGAAGGGACAGCCAAACCAGATGGGCATGATATGAAGATATGGAGTAAGCCCAGGAAATAAATTTTTGAAAGGAGGATCGGTGCAAAAGTTTCCAAAGGCTCCAGCTACCAGGACCCCATGAGGGTGAAAGCCGAGTAAGTAGTTGTGATTTGGGCTCAGTTCTGAAGTTTTTATAAGCTGAAAAATAGAGTCAGTGGTGGGCATTAAAATATTTACCTCAAAAATAACAGCTATGGAGATTGCACATTGACAGGATATAGAAGCAATGACAATGAATTTCCTTCTGAGCACTTAAAACTGTCCTGCTTTACAGATAAACAAACCTTAAATAGATGTGTCAGGATACCATGTCTAGCATTTACTGTGCTGAAGCACTATCTTGTCACCCAACAGTCCAACCAGAAAACCAGGCTCTGTCCCCTTTTGTCACTAAATATCAGATTTCCCATTTTTTAAAAAAAATTGTAGTTCACCCTGGAGTGAGTATCAGAATTTTTAGCAAATGTGAGTCTTAGATGTTTGCCCATGCTTATGGCTATGCAAGCTGTTTGCGAGAAAGCTTTTACTCACGTGAATGGGAAAGTATTCCCTGAAGTACTTCCAGACAGTCCAGCTTCTGACCCACTGGGACCGTCTGCCCCCTGCACATGGTGTTTCCCAGTCCAGGTAGAGCCACAGCAGATACAGAACAGCAAGGAACCAGAAGTTGCCCAGGATCAGGATCACGAAGAATCCACAGCAAAACTCTGCTACAAGAGACAAAGAGTGAAAGCATAGCAAGTATTAATCACAGGTGTCCTTTTAAGACCCTGAATGCCCAACCCTGATATGTTTTTACAGATTTCGTAAAAATGCACACAAACTGAACTCAGCTTATTCCACATGGTGTTGTTACAGTGGGGGTAAAACATCACAAGGGTGAACACCTCAGTCTATTAATTGTCCCTCTACTGCACAACTGGATGTTTGGTAGAGAGCGTCTGGTTTACCTAAGGCAAAATAAAAGGAGACAGCAAGAGCTAACAAGGATGTAATGCTTCAGGGAGGAACAGGAAAGCTGGGGAAGGAAAGAAGGGAAAGGGAGCCATAGCAACATCTATTTTCTAATTACAGGGATGTTGGGCAGTCATTTTCTATTCTCTTTCTCAGCTTCTCTACCTATGATATGGGGGTAGCTCTACTCCCAGCCAAAAGTGCTGTCAGTGGCCAAGGAGATGCATTAGACAAGCCCAAAACACAAAGAGGTTCCATTTCAGCCATTAAACTTGTCAGTCAAAGGGGAAGTTCAGTGCTGTTCCGGGAAAACAACAGCAGGTAAGTCCAGATAAACCAAATTAATTAAGAACTATAACATTCTGCTACAATAGTGATACATGAGAATTACATTGCACACAATTCAAAGAGCAAGAAAAAGTTGCTTGGTTAAATGTAATGTGTTTCTTGGGGCTCAACCTTGAAATAATTACTCAGAGAAATCCTATGGAAACCTTTTCTTTGTAGAACTTGCAGAATGTTAGTCTTGCAGCATGTTGAGCAGCCCTGGTCTGAGATGTCTGAGGAGTAGGAGCTGCAGCTCTCTGCCCTGTGGTACCCCTGCAGCAGCCTGCTTGCTCTGCCACCTCCTGAACAAACCCCACCACACTCATAATCAGATGCTGAAGTCCAGGATACAAGGAAGCCAGGCTTTAGCATCATAAATGTATACAATGGCAAGCAAAACAGAATGTAGCTATCATTGGAAGACTCAAAGGGCAGAGGTGGAGGAACCCAGCATTTTTCAGAGGTATTTTACAATGTGGAAGCAGTCCTTATGTCTCTCAATTGACTGGCTTTCATGAGGGCAATATTCTGCAAAGTCCTAGAAGTTACACCAGTGAAACATACTGATCTAAACACATCACTAAATAGAGCAGATTTTAAAAGGAACAATAGAACTACTTCAAGCAATAATTTGGCTCACAAAATGCAAAATACCACCAGAACTGAAAACTTTTGAATAAGCAGATGAACCAAGAGTAAAACCCACTCACTCTAGTTCAGATCACCTTCATTCAGGAGAGATATTACTTGGGTGTTGAAGAGTCAGCAGATTCCCTAGACTATGCAGGTTTTGAGATGAGATCTCAACTTGGTCTACAGGCAGACTAGCATTTCCTTCAACCTGAATATTTAGTTTTTCTGAACTTCAACCAACTTGTTCCTGTGTCTAACTTGACTGTGCCTTCAGAAGAGAATTGCATATCTTGTCTAGAAAGGAATGAACATCCACATTTCCAGCAGGAATATGAGCAGAAAAATAAGGAATTGCATTTACTTTGAGGAAGGGAGAAGGAAATGACCATAAACAAAAGCAGGAGCAGGACAAAACCTACCATTTTCAAGGATACTCCGTTGTTTAGCTTACTGCTGAAGTTTACTGCTTCCTCCTCAAGCAAACAACCCCAGTCGTGCAAAGAAAAGCCCTTGAATAAGAGCTCTTGAAAAACACCACAGCTAACTGAGGCCCGCAGTCCCCCAAAGTTGATGTGGAAAACTCACAAGAACTGAAACAAGTTCTAAGGAACAGCATTAATGCAGTACAAGTAACACAGGTGAAATATGACACTCAATTTCACAGGGAATCCCACACTAGCATCACTCCAAAATAGGGCACAGAAATCTACTGAGCAAAAGTCATTAGCTGTTCCTTGAAGAAGAGAGCCTGAAACTACAGAATGCTAGGAAGGCTAATCTGGACAGGATGTCAAGGTTCTTGATTTAAGTTTGAACAAGTATGAGAAGTTTAAAATCAATTAATTTGTTATGCAAAAATTAGCAAGTATTTATGTTTTTTACCCTTCCTTTCAGAAGCACTTTTGACTGAACGCAGAACCAATCACATGGCTTTTTTTAACACAGAATCACATGGTTTTTTACTATCAGTTTGCTAGCAAACAGCTGAAACGTGCTTTGTAGCCAAGCATCCTTGCTGTGGAGCTAATTACATCAGCAGCGAGCAGGCCCAGATAGCTGTACTTAATCCTATGCAGACAAACATACACCAGATCAACAAGCTGCTGCTTTGCTTTAGCTAGGACACATTCCTGAGTGCACTGCAAGGTATGGGGAGGTAAGTAAGCTGTTAGCACTTCCTAAGGGGAGCTTAGCATCTTCTAGGACAAAGTTGATTGCTACATTCCCAATGAGACATGTGAGGCAAATTCCTTTTACCATACCTCCTCATTATTGCAATGAATTAGCAGCCTGCAAGATGAGCTAAATACTGATGACTCAAAACCAATGAGCCTATAAACACAAACCTGATGTTTTCCCCTTCAGACAAGACAGTGAGTAAATAAGTAGCAACTGTTTTAACTAAATTCACAAACAAATTCCAGGCAAAATGCAAATAACTTGGAATTTGTCACTCTACTGAATAATTGTATCCTTGGATATTAGTTACATTCTAAGTGTAATTTTTTTTGGTTGAACTTGAATTAGAGCTTTGAAAAATATCTGATATATTGGATTTTGGGGCTGGGTGAGGGGGAAGGAGGAAATACAGATTAAAAGACAAATCATTGCCGTGGAACTCTGAATGTTGGGTTTGTGGACCAATGTTGGTGTGTCACTTCTCCTCCATTTCCCATTTAAATGGATACTCATATTTTGCAACAAATTGATGAAAACCACTCTGTGTAGTGTTAGCTATCAGCACTGGCAGCCCTCCTGCCCAATGATGTTTGTACACCTGATTCTTCAATCATTAATCAGGCTCTGAGTTTGCAACTGGGGGCACCAAATTTATAAACCAGTTAAACACCAGAGACAGGAAGCAGGAAAACAGCACAGGTTAAATCTGGAAATTGGAAGCCTCAAATGCATTTGGAGTTACTAAGGCATCAAAACTGTTGGATTGATAGCTGTTATGAAAGGCACCAAATGCAAGATTGTCCCTAGAAGAGAAGGCTCAGAGCAGTGATGGACAGCATGCCTGGGCAGGGCAGGGCAGGTGTTCCCTGCTGCCAGGGCTGCTGCTCTCACCCCAAGCAGCATCACAGGCTCTCTGCAGTGTTCCAAAAACCCTGCAAAGGAGCTCGCTCTGAAACCCCAGGACAGCTCTGAACTCCGAGCCAGTTCCTGCCATGTCCCACATACAATTAGCAAAGCTTTCTCTAAACACATTATGTTGCTCTGTCTTAAATGAGCTGAAGACGTTCAGAGTTCAGCAATTTGAACCTCATCCCACCAAGGATGTGGGGAAAAAAATAGTATCTTTATCTCCCAGGCATCCTAGCAAATACACAGGTGGGGAATAATTCTTAGTTTTGCCCCTCCCTGGGCTTTATGAGTACATGGGTGTACTAATACACACAGCAAGGTGAAAAGCTCATTTCATACATCTGTGGACACTGGGCGAAAAAAGCCCCACAAAAATAAAAATTACATTCTTCAACAACCATGTTGATGTATCTACAACAGCAGTGATTTTCTCCTTAGTTTTCAGAGCAGTAATGTCTCTGAGCTGTGTTGGGAACAGAACTTTGGAGGGAACAAAAAAGAATTGCGCCGTGATGTTTTCATCCCTGATGAACAGTTGCTCCTCTCTATTATGCCTTAAGCTACAACTGACCAGTTGATTTTGGCATAAAAATAAATTATTTTCCCCATTTGTGGGATACTTTCACGTGGGAAAAAAAAATTACTTAGCCCTAATTTCTGAAAATACTCTCTAAACTGTTTGTATATATGATGAAGAAAATGACAGAAATTCACATGAAGGAACAATTACACCAAATGGACTCCAATATTCCCAACAAAGTAAGACCTGAGACAAAAGACAACACCTGACAATAGGCAGGCTGCCAAGGCAACAGTAAGCAAGCTCATGCCTCTGCAGAGTATTGCTCTTCAGCTTTTACATAGAAAACCTCCTTAAAAAATAAAAAAGTGGAGACAATGTTAGCAGTGTCCTGTTTAAAGCCCACTACTCAGTGCAATTCTGTCAATGTACAGTTTTCCACCAGTAACACAGAACCCACTGACACTTTTTATCGATGGCAGATATCTAACTGCACTGGAAAACTGTTGGCATTCCCAGGAATTTGGTAGCCATGTCCAGAACTGAGGTGGCTGGGCAGCCAATGTTTGTTGGCTTTGGATCAGTCTCCTGTGAGAGCCTTTGTCAGGTTATTGGTTACAGCTGGGAGCCACAAAGATATCTGAGCATTCCTACAAGGAAGCTGTATCTCAGCAGTGCTGTGATAGCAAACACAATCCCTCAGATGCCAGGCTTTAGAGGCTTGTTTATGCTCAAATTTGGTTCCAAGTTACCAAGACCTTCCACTGGCAAATACTGATAAATAAGAGATACAGAGCATTACACACAACTGACTTGGAGGTAGAGTGGCCTGGATACCATAAATCCCCAAGTTACTAATTGCCAAATCCCAGGAGAGCATGTCAAATTTAGTCTGCCTATTTTCCATTTCTTTTCTTTCTCCTGTCACTTCACTGTCACTTATGTTCACACAGAGGTTGTCCAGCTTGGGTCTCTGGCCTGACACAGCAGAGCCATTTTTTCTTATTATTTTTGAGAGATACAAATGTACACAGACACATGGTTAAATTCCCTCCCTGAGATGTAGGTAACTGAGGCAGCATTCCTAGAAATACTAGTCAGTAAGTACCCTGCTATTCTCTGTGATCACACTCCAGTCCTACCCATAGGCCACAATGAAGTTCATGAATAGATGATACAGAGTGACAAAAACAAGTAGCAAACCAGCCAGCTTGCTAGGAAAAGCTCATGGTGGTTAGCTGAGTTTTCTTAAGCATCAAAAGAGTTTTTTTAAAAAGACTTTGAGGAAGAACAAAACCATATTAGTTATCCAGCCACAGCTGATGAATTAAATCAGCACCAGATAACAAACCATCATGGCATGTTTGCAGAAAAGGTTAATATTTGCTTTAGCACATTGCACTGACACCTTCTTCCTCAACACAGAAATCACTAATTATTCCAGCAGCAATCCCTCACTCTGGCAAATGTTTCATCATTTCTATTCTTTTGGGGAAGCCAAATCCACAGCTCAAAACTGTCTCCAGCAAGTTCAATTAACAGACTGCTTCATCCTACATGCACAGAAGTTTAATCACTAGTGAACAGGATAAAGTTTAATATATACCAATGTGTTCAGCATATTATTTTGTGGCTTTGTGCATATTAAAGTATACCTTATATACTAATTTTGCATTATTAAGGGGTTTGCAAATAAATACAGGGGTGCCTTCACAACAATTACTTCCTAAATCCCGGGGATGAGCTGAGCTCCAAAAGTGGGCCTTAGAAGATGCACCATTCTCCCCTACCATCACCTTTTCTCAGAGAAATACCCTGGTATCCCTGATGGAGAGTTAAACTCTCATTTCCCTCCCTCATTGTCTGGCCCAAGACACCACCATTCCACCCAAGTTGCTCAGTTTTGCATTTGATTTTGTACATGCTCAAACTCCACTGTCCATTTTAGAAGTCAGTGGGAGCACACAGCTCTCCAACTCACTTTCTAGCTTTACTTTGTCAAGTACTTTGATTTGTGTACATTAGAAAGCAAAACAAAAAGCTAAAGGACAGGGAAAACAGCACTTCAACCAAATCGGACTGGTTTTTCTTTGTTATAATGTCTTTGCCTTTAAATAAGCCTTTGGTCTACCTCCTACCTGGGTGCTGCTCACCTCCTGATACAAACTGAACCTCACTGACAGATGTGCAGTACTGAGGCACACAGCTCACACGCATCAAGCATAAATGCCCAAATGCTGTGTGAGAAACAGAAAAAACCTACACTTGTTCCCAATAGGAAGATAGCAGACATATTGGTAAATGCAGCAAAATTAATCCAAAGTTCTTTATAAAAATATTCCCAAGTTAAAAACAAAGATTTCCTGCAAACACCAGGCACATCCATTGCATTAATTGGCAGTGACAATTTCTTTAGTGCACAGGCACAATGAACCTATGATACAAGAATGGGGGTTATGTAACCTCTTTGCTTTGTCAGTCCAGCAGCCCTTCCAGGCGTGGAGATTTTATTTCTGCAGGTGACTTTCTGCCTGGGGTTGGGTTGGACAATGGCACAGAGCAATCACGAGCAGCCAGCACACAGCCTCACAGGCAGACGTGATGTGGGTGTCGCACCAGCTCCGAACAGGGCCACACCTGCCCCAGGACCGCCAGCCCCCAGCCAAGCAAGCTAATCTCTAATAACTGCAATTACAGACACAAAACTACCATCTGTAAAAATTGCCTGGTTTGGCCTTTTATCCAAAGTAGATACTACCACATTGCAAAACTTCATGTATTTGCTGTTTCAGCAGGAAAACACTAATGGCTTGACATTATGCTTCAGCCTGAAGCTGTTTTGGATTTGTGCTTAATACAGTGAGAAATAGCAGGATTTTAGCATTTGCCAGTTTTCAGTTTTCTGGACTCAAGAATGATAATACTTGTCTTTCAAAAGATAGAAGCCCAATTAAAACACTTTTTCATGGAACTTATATGCAAACTTTTCTGCTCTGCTGCACTTGAAGAACATAAGATAGAAAACTACAGGGCATTTTCAGCCAAGACACGGTGGGAATCTGTTAATGGGCATTTCTCTCATCTAACCCAGAAATTCTTACATACACATCCCAGTATTTCAGAACTTATTTCTGTTTCTGGTGTCATGCCCCTGGATAATGAACAGGCAAATCACTGTTACAATGAAAACTTGTCTTTTCCCTTTGAGGGTGAACTTTGGCAGCTTGCAGCACAGAACAAGGAAGCATGGGAACTTACAGCCAGAATTTTAAAGAGGTTCCTTTTATATATAATTAAATTCTGTGCACATCTGTACAGTGTTTTTGAGACAGAGACATGTTTACTCTGCCTACACTGCACAGCAGAAGCAATGGATCTGTAGTGCAGATTCAGCGCCCAAGATGGTACACTGCAAGAAGCAAAACTTTGCTTGTACCAGGCTGCTTCTGCTATTTCTTCAGTATTTGTAGACTGATTCACTCTTTCTACAGTGGGGATGAGATTTAGGTTTCAACAACGATTGCGTGTCTGCATTTCAGGCCAGCTTGTGAGCCACACAAGTAAGAGGGCATTTTCAGTCATCAATTCCACAGTCTCAGAAAACCATTCCAAGGGCTTTTTACATTTCTCAGCCAGGAAGATAAAACCAAGAGGCTTCTATCCAAGTCCCATTGTGAATTCTAAGTTGTAATAGTTCCCCTTACAGCTCACTCAATGTGTGAAATTACTTTTTCATACCTTACGACCCAGGTTTGAAGCATATCATTGACCAATGTAGCTTTTGTCACTCAGGGCACTAATTTTCAGAGTTATCTTAGTTCATCTGTTAGTCCTATAGTTCATTTTACTAAGCTATAGCATGTTACAACATACCTAGATGGACAACTTTAGCAGCTAAGCCAGTATGCCATTTATTCACTGCTCTAAACAGAATCCATCTATCTATATCATGAATCATTAGTTGTCATAGGGCATTCATTACCTGTTCAAGTTTTCACATGCAGATATATAAAGACAAGACAATCAAGATCATGTTTGGCATAAACTAGTTCCAGCCACACACAAACCCCCAAAGAACACCTAAACCTCAAGCCTATTCTGTGATGAACTCATGTAGTATTTCACTTGTCCTGAGGCATACCCTCCCTGATTTGAAAGTGTCACTATTGAATCCAAAGCTTACAAACAATGTCTGCACAGAAAAAAAAACAAAACAAAAAAAAACAAAAAAAAAACAAAAAAAAAACAAAAACAAAAAAAACGACACAGGCTGAAAAATCCAGACATAGGGGTAGTCCAGAGCATCAGAAACCAGCCCATTTCTCACTGCTTTAAGCCATTTAGGATTCATCCACCTGAATTTTCCTACAGCTAAGTAAAACTTTTTGGCCAGATTACTGGCTGCTGTATCACTGAAAGTGTCCGCCTATGAAATGACAAGGTCACCTTGGTCAGCTCTAAAGATAAACATCCCCATGGTGCACAAACAGATAATTATTATTAGAATTACATTGTTAATCAAGCATTCTTGCAAATCCATTTTTTCATGATTACATGAACTCACCATAGTCAACATAACCAGCCATAAAACCATTTCCAAATTGATTTCCTTGACGTTCCCAGGCAGTGCCAGCTGCAGATGACAGCTCCCTACTTTGCCAGCTAAACTACAGAGAGAAGATTTTCTGCATCCCAATCACTTCTGGTAAGCACAGGAGCATGTGATTTTCTGTAGCAGTATTGCTACATTTTGGGTGGGTGCAATCTTTTCTTCCACTGCCCCTGAATTTCCACTGCTGTATAAGACTGAAATAATGGCTCATGCCAAGACCTAATTCAGTAACAGAAAACTAAAAGTACAGACTATTTACAGTGTAGCCACAGACAAACTATTTATCATTGAACTACATATAATTTAGAGGTAACAGAACATCTGCTGATCAATCTGTGAACATGCTTCATATCTGCCATACTTCCCCCAAATCTCTCATGTGTGGGCTAACAACCTAAAAAAAAAAATCTGAAAGACACCAGGCCATCTGAAGGACAAAGTACTTGCAAGACATACACTCCTTTCCTCCTTGTAAATCCCAGAGCATAGACAATCATGAAGTGTTCCAGCATTTCCAGTAAAACACAGGTGGCTCTGTACCTCAGAACAGACTATTCAAGAACCACTTCACAATTTTTACAATCTACGGATTTAGTCTGAGTTAAGGCTTATCTTACCTAGTCTCATTTCATCATATTCGAGATACCTACCCATGTGAATACAATTTGCTGCTGTGAATAGGAGTTTAGTGATAGGTGTCTATTAGGAACATCAATTATGGAAGAACAATCAGTGGAAAAAGATTACCACTTTATTGCTAAAGAATTAGCAACACTTTCTTAAAGCCAGTGAGGTTTTTTTTTTCATATATTTACAGAAGTGCCTGCATTTGAGCCAACTCACTGGCAATGCCCATTAATTTTCATAACCTTGTTAAATGGAAACTTTATTGAACTACAGCATATAAAGTTGTTTTACGAAATTACCAATGAAAACATCATCAGTCATGTACCAGACTTTATGCTCATGTTCGATAAAGAAGTTGCTGTCTGAAAGCTATTGGGCATCTCAATGAGGAGCCAAGACACTAGCTTTTTAGGATCATGTTTGAAGAGCCCATCGAAAGAAATAGACCCCCAAAAAAGAGGAAAAGCTATCCAAAGCTTTCAGGTAAGGAAGGAGTGCGATGCTCTTGCCCGCCCGAGGGTCGCTGGGGAGCCGCTCGCCCCCGGCCGCTTCTGCACCCACGTGGAGCCACGGGCTGGCACCAAGCGATGCCCACGGGTAACGCTGGCCACGGAAAAAGCCGCTTCTCGCCCTGTTCTCTCTGGGGCGAGAGCAGGAAGGAGGAAAGCTATTACCCAGCAGGAGGAAGGAGAATATCCACTGCAGCACGGCGACTGTCTGGATCCTCCTCTTTAGAGGAATATTGATGGGGGCAAACTCGACCTTCATGATGACGGAGAGCAGCGCGGGAGGCACGGACCTGCCGGCTCCGGCTCCGGCTCCAGCTCCAGCCGCGCACCTGGCCGCTGCGCGCCGCTCTGCCGCGGCCCTGGCCGCGCAGGACGCGCCCCTCCCGCCGCTGGCGCTGCCCACGGCCGCGGGTCCGGCAGGCGGGGACGGGGAGGCGGTGCCGCCCGCCCCGGCCGCGGGAAACCGGATCCTGGAGCAGGAGCGGGCGCAGCCCGGGCGCGGCTGCGGGGGCTGCGACACCCCCTCCTCCCACAAGCGGCTGGCGCCGCTGCCCCCGCCCGCTAAGGCTCCGCATGAACGGCACCGGGCGGAGGCACCGGGGCTCTGTCGGAGCGAGACCCACCTGCGGACTCAGGTGTGCCCGCACACCCAGCACCTGCGCTGCCCCGGCGGGCCGGGCTTTTCCTCTGGGAGCGGCCGGAGAGCCGGCACTCAGGGGTGCTTAAGGCTCTTACCCTTAAAGAGCTTACAGAGCTGACCCAGAACTTAAGAGTTCCTGCAGTGTTTGGCGTCATGCGTTTCGTTTTTAATTAAAGCAGCACACGCACAGCCTCCGCCCGCCCGCGGCGCTTCACCCGGGTTGTCTGTGACAGGGATCGTCAAAATAAACTTCGGAGTGAAAAAGAAACCACCCCCCGAAACTTGCACAGCGTTGTCCCAGCCGACTTCCCCTTCCTTCTCCACACGGGGACAGCGGCACAGCCAGGATTCACCATCCCCACAGGGACAGGGACAGCGCTGGGACCTGCGGTGCCCACGCAGGGACAGCAGAGCGGCACAGCCGGCACTCGCGGTCCCTCACGGGCCGCCCGTCCCGCCCAGCGCCAGTGACAGCGCGGGGTCCCGGCGCGGGCTGATGTCACTGCCGTAGGTGCCCGCCGCGCTGCCGGGGCTGGGAGCGCCGCCCGCCCGTTCCCCGGGCGCAGACCGGGATCGGTAGCAGCCCCCGGGCTGCCCGGGTGCGTGTCAGGGCTCGGGGAGTGCGGTGCTGGGCGGGGGTCTGCGGGCGGCCCGCGGGCAGCGCGGCGGGAGCGCGGCGGGGCCTGGCTGGAGCGCGGCGCAGGCGCAGCGCGGGCCCGGGCCGCCATGCCGACCGTCAGCGTGAAGCGGGAGCTGCTGTTCCAGGCGCTGGGCAGGAGCTACAGTGAGTGCTCGCCATCGCCGCCGTGCTGCGGGACGCGCCCGCCCAGCACGGCGGCCCCTGGGCTGCCATCGCCCCGGCGCCCCCGCCGCTGCCCGCTCCGTGCCGGCTGCCGCGCCCTCCGCGTCCTGCGTGTCCCGGGCTTGCGCTGGGACTCTACGGAAGCTCAGGCCTCGGAGCGCCGCTGGCTCTCCAGCCCTCGGCACGCCAGGCCCAGCCGTGTGTTATCCCTGCCCCCTCAGCCCGTTGCCCCGACACACGCTGCTTTGAGCCCAGATCTCTCGGGATATTGCCACCCCGCGTGTCCACATGGCGGCTCTGGCTGGAGTTTCACTGTCTGTTCGGGGATCTGTTCAAAGGAAGAAGGAGAGATAAGAGGGGGAGCTGGCAAAACGAGCAGTGAATAGCGTGGCTTTATTCAGTTCTGGCTCAGGAAGCAGATTTTAGAACTGCTCGGCTGAAGGAGCGTTCAGGACGATTTAGAGCAGACGGGAGCTGTGGCTCCTCAGCCCGGTGCAGATGTGCACTGTCAGCTCAGGGCTGTGTTACTCACATGGTTCAATGCACTTGATGCAACCTCTGTAGAACAACCGGACTGATCAGAATAGGAGCACTTGGCAGAAGCTGCCCAGTTATTCCCTTCTGATTTCATTGTCTGTTCAGGCCACAGTTACTCTGACAGACTTGGCTGAGGAGCTGAGCTCCAAAGATCAGAAGCCCTCCCTTGTGACTCTCCGAATACTATGTCAATAAATCGAATATGTACTAAAGAAGCTGCTACTCAGATGCAAATATAAAGAAAATTCTTTCAATTAAGTTTCCTTTTTTTTTTTTTTTTTAATAGCATTTATTATCTCGTTTGAAAACATTCCAAACACACAGAGAAAAATTAGGTCTGAGGTCTGCCTATTAACCAAAATTCACCATCTTCCTTCACAGCGGATGAAGAATTTGATGAGCTTTGCTTTGAGTTTGGTTTGGAACTTGATGAAATTGTAAGTGATGTTTTCATTTGTTGCTTTTTGAGTAGATGTAGCATATTGACAGCATTGCTTTTTGGTAAGAGTTTGTATAGCATTGTTTTCAGCATAGCCCCTGGTACAGGGTTGTAATGGATTGTATTAACAAAGGTGCTTTGAATGTGGTAAAACTCCTCTGACCTACAAAAGATACTGCTTTGGAAGCAAGAGGCTCCAAGATTTTGCAATGTTTTCTGGAAGTTGTCACTCTGTGCTGCTTGATCTTCAGTCTCAGGCACGGTTTTATTTAGCAGCATAAATATGGCCACAGAGCATGTATTGATCATATTTTACATTGTCTGTTTGGCTTTGATTGATATGCAGTCATCTGTGCAATATCCACAAAAAAGTTATTTGTCCTGGACATTGTTACTTGAGTTGTAAGTAATTTACATTTAAAAAATTTTGATTTAGGTTCTGTACTTGTGGAGATTTGCTAACCCTGATAACTCTATCCATGCAAATCCTGTTCAAGTAGACCTGTTTTTGTTTTACCATTTAATTTTAATTTATTGGCCTTTTAATGATGTTTATGAAAAGACATCTGAACATTGTATGTTATGCTTTATTTCAGAATAAATTTGATTATGACAAGTCATTTGCCAATCTATTGCCAGAAGTGAGGTCTCAGATCTCTACTGGTATCTGACAGCCTGAAGGTTCTTGCTTCTATAATCTTTTTCCTTAAAATTTTAATACTGGATTTTTATTTTGGTACACTGCTCTAAAGGTTTTGAATTGGAGGTTTTATGTCATTTCTTGTATTTGGTGTGTCCATTTGCCGTATAAATGCAAATTACAGTGTTAAACTTTAATTAATACAGTTTCTCCAATCGTATCACTATCATTCTGCTGTCAGTGTTAAGATGTATCAGGTTAAAACGGCAGTTTTTGCTTGATTTCAGACATCTGAGAAGGACATTATAAGTAAAGAAAAGGGAGAAGAAAAGGCGAAGGGTGCGTCAGATGTCGTTCTCTATAAAATTGATGTCCCTGCGAATCGCTATGATTTGCTTTGCCTGGAAGGGTTGGTCCGAGGACTGCAGGTCTTTAAGGAAAGGTAGGAGTTGTGAGATTTCTGTGTTGTTTGTTACTTGTTGAAATATGGGTTCATTTCTGGTCAGTAAACAAAACTTCCCGCTTGGTTGGATTTTGAGTGTGGTTGCATGCATAGATCAGATTCATCAGATGTTCCTTTGGAGAGGATCTGTTGCATAACTTAAAAAGACTAGACTAGAATGTTACTGTATTTTGTATCTGTTCTAAAAAGTTTTCAATTGCTGTTCCATGTGAGACATCCTCTGTAACGAACTCCTACAGAGAAACTTCCTTGTGATCCTTTGTAGTAAATACCAAAACAAATAATTTATTTCCAGAACTTTATCTTTCTGAATTCGTCCTTTCTAGTTCAGTAATCTGTTTACCATCCCATAAAAAACAAGTTTTGCACAGTTAGCTAATTACTTGCCAAGAAACATTATCAAGAAAGTTTCCTAAAATATAATTGCTGCTACATTTCTAGAGTTTGTGGTATTTCAGCTGGAGACTTACTTCTGTTTTTGTTTTAGGATAAATCTCCCTAGGTTCGAAAAGATAATACCAGCTGAGGGTGAAGGTCAGAGGCTGATTATCACTGAACAGGTAAAAGTGTTTATTGCACCTTTGTAAATGTATTGAGAGTTGCTGAAGCAGCAAGATCCATATCAGTATGATTTTGTAAGAGCAGTGAGACTGGAGATCTTATTTGCAGAACAAGAACTGAAGAAATTTAAGTATCTCTGCTCATTGTGGTCTATTCTTAGGAATGAGGGGGAGGAAAAACAGACAAATTGTTTTGGGTGAACCTAGTAGCAGATCAAATCAAGTTTCAGATGGAGCTCAAATCAAAGTTTCCGAGCTCTCCTGAAGCCTGCATGCTGCTGTTGTAAATTGCAGACTGCCCAGATCCGGCCTCACGCTGTAGCCGCTGTCCTCCGAAATATAACTTTTACCAAGGACCGGTACGACAGCTTCATCGACCTCCAAGAGAAACTACATCAAAATATCTGCAGGTTAGTGCTTAAGTTTAAAATAGTGTGTAGTGTCTGTGTGCATGATTTTATCCCTATTGCATAGAGGTGTTATGGTTATGCCAAGGAAAATCTTCTATAGGCGCTCTCTTGATCCTTTGCATTTCCTTACCTGTTCTTGTCTGCTGCCAATACTGTTCAACATAAATAGTTGCTACAGTTCATGCAACAGTTGAGACAGTAGTGTGTAGCAACATTCCATTTGGAGTTGCCTTGACAGTTGTGTTGTTATTCATAATAATATTTATTAAATTGTTATTCATCACGTAATTTCTGGGCTTCTCAAAATTATCCTTCTGCTTTTTCAGTAAGCTCTGTGAATGCATAGAAGTATAGAGCATCATACTCTAAAAAACTCCAAGTACTACTAGTAAAAATAGCATTTTGCCTTCTTTATTTCTAGGAAAAGAGCATTAGTAGCAATAGGTACCCATGACTTGGACACCATCACCGGTCCATTTACTTTTACAGCCAAAGCACCTTCTGAAATTAAATTTAAGCCCTTGAATCAATCCCAGGAGTACACAGCCCCACAAATTATGGATCTGTATAGGGTAAGTGGAATTTTTCAGACTTGTTGCTCTAAATGAGGAAGATAAATGTCCAAGGTTAAATATCTCTCATATCCTTGTTATTCACAGTTGCTTTTACAAGTAAAACACACTTATCTTCTGTAGCTTAACAGCCAGTGAACATTCCATATTTTGCTTATCATGAGCAATGCATGGTAATATTTTATTGTCTCTGAAAGATACGTTGTGGTATTTTGGGACTAAGAGCAACTCTTAGAATGGATTTGGTAGAAAACTTCTGATTTATCCACATGAAGATTGCTTTTCATGATGTTCTTATTAATACTGTAAAAGGCTTGTCTATTTATCTACATATAAATATTTGGTGTACAAGGGTAGGAAAAATTTTGGGTAGATATTACCAGATTTTTTAATGTTGCCTTCATTTGTCCAGTTTACTTGGGGAAGATGTTGGATTATTTACCCAACTGCATATTAGGTAAGCATGTCTGTGTAAAAGGCTCAAGCTAAGTCTGGCACTGCTCTTGGCTCAGCATCCTGATGAAACCAGGCAAATGCTAGAAAAGATCCTATCAAGTCTGATTTTACAGTGTTTATGTGGGCCAGTTCTAATGTCAGCATTTGAAAATTACACTATTTATCACTGTCACTACAGTATACAGCTCTGCTGGAACACACATACTGGCCACAGAGACAAATCCTCAAGTATCTCTGACTAAGAAGTAAGAGAGCTCAGAAACAAGAGAGACTAAAAAGGAGATTAGGTTTTTGGTACAGCACATGCTTAAGTCATTAGAACAAATGTAAATTTTGATTCAAATTTAGGTATAAATATGTCAGTATCCAGCAGTTTATAAGTAAGAGTATTGCAGTGCTAATTTTTATCACTTTTAAGAAGAGTTCCTGTAGACTAAGGGTATTTGGCAATGTTTGCTGTGGTGAACAAGAGTAGCATGGCCCACACATATTTGAGAGAATCCTTAAATAATCTTCAGCACTTCTAAGAAAACTAAAAATCCAGTTCTCTCCAGTTCTTGTTGCTGGGAGCAAACACCTTTTGCTAGTGAAGTACTTAACTCTAACCCAATCCTTCCCACCTTCAAAATTCCCCTTAATCACTCACCAAAGAGTTGTGGCTCTGTGGAAGTTTACCTGTGAGCTGAAGTGCAATTCAGGCTGTTCTTTGTTTCTCCAGACTGACAGCCACCTTCGGCACTATCTGCACCTGATTGAAAACAAGCCACGTTATCCTGTCATTTACGACAGCAATGGGGTTGTTCTGTCCATGCCACCAATTATCAATGGTAAGATTAATTTGTGACTGCTTTGTACTGCTGTTTTGTGTATGAATTAGTGTCTGACAGAAACATTGATGGGTTGTAAGGATTATTATGTTTTCTTAAAATTGTTTCACTTACAATTTCATAAAATTTTTTATTCTTTCAGTCTAAAGATAGTGAAATTTTTGCTCCCTCCCTAGGCTACTAGTGTTCCTTTTTCTCATCTTCATCAGAGGGGTGTAAAAGTCCTACTGCAAACCTGTGCACTGAGCTTCCTATTTTCTTCCCCAACTCAATAAAGTTCCTTGTGGCAGGAACTTTCCTTAGGAAAGCATTTGTTCAGCTTAAAGAAGCCTGCAGGACATTATTTTTTACACTGGTAACTGTAAATGGTAACTGCAACTTTGTATGCCATTTTATGAGGTCACAGCAGGGAGCCTACCAGCATGGGAACTAGTTTTTTATGGCTCCAATTGCTGTCACACCAAGTGATTTCAGGATATTTTAATTGCTTTAAAAGAATGAATTAGTTTAGACTTTTTTGGCATTGTTTCTAAACATGAGTTTCCTCTGAGCACAAAAGGAACCATGGGTGATTTTTGAGAACCAGTTTTACTGAAGACATTTAGTGGTATGACAAGTATTACTCCTTGTAAGATAATTCAGTATACCTATATACTGAAATATAGGTCAGGAATCAGTAAATTTGTCTACACTGACCAATGAATCTGCAGTGATAATATCTTTGGATGTGTGCTTCCTAATAGACCTTATCCAGCTAACCCAAATCTTCTTAAAAGGCAGCTCAAACTCTGGCAGGGACTGGTACCAGTAACTGGTCTGAATTGAAGATTCTGTGCCTGATCCTTCTTTGTTAGGCTCATTCCAGCTTGGGGGTGTTGCATTTATAAGCACTGCATATTGTTTATATTTCATCAATTTAAAAGGCTGAACTAAATTTAGCACCTGCCACTGCTTTAGGGAGCAGTATCTGAGAGAGACTTCGAGATCAGAGGTGCTTTTTAAACAGATAATGCAATGTAAACATCTGTGTTGGTTGTTTGGATTATCTGCAAGCACTGAAGTGAAGGCTTGTATTTGCTTTGAAGTGAGTCCAGAGATGCTGAAAACATTCTGTCTGCAGAGAGGTACAACACAGCTGTAAGGGAGTGCAAGATCCCTCAATCCTAAGATCTCTGGTGCACCTAACTTCCAGTCTGGCTGTGACCTAATTTCTCAGATAGGAAGCAAAAACAGAGAAGCTAAGTCAGGGTCAAACAAAGGAAGCAGGAATTGTCATGTACATCCAAATGCTTTCTTTGGCTGTGGTGGGTGTATCTGCATTAATGGATGGTGCAGGAATGGCAAGAAGGACAAAGAGGCTGGATTTGGCATGATCCCACACAGTTCTAGGACTGTGTGTGCCCATTCCTGCATGGTTCCCAGCCATGGAGTTCACTCCAGGTGTGCACTGCCCATCTGTACCTAACAGGCAGAATGAGATCTCTGTACAGCTGCTCCAGATTCCTTGTGGCTTACTAACAGACCTGACTTTGGTAGGGAAACCAGCTACTGGGGGCCTTTACATCCAGTTTGCAAAAGAGACACTTCAGATATTTATTCCTGACAAGATAATTTTTGAGTGCAACAGGGATGCACTTAGGTGCACACATCATAACTCCCAGTATAGACAAAGCAAATCCATGCCTAAAAGGGACCCATATTAGGACCTAAGTCACTACTGTAGAACAGCTTATAAGGTATCAGCAAAGAGTGTCAGGAGACCAAAGAATGGCTATTGATAACCATTAGTCTACATCACTTTTTCAAGACCATTTCAGTTGTCCTGCCCAAGGAAAGGACATTCATCACACATGTGATGAAATGTGAGACTAAACCCAGGGAAGATGGGATGCTGTGGCAGTGCAGAGCCCTTTGTTAACAGCAGATGGCCACTGTTCTGTTAGCTGCCTTTTCTAGCTGAGTGCCAGGATACCTGTAGATCCTCCCTGTGTCTTGAGTCTAAAGCATAACCCAGTCAATGTGTCTGATCTGCCCTTTTCTTTTTATTTGATTCATAAATTCAAAAATAAAAAGAGCTGCTATTCTGCCAACAGCTGAGAATGCTGGTGCAGTAGAGAGTGGCTTTTTTAAGCTGTGGAAAATGACAATGATCTTTCTAACACAAAATGAATCAGTATCAGTTCTATTGCAATAAAACTAATATTTCTTAACATGTTTTTGTTTCCATATATTTTAGGAGATCATACAAAAATAAGCCTAAAAACCAGAAATGTGTTTATTGAATGTACAGGCACAGATATTACAAAGGTAAATTAATCTTTCCTGGTTTTGATATGCTTTAATATAATTGTTTTCTCTTTGGATAATAGAGCTCCAATACAAAGACTTACAACAACAAGGCATTTACTGTATGGAGCCAACATTCCAATACAAAAGACTGTGGAATTCCCTGGAAAGAGTTTCAGCCTTGCTCTATAGATAGCATTGTGTTTTCACTGAATTTTGATTTTACTGTATTTTTATGGTGACAGTAAGTGTTCAGCTTGTATGAGAAAATAATTCAAGTAAATTAGAGACTGTTCTTTTTGAGCACTTTTTCTAAATGAACAGCTTAGAAGACAGTTACATTTACTAAGACTTCCTGTTTTGGCAGAATACTCTTTGTAAAAGTTCATTTTGTCTCAAACTGAAAATTTGGGCTGAGGGAAGAAAGACAAGGATTTTTCTACTTAGTTATCTTTATCAAGCAGGGATGCCATGCAAATAATTGCTAAATTCAAGTGTTTCCATATGCAAATTCTGTAACTCAAAGCTGAAGCATGAAGTGAAGGAGTTATAATTGCCTGTTCTTGAATATAGGCTGTGCATTCATTGATAGTTTCCATAAAGTGTGTAACTTGATGCTTAAGAGCAAAACTGCTTTTAACTTACCCTACTCTAAAATGGTATGTTAACAGCACAAATATATTTGCATGTTGAGGAGTGGCTTCTAAGCTGACTGATAAATAACTGTTTCTTGCTACTGCTTGTCTTGTTAGTAAAAATAAATGTGTTGTTCTGTTTAAGCAAAGGAAATTACACTGTCAGGCATCAAAAACACCCCTTTTGGATTGAGAAGTTCATCTGAATCTCATTGTTACATTCCATTATACTAATCTCTGGAAATATTAATTGTAAAACAAAAAAAATTGCAGATGATGTTATTCGATAATGTTTTGCTGAACAATGGAGTCCTTCAGCCTCTCCATTCTCACTTGAACTTCAGTGAAATGACTAATTAGACGGTTAGGAAGACCCAGCTCCAAATGGTACTAAAAACCCCAAGTTTCTAAATAACGTTTAGAAAAGATACACAAAGGCTTCAGAGCCTTGAAAACCCAAGATTTGCAAGCTTTTGCACAAATATCTGCAGCAGAAGGAAAATATTTTTTAAAATTCAGTCTAGTATTCTAGGCTGGTAGGAAATTATAACAGAATGAAGAGGGTGTAAGATGAGATATTTTCCCTGTTTCATGTTAAGATGTTTTGTCTACTTCAACACAAGTAGATGACAGATTTCAATGTGATTATTATGTTTGTGTTGTAGGCAAAAATTGTTCTTGATGTTATAGTCACAATGTTCAGTGAATATTGTGAGAAGCCATTCACGTGAGTATAAATCTCCAAGCAGAGAGACATTACATTTGGGCCATGTATTAAAAACACTTTTACTGATATTTTTCTGTCTCTCTCAGTGTTGAAACAGTAGAAGTTGTTCATCCCAATGGGAAGACCCACATCTATCCCGTAAGTACAGCATTAAGATATCTCTGTCTTTAGGGAGGGGGCTTCATTTACACAAAGTCTGCTAAGAGTGACATTGCTTTCTTTTCCTGCAGTGGCAGCATGTGCTGGTTCTGAGGTGTAGTGTAAAAGCTTGGCACTTTCTCTATATTAGTGAGTCAGAACCTCCTCTAACCCCGTGAAAAAAGACTCCAGCTTCTCCTTGTCTAGAAAAGTCATTCTGAAGCTCCTTTGAATTATGATGAGGTTAAAAATACACTGTTATGGTTTAGAGTGCCTGTGATAGGAACTTTTTCAGAACAAGTCAAAGGTCATAATCTGTGTCTAAAGCTTTTAAAATCTACATGTTCCAAATCAGGAAAAATGAATGCAGGAAGAGGTCCTTCAGCTTTAAGCCTATGGACAACTGAAATCAGCCTCAGCATAATGTACTTATCAGATCTGCAAGCTTTAATGCCCTTCAGTTCAAATAACCTCGTAACACGGCATTTTTCAGTCTTTCACTTTACAGACACCAACTATGTAAAGGTCTAAAAGGCAGAATGTTGGCTTCAAGTTCAGTTCAGAGCCCCAGACAGACCTCTTCACATTAATGGAGTCTTATGTTTTTATTCTCTTAATAAGTATAAAGAAAGCAATTCCTCCTGTTTCCTGAAAGTAACTGAAGACAGATCTGGTTGAGTTCACCAAATCAGATATACCAAGGGAGTACAAACTGTTTAGAGGGAAAGAAACTTAGTTTTGCTGAGAGGTTTTGTAGTGTCATTTTAGTTTTAGTTTTCACAATGTCAGTTTTAATCACCAGAGGAAAGATGTAGAATCCTGAAAAGATATCCAAAACCACAGAAATCTCTGTAGTAACCAAAGCAGCTTCCTTAGATAAAATAGAGGAAAAAAGTCCCCATGTTTCAGATGCTATGGTTTTTAAGGATTTGTATATAAAAAGTTTAGAAATACATGAAATGTATAAATAGGTACAAAATAACTTTCCTAACTGTGTTGCACACTTGCTAAGTAAAATACTGTTAGGTATTTGTGTGCCAATAAAGAAATAGAAAGTTTTCCTTCCTTTTCCTCCTAGAAGTCATTTGATCTGTACAAAACCATGAGATCTCATGCATGACCATTCTGTGCTTTAGGGCTTTGACGTAGGATGAACTGCTCACCAGAAACTTTCAGTGGCTGTTACTTGCATATATCAGAAATTATCGGAAGTTTCAATAACAGATTTCATGCTGCATTCACTCTTCCAGCTCAAACAAGAACAGCTTTTGCATCACTAGAGTATATTTTTCAACAATCCTGTTAACTTTAGAATACTAAATATAGCCTAATATTCACATTTGTCTTCTGTGGGTGACATTTTAGTATGGAAATTAGAAGCTAGATTACTGAGATAGAATCCTCTGAGGTAGAAATGGCAGGCACTGTGTATGCTTAAAATATTTGTCTTTCTTTTTAGGAACTGGCTTATCGAACAGAGAAGGTGAAACCTGAATACATTAACAAGAAAGTAGGAATCAGGTGTGTTACTGCAAATGAAAACATAGCTTTTATTAACCACGACAGAGGTACTAGAAGACATTGATTATTGCATTGTTTTAAGAATGTTTAAACTATGTGATTTTTTAAAATTTATCAGAAATGTTATCTTGGGTAATTAGATTGACTCTGTAACAGAGTCCCCTGCTTTCAAAGAAAGGGAATAATTCCATATGGCTTCATGCAACTGTTACAAAGTTAAGGAAAACGACCATCTCATGGGAGAATCTGAGCTGGTTTTCTTTGAATGCTAAGTCTTTGTACAGTCCATAAAGCACTTGCAGATTCTTCAGGATATGAGGCAATGCAGAAAAAACATTGATTACTTTACAAAGCCAGTCAATACAGTGCAAAATCCATAAATTACCGCTCTCTTGTTTTGTTTCAGTGAAACTCCATCAAGCCTGGCAAAGCTGCTGACTAGGATGTGTTTGAAGTCACACGTCACAGGGAATGGGAACCATCTAGAGATTGAAATCCCTCCTACCAGAGCAGACATTATCCATGCCTGTGATATCGTAGAAGATGCAGCAATAGCTTATGGTTATAACAACATTCAGATGGTGATTCCGAAAACGTACACCATAGCTAATCAAGTAAGATTGCCCCTTCAAATGAATGCTCTGTTGTCAGTAAATGACTGCTGCATGCCAGAAGGGCTTTGGGGAAAACAGAACCTAGGAATTAAATATTTTGACATGCTTTGCCTTGAGAAGTATTTACCATGGATGGGATACAAAACAGATGCCCCACTGATTTGAATAAGTCTAAGGCCAGTGGTTGCTGGTACTTGAAAAAAGACAGGGTTTAAGTAGGGAGCCCGTATTAAATCTCTAATTGGGAGATTCATTTCCTCAGGCAAGCCTAAAGGCAGCTGGCTAATGCTTTCAAAAATTTTAAGCACACAAGCATAGTCCCTCCCTAGCGAATTCACCATCATGTAACAGGCAGAATCACCTCGGGAAAGAATAGCAAAATGCTTTTAGATGGAAGCTGAAAACTGTTCTGTTTCATTTTAGCTACCCCTCAATAAGCTCACAGAACTTCTGAGACCGGACTTGGCAGCTGCTGGATTCACTGAAGCACTCACTTTTGCCCTGGTATATGACATTGATTTCATATTTTTCTTAATTGCATGTTTGAACAGTGATGCAATCAAAACTGCAGAGGGTGGTCTAAGGATATGTTGTTGTATAAATGTACCAGTATTATCCAGTACTGTTTTGGCAGCTGATTGTTTACAAGAGCTTTGAATCACAGTATAATTTTTGATGAGTTTGTAGGTCAGAGAAATTAAATGAGTCACTGTTAATGTGGTATATGGTTCCAAGTATAGAGAGGGAAGTAGTTGCTGAAGGACTGGTTTTAGTTTAACTTGATAGGATGAAGTTGTAAGACAGCAAATCTCTAAAGATTTTGGTCACCAGATTTAAATTCATCGTAATTCAATAATCTGGAAAAACAACATGAAAATTTAGTACTTTCTGGTGAATGTTCCTACAGAGTATTGAGATTTACCTGTTTCTATATTTTTCTTTAGTATTGTCACTTGGCCATGATTCCTTGCATTAGATAATTCTGTCTGCAAAGAGGTTATTTTAAGAATATCCATTAAAAAGTTACAATATGGACACTAAGGGGACATCCTTTGTGAGTTTCACCACAGGTAGGGTTTTGAATATAGATAACAGATAGATATATAGTATATAGGTTACAAATATAGATAAAAAATATAGAATTGTTATCACTGGTTTTAGGTATTATTTGTTACAGCCATGCCAGTAGTCTGGCTGAGAATTAGGACTCTGCAGCAGTAAGTGCCACACTGGTACTAACTGATGCCATAATTTGTATTATGGAAATTATACATCAGGATTGTTGTGCTAAAATGGAATGTACAGTAGGAAACCACATCTTTGTCATGGCCACTTGCTCATAGCCCTTAGTTGTGAGCTGGATCAGAGAACCTGATCTACTATTAAAAACAAAAATGTTAAATATGCTCCCATGCCATCCAAATGGATATGGTGATTGTCCGTATATGGAGACTGGCATAGGCAGCTATTGAAAATACACTATACATTTTTAAAAATCCTTTCTGTTGCAAGATCTGCTCAAAGCCTTTGCCTGAATGTCCAATTTGTGCACATTTTAACATGTAGGGAGCTACCATCACACATGCTGTTAAAATCTCTGTGGATTTTCTCATCTTCCTAAACCTAAAACTGACTAGGTGGCCCAAGGTATAAATCCTTGAAAGTGCACAGCCTCTTAAGAGAAAGGGTGATCTGCTCACAGATTATTTTTTATTAATTTACTCAAATATTTTAAGATATTTTAAGGCTCCTAAATAACTTTTGCTAGTTGAAAAGTTCAGGTATTGCAACCAGATTTGGTAATTTGAATGGACTGAATAAAATTTTAACACCTTCAGATTTCACAAAGCTTCAAAAGCAAAATTTGATCTCATTCTGAAAAATATATTCCAGTTTTAATATTTGCATGTTAGCTCATTTAAGTAACCATGACAGTAAGTAGCATTGCCTCCTGCAGTGCTAATATCTGACAGAGCTCAGCCCTGTGGTTACTGCCATGTTGAGGAACAGTGTATATAGTCAAGCTTTTAAAGTCTTTCTTTATTCATTAATATTATTATCCAAAGTTAATAGTTCTCAATTAGTTATTCATTTTTGAGTGCTGCATTCTTGCTTGGTTATTTGAGCACATAGTTCATTTTTTTCAGCACCAAATAGGTAATATGTCTGGAACATTTAATATATTACATTTCTACAACTGAGAGCCTTTATGACCTGCAACAGCAGAATTTTTGAAGGTCATGCAGTGTGTCATGGTGTCACATTTCATATTTGTATTTCTGCTGTGGCAGGATGAAACTCACAGTCTGCTGTGTCCCTATCACTTTATTAAAATACCAGTGTGAGGCTTATGACTTTGATAATTTTGATACAATTTATGCTGCATCATTCTGTACCCCAGTTATATGACAAACATGTGCTCATGTATTTGTGCTCAATCTCTTTCTTGATTAGAGCCCCAAATTACACTTGTACACTTGTAACATTGCCTTATGTGAGGAGCTCAGTTTAGCCAGAATGCCTTTAGTAACATCCTGTAGTTTAGGTAAACATCTGAAAACTGTTTAACACAGTTCTCTCCTCCTAAGTTCAGCATTTCTTGTGTTATTTGGGATCTTTTTAAATTATTACTTAATAATCCACTTTTTCAGATGGCATCATCTGCTCTTTTTTCTCACAGTTGGTTTATCAGCACACTTTGTGAGTGCTGCCAGTGCAAGAGAACACTTCCAGGAGACTGCAGTACACAAGCAAATCCTCAGTTGCATGCCTAGTCTGCTACTTATTTCCTTATTACTCTAATAAAGCTATAAATTTTGCAAATCTGAAGAGGGGATCTTAGAAGTAGCATCTATTGCAGTATGTGCACAGACATTGACTGCGACTGATAAAGTGAATGAATATTGTTTTACTGACTACCTTATAAATACACCTTTAGAATACAGGCTTTGCAAACAATTCAGCCTCAAAAATTGGACAAACTACAAGAATCCTATGCAGCTCTGAAAATTGAAGACTTGGCCATATGAGATGTTTTACATAGACAGTACTGTACTTTATGTAAATGTCTTTCAAAGGATTGTTTTACTTTGTGTGAAAGAGCAGATACCAGTCCCTCTACAAGTACTATTTTCAGAATAAAATACTTTACCCACTGCAAGTCAGGGTGCAGAATCTGAGCTTGTTTTTAAAATAAATGACAACAATCCGTGAGAGAAGCCTAAATGAAAACACTGCTTCTTTTAAAGCCAGCTCTACTTTATTTAATAATTAACACTTGTAAGTAAACCAGTTTGCCTACTTAGTCCTAAGGCTAGGGCTTAATTTCTATTATGAGTGTTAGGTGTGAGAGGACATTATGGGGAAGTGCTGTATTTCCATTGTTCATTCTTGAGATCAAATTTCATCATTGGCCTACTGTCTATTTTAACTACTTGACCTTGATAGTCTTTTTGTCTCATTTTCAGTGTTCTCAAGAAGATATTGCAGATAAACTTGGCACGGACATCTCTGCAACAAATGCCGTGATCATAGCAAACCCCAAAACAACAGAATTTCAGGTGAGACCATTTACATTTTGAAAACAATATTGTTATGGATTCTACATTTTAAAAAGGAGAGAAAGGAACCTTCAGGAAATAAAATTTATAAACTATAAGCTATATTTCCTGCATTAAAGAGCTTGTGTGTATACTTATGTGCTGAACGTGTCATCTTCTGTTACTCCACTGAGAAATCTCTCCTCTGGTGTGAAATACTATCAGCTTTTCAAGAAAGCGAAGTACCATCCTCTGTGTGGTATAATGTGGCAAAACTGAGCCGTCTTATTGCAGAAAATCCCAGATGGATCAGCTCCCTCATCTAGAAAACCTATTCAGCATAGAAGGAACTATTAAACTTGGCAATCTCTAAACATCCTGAGCTTTGGATAGGAGACATTTGGGTTGGTTTTTTTTGAGTATTGATCATTATTACTCTTGGTTTGGTTTTATTTTTTTAGTCTGTGATGCTCTTGAAATATTTTAATACTCCTTTCTAGATCCTTTAATTTTAGTAGAGCAGGAAGTGAGAGCTCAAGTATGGTATTGTCAACAATTCTGAAAATACCAAAGAGTGTACCCATGGGTTTTATATTTCTTTTCAAGAGCGTTGTTTTTTTTAAGATGCTTTCTTTAGTTTACAAGGAACATAAATTTAAAGGCCGCTAAGAAATACAAAGGTAAACTCACTTCAGAAAGGTTTTGAAAAGTTTCAGTTGTCTGAGGTTGGAACCTGTTTAGACCATTACCACCTGTTCATTTCCATCATTTAGTATGGTGATTACAGTGAGCATTATAGAACCCCAACAAACAATGAAGTGTGAACAGAAAGAGAAAACATGGCAGCTCCTCTAGCCAGATAGAATCTCAGACTCCTGTTCTTGCAGGACTGCATGCCTTTGCAGTAGCAGTGCTGCTAAGCAGGGTTAGTATTGGATGGATAATTCCTTGTGGGAAAAAAGAGCTTCAATCTTTTAAAATCAGTAGGCCTGGCTGAAAACTGGGAAGGACTGCTCTTTGTGCTGCACTATCAACTTTCAGCTTTAGATGGTATCTGGGATGAGATTCTCAGGATGACTCTCCCCATCCCCTGTCCTCTGCCAGCAAGGGAAGGGCAGGATGATGCCAGGGTCCATCCTACACTAAGTGTGCAGGTGGAACTCCTCATTGGTTAAGAAAAGCAGGATAAAGAGACAGAAATGCTGCATGAACAAGCATAAGAAGTAACTGTGGCTGAGTGCATGGGGACTTTTAACCTGCAGTCAAGGAGCAGAGTCACTGCCACCCCTCTTATATTAGCTTTACTGGATCAGACTCTTCAAGCTTGATAAATAAAAAAGGTGCAATTTAAAAGAAGTATTTGAATGGAGAACACAGGAAATGTTACTGTTCTTACAGATACATTCACAGGTATGATTTTCTCTTGCTTAGTTCTTTGAACACATTTTCTATAGATTTCAGGTGTCCATGACTGAATATTACAGTGCATTTTTCTATAGTGTAAAGATAACATTTTAGATAACACTTCGATATTTCCAGAACTACACTTAGAATTTGCCTTTTGTAAGTGAGAGTAAATTTGTAAGACTTCTTACCACTTTCTATATTATTTTTCTACCCTGCACTGCAACTCCAGCCACTTGGTACCAGTTCTTAAGCTGACATATAAACTCCTTGAGAAAATGCAGTATATAGAACATGCAGAGAATGTACATTTCTAGGTTTAATAATTCTAAATCGAAGTTGCTTAAATGTAAGATATAAGTGCAGTATTTCCACCTGACTACTTTTAAATTCTTGTTATGAATGGACAAAACAAAAAAAACTGAACAAAATGAGAAATTTTGGAAGATATTTGATTTGCAGCGTCTCTGTTTGTCCTGCAGGTGGCACGTACAACCCTCCTTCCTGGGCTGCTGAAAACTATTGCTGCCAACAGAAAGATGCCCTTGCCTCTCAAACTCTTTGAGATTTCTGACATTGTAGTAAAAGATCCTAATACAGGTAAGAAGAAAAGGTCCCTCAGAATCTTTGATAATCGAAATACAGTTACATACCAAATGATAATAGTAAGTAAATCTGTATTTCCTTTAAAATAGGCATTTCCATAATAAAAGTCATTTCATACTGCAATGGGGTTTTGTACTAACATGCACAGCACAAGATTTAAGAGCTTGGTTTACAGGCTGGATTTTAGAGTGGCTGGAAACATTGTTCATTTTAGATGCTCTCTCAAAACTGCTGGGAGATACACTGCAACTATTTTTAGGCATCTAAATATTCCTTAAAATCTGTCACAGATAATGAAAAACTGCAGGCATAAACACAAGACAATTTTGCACCAATAAATAATCTGCTCTGAATTGCTTGTATCAATGTGCCTATTTTTGTGCTCTTAATCTAGTGTGCTTTTGTATTCTTATCAGGAATATAATTGATATTCTTATCAAGGATGTATCTCATGAGAGAAACTACCTGCTGGTAGTGTTAGCAAGTGGCACAAACCCTGGAGAGCAGAAATACCAAAGGCATGCTGCTGTTACAGTTCTAGAGCCTGTTTAGACCCACTGCAGTCTCAGTGATGTGCAGGGCTGTGCCAGCTGGAAAGCAGAATGTCTCAAGCCCAGGAAGAGCAGGTTTTATTTATAGGCAGATTCTATCCCAGAGACCAGTAATTCAGAGGAAGATTTTGGGGTCAATATGTCTCAACATGAATCTCTTTTCCATCATCTTTAAATAGGATTGCACGTGTTTGTTCTCCCAGATTATTTTCTGGGAAGCTAATAACTGATATGAGAATGAGATTGGTAGCAGAAATACAGGGTAGAGAATGGAGCAAGTCTGAGTAAAATAAATATATCCACAAACTAAGAGCCCCACAGCATAAAATTTTCTCTCTCATTAATAAAAATATTATCTTTATCTTTCCACTTCATCCAGCTGTGCTAAGAAAGCATGGCTGCCTTGGAATTGTTCTATAGCCTTAATTGTTGTACATGAAACAAAGCAGCTCATTCGCTTTCCAAAAGCTTTGGTGAAATCCTTCCTGTGTTTTGGGGCCTCTTTGCTGTGATTTCATTGTATATTACCAAAATTTCAAATTATCTTTGTCTGGAAAAATAAATCAGAGTAAAATTAACTGTAAAAACATTTTTTTAGAGTCAAAAATTTGCCTAAATTTTACTGATTCATGTCTTTCTCTGCAGTATGTTGAGAGAAAAGGAATGCCCAACCTACAACTTTTGGGAGGAGTTGACTGGAGTTTTGCCTCAGTAAAGAGGCTGACATTACTTTAAATTCAGTGGTAGCAATTGTTCTGTTGTTTCATTATCTGGTTTCAGATTTTAGTGGTTGTGTTTAAAGTATCTGGGATCTGCAAAACAAAGGTTTATATAAGGCCTAAACAAAATGGCAAGTAAATTGCTTTAGTGATGAATTTAATTGGTAGATTACCTTTTTTCTTTTTGAAGGAAGAAAGAGCCTTGCCAAGCAAAACAAGCAGTTTTAGCACACCATGTAGACTCTTTTTTTATTAAATACAGACAGTTTGGTGTTGCAGTTCATTCCTTGTTGCACATGCAGTTAGCTAAAAGGCAAAAAACGTGGGACAGATGGCAAAATAGCATCAGCATTCTCCAGAACCAAGAGCGGGGCTGTTTATCTTGGACTGGGCAGCACATTTACTCTGGAATTATAAAGTTTGTGAGTTAAATTGTTACTTTTATTTCATGTTTGTCAAGTGCAGCTCTTAAAAGCTTTCATTTATGTGGATGGCTGCTTAGCAGTTTTATAAAGAATGATTTTGTGGTGTACTTAATTTTAATGGGAATCACTGCAACAAAGACTTCTGAGGCAGAAGCTTTGTGCTGGCTGCTCTTGGGCAGCCCCCTCATGGACTGAGCCCTTACAGACTGAACGGTACCTGAAATGGCTTTTAATGTTGTGTTTAGAATCACCACTGTCTTCCCCAAATTGGCTTCCAAAATGAAATTTGACTAATAAACAGTTTGGAGGGGAAGGGGGGGTGGAGGAAGCAACTGCAAACATTGAAAAATGTGGGGTTATCCTCTCACATATGGAATGAGATTTCCTGCACAAAGCTTATGTCATCAGACTGACTTAATTTAATTTTATTATTTCATGATTTTGGCATGCAGAATTTCCAATTAATAGTTTCAAAAGTATGGGTCAAAAGAGTACTGACACTAACTGTATTTGAAATGGCATCTTGCAGTCATCCAGGTATGAATGAACCCGGGGTTTTAATAAAGCACCTTCTTACACAGTGCTTGTGCTTAGCAGAGTGAACTAGACATATTTCTCTTCAGACTTACCTGAAAAAATTTTGATGTATTAAATTAGCAAAATGTGTGGCAGATTTAATACAACTAAATCAATGAAATCTGAGCAGAAATGTTTTTTCTCGGGGCAGAAAGAAACCTGCTGATTCTGAATATGTTGCACAGCATTTGTGTGGGTAATTTGTAGTGCTAGGTAATCACTTCTGTAGGATAGTTACACTAGTTTAGGATATAAATCAGCATCTTTAACACTAGGCCTAAGAGAGAATACCCTTTTTCTCACCACAATAAAAGAAATTAATCCATTGGAAAATCACCTCTGACCAGTGATCTTGGAGAATCTGGCAAGCTTATGGTAGCACACATTTAGCACAATTTACATCATCTGTGAATACAGCTGCTGCCACCTTTTGAAACATATTTCCAACTGTCTGGAAGTGTTGTTTTCTGCAGAAAATAGTTTGGGAAGCTAGAAGACAAGTTTGCATGAGCAGGTGTCCCTTTTCAGATCACCCGGTCATTTTTCTGAAGCAGCTCTAATTTGGAAGGGAACAGTGAACAGATAAAACACTGCTTTATCTTCCTCTGCTCTCTTTTGGCTCACATATTCCTAAGCAGCTGCCCATCCTTTGGATTGTTTTTCAGCAGCATCCCCAGGAAGTGCTTTGAAGTCTCAGAAATATATACATACATATATATATTTATGTATAATTTGGTTTGACATACTTGGCAAGCTCACTTGAAAAATAGAAATGTTTCATGGCATGACATGAGAGCTCTTAAGTGACTTATAAAGAACTGAAGCATTTCTAACATCTGCCAGCTTTTGCCTACAATTCCCAATATCTTTTTTCCTTCCTGTTTCCTGTAGTGATGAACCTCCTCTGTTGTGATAGAACTCTGTAGAGGAGTAAGTTTTCTAACACTTGAAAAAAAAAACAAACACCTTTCCTTAACCAAAGATTCCTAAAATTGAAAACATGAGGTATAAAAAAAATGTTGTGTATGTTTATTTCTGATGCTTTAGTAAAGGACTCTGGTCTGAAGGCACCATTGACTATCTTAATCATAATGATATTAAAATTCAGATAATTGTCACAAAATCTGCTACCATAATGACTCATTAAAAAAAAGAAGCTTCTACTGAACCCTAGCCCAAAGAACATGCTGTCTTAGGGAAAATAGTTTTTTTCTATTCTGTTGCTCAATATAACATGAAAATAAATTGTTGACCATCTATGACTGCACTGCTTGTTGGTATCTCAGTAGAGCTGGGAAACAGAGACATGTGACACAGAGAGAGAGCAGCCAGAGTGCTCAGACCCAAAAAAAGACACTGCATTTATTGATATTTTTCCCTGTAGGCTTTACTTTCTATGTTGCCATTTTACATCCAGGATTTGATTCTCCAGCATTATTTAACACTGCACATTATTATAATGACAGGAAAAATATGCTGAGTGACAAATTGCAGACTTACTGCCACAGTAAGTTCAGCTTTCAGTGACTGATGAGAGAACTTGCAGCTGTGGTACCAAGTAGCTGCCCTAGAAGTTTTGAATGACTTCTGTCTCAAAAAGGATGAGCATTCATCTTGTGTGTAGGCTCTGCTCCTGTGTTTTTCGGTCTGTTTTAACTTCTGTATTTGTGGTCACTTAATAAATGCTTTCCTGTTAAGTTCCTGTCAGATTCTTTTTGTCACTGAATGTTTATTTAGAGCAAATAAACAAGACAAATTTCATTTAATCTCTAATTTCTCATGTGGTAGGTATTAATGCCCTGACTGTAACTCCAGCTAAAAGTGCTTGTCAGGGCAGAAGCTGGAGAGCTTCTGAGGTAGAAATGGATAATGCTGCCAGAGGGCTCCCCTGCTCTGTGGCCAGGAGTAGCTCAGAGACTTCCCAGCATAAATGCAATTCTTTGTACTAAGAAGCAGTGGATTTATCAGCTATTGACTCCATCTGCCTCCTCAGAGCTGTGTAAACTCCTGGCATCCACAAAAGCCTGTGGTAAAGAATTTTCACTGCTTAACTCTATGCTGCCTGAAAAAGCCATTCCTTTTCTCGTTTCTTTGAGCTTGGTTCCTGTTGACTTGATCAAAATGCTGAAACCCACGATGAGTAAAGCCTCTAAAGCCACCCTAGTCCCAGACAGTGTGCATTGCAGTAGGATAGCCGCAAGGAACAACATCCTACTACATACTCATTCTGAAATTTAAAAAAATAGGGAAACGTATTTTGCTGAAATCACTAATGTCAGAAGGCCTAATGCAGGGTTTTGACTTAAGGAGTTGTCCAAAGTGGGAGAGTCTTATGTCACTGTCTTGGATTTGTGCAGTAGCACATTTTTCATAATCACTTGGTTTCAGGGATGTCCAAGATGATCCCAGAAAGCATCCATTGTTATTTGGGAACCTTTGTGAATTAAGATCTTTTCACAGATCACCATGCTAACATTATTACACTCATCTCAGGTTGTGGGCTGGTTGTTTTGTGCTGGTAGTTGTTCTACAGCCAAGTTCTATAAATATTTAGCTTTCCCATCAGCATCACAAGCTTCTCCATGCCTACTGGGTATTTGCATTTTGGCTTGTCTATTTTAAATTTCTTTAACACTTAGCTTTGCACTTGGTACCTGTCATTGCATACAACATACTTGTATATAAAAACCTTCTTTCCTGCTCGAGGCATAGAGTACTTTAAATCTATCTTTATATTTCTGCCTGTGAGAGTCCTATGGGGAAAGAAATACTGTTATTTCCTCAAGCTACATTTCAAGCCTATCAGAGAAGCCATTTTATATACTTATTTCTCCTTTCAGCCACAAGTACCTCACAGGGCAGCAGAAGAAAAGTGATGCAAAAGGTAAGGCGAGTTAAAAGTATGATAAAGTTTCCCAGGTAACATAATTGCTTTCTTCCTCTGCAGATGTGGGGGCAAGAAACTGCAGACATCTATGTGCTATTTATTATAGCAAAAGCCCAGGCTTTGAGATCATCCATGGTTTGCTGGACAGGGTCATGCAGGTCCTGGATGTACCACCAAATGAAGAGAATGGCTACACCATCAAGGCAGCTGAAGGTAAGGAAGAGAGAACTACAGTGTACAGCAGAAGTTGTTCTGGAACTTCAGTGTTCTATAATCTGAGGAGAATTTTTGGTTGTTGTCAGCAGTAGAAACTAAGTATTAATATTAAATGTGCTGTCATACTGCAGCATGATGGAGTGATAGTGAAATGGCATTGTCTGCATTCACTGATTGTGAAATGGGATTGCTGTCCTGAGTTATGCAGTTTGTGAGTTCACAGCTTTTTAAGAGAACTTATAATACAGCATATGTCCTGAGCTTCAGGGACTGTTTATTACGATTTAATTTGCTGATGGCAAGGCCACATAGGAATTCACTGAAATTATTAACATGCCAGACACTGGCATATAACAGAGCCTGGAAAAGGCCATTTCTTACACCTTATCTTGTAGTTTCTAGCTTTATCTATAGCTTTTTTTTTTAATAAGTACCTTTTATTTATATGTTCCTGTGAAGATACATGCCTTATATATCTTTCATTAAAAGAGCTGCTGTCTTTGAGATTGACCCTGCTGCTTAGATAGTTGTATAACAGCCCTCTCCCTTCTCCATACAGGGTGAGCTGCACATGAATTAAAAATAACATCCTTAAGTGCAGAATCTCCTCTGTGTATGTGCCTGTACATGTAAGAGATAAAGCAAGCAGGTTGACCTGATTCCTTCATTGCAAGAATACAGGTTGATGGAAGAGAGCAGCACCAGCAACTCACCTATTCTGCTGCCTAAAATGACAGTGTAGAAAACACAGAATAGAAAAGCATGGCCACAGGGATGGCAGCTGTGGTTCTACTTATGTATCTTGCAGTGGTGTTCAGAGGTATGAGACACTGACTCAAACTGACTCAGCTTGAAGAAGTGCCTCAATTCTGCATTTCCTGGAAGAGAGGCACTGACACATGGTCCCTGGCAGCCTAACTCTCCTGTTCATAGAACTTGAATGAAAATTTGTTCAGTGTCTCCCTGTTCTGCAGTGTGCTGCCAAGACACCAAGCAGAACACTTGAGCTAAGTAGTCTCCTGGCACTTCAGGGCACACTTGTGTCAGACATATTGATGTTTTTTTTTCAGAAGGTACTATTTTGCTCAGTATTACTTAGGCAGATTCTCAGTGGGTTTGTTAAAATATTGTTAATAGGATTCCCAGGTTAACCAGAAGAATGTTTAATACAATTGTATTTCTGGTTCTAATTCTATCAAGCACAGAACATGTAATAGCAAAGCTTGTTTGGAAGAGGGATGTGGTAGTGGGGAGATAGGAAGAGCCTCTGGGAGTTGGGTACTCAGCTGCCATTGAAGTCAAACTGAAATGTTCTGTTCCTATTCAAAACTCTTCTGTAGCTGGTTTTTGAATAGACATATCAAGAGTTTACTTCAGTACTGAAAAATATTTGCAAGTGTTTTATATCCTGTGTTGTAACATGACAGCTAATTTCAAGAAGTTGGAAAAAGACCTCAAAAATAATCCTAATGCAGGGAAGAAGTTATTTCTAGATATTAGTGCTGCTCAGTATTCCTGCTGCTGTGAGATTTACAATGCTCACTCAAAATCCCTGCATTCCCATGACATTACTCCACAGCACATTTAGTGCAGAGGGTGGATTATGCCTTGTCATGTGCAATATATTACAAGCAGTTTGTGGCTCTTGGTCATAGCAGGGGGGAAAAAAAAAAAGTATGTTCTACTTTCTGTTTCACCAGTGAATCAGAAACTCTCCTGGGATGGCACATGGATTCCTTGCAGTTGTCTTGACATTGGAATTTAACCTTGCTATCAATGCAGATGGTTGATACTCTAGTGCCATAGAAAATGCAGTGTCACTGCACCAACTTAGCTTGAGACCTTCACTGCAGAGATGGTTGGAAGTCAGAGTAACTTGGAGAATTTTGCTTGAGTTTTTTAGTGATTGGTTTGCTTATTTATTTTGGTTTTTTTTTTTTTAAAGTTGCTTCATAGTTTGTCAGTTAAGCATGTGTGAGAGAGATGCCAGCAGATGATGGAGTGAGGTAACTGCCCAGTGTAACAAAGATACCCTGTAACATCTTAGAGACCTCAGGATACTGAAATAATTCATAAGAACAGTGCCAGTCACTTCAGAGGTTTGAAAACAGGACATTGCACATGGCATAGATTTTTAGAGGCATCTGCATGAAGCTGTTTTATTGCCTGTGGCAAATTACAAATTTGTACAGCAAGAAGTGGGTTTATCCTAGGGCCCTGATTTAGAGAGATTTAGAGTATTGTCTCTGTCCATAATATGAAACAAAGCTTGAGACCAGTAAGCAACACAATGTAAAAGTAGGGTTTAGGCCAGTTGTTTTTACTCCTTGTGGAACTGATTAAAATAGTTCCACTGATTACTGGAAAACAATCATTGATTATTGGAAGAAAAAAGAAGGGACTAAAATCGAGCTTTAAATAAGCAGCAGAGAATAGATAGAGATGTGTTGGGCACAGATCTGACACTTTCCCAAATTCCCTCTGGAGAATGACATGCCTGTGCTATGGTCCTGCTTACTCCATATGTGCAACTGATGGTTATTTGAGCTCCTTCTGTTCTGCCAACACCTAAGTGCCCTGTGATTTGACCTTAAGGTCAGAGTGGTTTTGCCTCTCTAGCAACACCTGGGGAAAAAGTACAGATGCTAGAAAATATGGGTGAAATTGTGATGTTCCCCTGGCCTTTGCACTGTGCTTTGGTGTAATCTGAGCTAGGTAATAAATGGAGAAGAGCTGTTCAGGGCAGCCTTAAGGAAGAGAGGCTTTTGAGTGACTGAATTTGAGGATCTCAACATATATTTGACATTCAATGCTTTCCACTCTTAAAACTTACTAATGGAACCTTTTTATTTTCTTCTTACCACTAAACATACAAAATTAAAGTTTTAAAGACCAAAGTCTGAAATGCTGCCCTTTGCTTTAAATTGCAAAGAATTAACTTTTTGACGTTGAATCCTACTGGCCTAGAAAAGCATTCTGATTTCTGTCTTTTATAGCACAGGCATCCATAGTCAAATATAGATGGAAAAGATATGATCAATCCTCAAATCATACGTGCTCCATAATAAGAAAAAATATAAAACTGTTGAGTATGAATGTGTTTGGTTAGAGGGTAAACAACTTTTAAATATATATTATTAAATTTTTAGTTCACTTTCATTGATTTCAGTTCTCTTGAACTAAAAACTAGAGGCATTATTATTATTATATTGGAAGATAATTTTAATTTCAAGTTTTAATCAGGAATGGGTGTGTTTTCTGCGATATTTTAGTCATCTTGGGCTTTTGCATGACCATTTGAGATGGCAATTTTCTTCCAGAAATCAGGACAACAATCACAGGAGGTGATGCTAATCATGGGGTTTGGGTCCACAGTAAAGCCTTACTTAGGCTGAAAAGAATAAAGAAGGGCTTAGGAAATCCTGACAGTGGATTATATATCACAGTCTTCAAAGGAGTGGTGTGAAGTGGAAGGTGTAATTATCTTCACTCCTAACGTAACATTTAAGAGTCCCTTATTTTAGGAAGAAAACCCTGGTTTTGCAGTGCCTTTCAGGAGTCTCCATACTTCGCACATGGAATTTAACTGAGCACAAACTGTTTGAAAAGGGAATATCCCTATTTTATCAACAGCTTGACAGGTTCACAGAAAATAGCACAGAGAATCTGTGCATGGCTACTGCTCCCCTGTCTGCCCCACTGTCCTCTCTGACAAAATTGAAACAGCAATCTCATGAAAACAAGCAGCCCCTAAAGAGAGTCAGCTTGTGACATGAGCTTCCTTCTACAGTACTGATTCTCAGGGATTTCAGCTGACTCTTGAATTTATTAATTTACTTTTTTTAAACTAAATGTTCATGCCATTCATTCTTTTAAGGTAATGATCAGCTTAGCAAAGCTGGGAGTCAGCCTGTTCAACATGAATGTGTATATGACAAATGCATACTAACTCTTGCTGCATTCAGTAACTGACAGTTGTCTTTAAAAAAAAACAAAAACAGAAGTCGCCTCCCTTCTTTTTACTGCCCTTATTTAATTAAATGAAAGGTGTGGTAAAGTGTAGAAAATTTTAATTCCACAGTAAATCATAGTAATAGCTTCCCATTTAGTAAGGTTCAGCTGTGAAATTAGAGGTGTAATAGTTACCTCCATAACTAAGAGCATCAATAAACATTGGCTTTTATGGTAATAATTACACAATAAACAACTTCGAAAGAAGATTTAGACTGTGAACCTCAATTCACAAGACAAGAGGAGGGAAATCTGGGACTCATTCCAAGTTAGAGGTATGGATTTGAGCTGGAGCATCTATCTCAGTGATCAGTTTAAATTGGGAGACTGAACTATATGCAGATGTTTAGTGCTCATATTGACTTTGGCATTATTAATACCTGCCTTAGAAATTGTAGCTTGATTGCTCTTAATGGCAATCCTGGCCTTTCAGCTGCCTGTCTTGGCAGCCATTGCATTGGTCACAAATGTCAATAATTGTCTATTTACTCACAGATAACTAAAGGAAATGTGCCAGTTTTACCAGGCCTCCAAATACCATTTCTGACATACTGGGAGGTATCAGACAGTTCTTAGTCCACTTAACTGGCATTCTTATAGGTGCCATTGCATAGTCTTTCAAATTAGAAGTTTGGTATGTAATCACATTTGTTTGAAAACATCCATTATTAATAAAACACATCAGCTGGTAATTCACTGTATTCCACTCCTGTTAGTTTCACTTTTGACAATTCCCCAGAATTTTTTTTATCACAGAGGATCAACTTTGATCATCCATCCTGGAATACAGGCATCACATTAACATTTTTCTAGTACTGCTGAATTCCCAGTATTGTAACTCCAAGTTAACAGGAGCAGGCAGGATATTCGCTCTGAGAATTGCACCACAAGTCTGATGCCTGAGACTCCTGGTGTTTTAGAAACATCCTAATCCTTGTAGATGTAACCAGACATTCTTCATTTTCTCAGTGGACTGGACAGCACCTTACTCTACTCAGCATTATCTCCCCCCACCCCAGATGAAAACATTTATTAAAAACTTAATACACTTCTATCTCTTTAGCCAGTCTTGTTCGCAAATGAAAGTACTCTACCTACAATTTGTTTCCAATATTCTGAAGCCTTTAAAATCTTTTTAAATGCTGTCTTTACTGAAGTCAGTAGTTAATCTTTCCTGGTTTTTTTTTTCAGTTCCCGGACGAATTTCATCCACTTTTATTAATTACATTTCCTGAAGTGAAAATTATTTCTCTTATTTTTGTCTCTGAGGAATTTTAAGGATTAAACTCTAAGGATTTTTGACCACATTCACTTCAGCATGAAATTTGGCCAAAAACATTCATCTTTTTTATTGTGAAACTGCTAGTACTCATTTATCAAATAAATTGTTCTTGAAGTTATTCCACTGCTGTTTCTCTGTTTAGTCCTCTCCCTACCTCCCAGACAGCTTAATGAATTAATAATGAGAGGTAAGAACAGGTGTTTTTTATTTTGTTTAAACCTGACCAATTTTAGTGCTTTTAAATGTATTCCCCTAATTCTGCAAGAGGTTTCAAAGTACCAGCAGTGATCATTAAAATGGCTTAATTATAAATCATCTTGCAAACTTGAATGTTTGTCACTAGTTCTTGTTGCTTTTCCAATCTTGGCCACTACTTTGATATCTAATAATTTCTCATCTTTTCTCTTCAATAGATTTTTTTTCCTGTAGCATCAAGGGAACTTAGTTACATGAAGAATGACAGGTCTAACAAGTCAAAATTGCATTAAATTATCTAATAAAGTAGGTGTGGCTGCTTACTTAATGTCCCTTTAATTGTCTATTATCTCTGGTCTCTTTCCTTTCTGTAATATAGGTCTTCAGATTTATAGGAACTAAATCCCTATAAATTTGTGCCAAGCTTATTTCTGTTCTATCAAGTGTCTTCCCACTCTGGTGTTAATGCCTCAAATTTGATTTTAAGTCCATTAATACCCAAGGAGGTACCCAGGAAAGATATTAAATGGGAGGGTTGCCTATATTATAGATGTAGCCAAAGTGGGAGTCTACAGAATTCAGAGAATCTCCAGATAAACCTGGTTATCAAAATTTGGCAGCACACTCTGGCACTGGTGATGCAGTTAGGTTAAAAAGCACAGAATTTGTTGCAAAACTCCGTTTGATTTTAGAAATAGTTCTCCTTTCATTAGCTTTGTGTTACACTGTTGATTTTTCATGTGAAAAAGAGGCTCCATTCCTGTGGTCATTTCAGCTCTTCTCTGAAACTTCTTGTATATTGCTGCTCAATACCCTACAGGTATCAATCCATATCCACAAAAGGTGTGTGTGTTAAAGTACATCATTTTAGCACAGCATGGGATAATAAAAGGTTTGACGGGCTTTAGACTTCTTTGTCTTTTAAACATTCATCATCAAATAATGTTTGACACACTTTTTTTCCTTCCACAAATGAAATAAAAGAAATTCAATTAGAGAACAAAGCAAGTGTTAGTTTCTCAAATCCAGAAGATTATTTTTGAAGAGAAACTCCTTTTAATTGACTCATTTAGAAGTATGTATCCTATAGTGGGAGGGGAAAAAGGAAATCTATGGCAACTGCAGAAACACAGTGAGGAAAGGTGTCAAGTCAATTTGAGAGGAGGCACAGCCTATCTTCTAGTGTCAAGCTGTCTTCTAGTGCCTCTTTTTGCAAGTATTAACTGTTAAAGATTACAATATTTTTCTTCCCATTGCATTTTATTCTGACAGGTTAGGCTTGCTGGAAGGAGTAGTAGCATTTCTCCTGACAGTTAAGGGTTTTCATTTTCTATCAGTTTTTGCCAAAAAACATCTAAATCACCAGCATTTGGGTTCCTTGAGCTCAAGATGTCAATGTCTTCTCCCTGACAACTCTTTGCTCTTCTGCTGTTCCTTTACTGGAGAGGCCTCTTCAGACTTTAATTCCTTTGGTTTTGCCCTCCAAAGGCAACTATCTTTTAATCACACATCATAACAAGTCTTAACAGATAAAAGTCTTCCTTGAATTAAGAATTTTAAACATCTGGCACAGATTTGCATTGTATAATTATAGATTTAGGTAATTTCCAATTCTTTACTTTTTAAATAAAAAATTATTGCTTAATCGTCAACTATTATTTTCAATATTGCAAAACCTTCTTCATGAAAGAAATGCTTCATCCACTGCAGTAGCAGAAATAGCAGCAATAGCACATCTCCTTTCTCAGGGGACTGGGGCAGTTCTGGCTTCTCTGAAGAAATGCTACATTTGCCTGTCCCCACAGCTCCATCCTTCAATTGCATTCTCATCTGCTCAGCCTGCTGGGGATGGAGCCACATTGAGTGTGCATCTCCTTTCATTTTCACTACCATACTGATATAAATGCCACCAAATGTGAGCATGCCAATTTTATACTTTATAGTTTAGCAGTTCTCCAGTCTGGTGTGATTTTTCAACTTTGATATGAAGGCAGAGGGATGATGCTTCAAATTTAATCTTACATTTTTTTTCTTTTTATTTCTGCAATAACACTTTAAACATGAATTTGCAAGATATTGGCTCAGATGTTTAGATCAGCGTGAATGCAGTCTCCAAAGATACCTGTTGCCCATGGTGGAGGAAGTGACTTCATCTTTGCTTGCAATGCATGTGTTAGAAAAGAGCAGATACACAGAGATGCTGAGCTCACTCAGCTCAGACATTTCTGTTCCTGCTGGATCCACTGTGTGCTTCAGCCACGAGGCATTGCTTTGCAACATGAACATTAGTTGCTAAAACGAAGGGATGAACAGTGACTGCTGAGATTCATTGTCTAATGATGTATTATTCCGTGCCAGTTTGTCACAGCATTTCCTGAGAGGCATGGAACGGGGGAGCTGTGGAAGCACAGCATCAGGTGGCTCTTGGCTCTCAGTCAGGTCACTGCGAGAGGAGGGCAGCTTGCTCCAGGACATGAGTGATAAAACAACATGCAAACCAAATGTGACACACTAAAGTAGACTTGCAGACTGGCTTAGTGCTGGTTCTTGTTATTCTCTAGTGCCTGTATGAAAGCAGAGCCTAACAAGCTAAAACCTGCCACCTTGCAGAGCACACTGAGTATGTTATACCCCCTGCCAGAAAGCACATGCTTTATTGCTTCCTAGTTTCTGACAGATTTTGTTGTTTGCAAGGACAAATAATTCATTTAGATATCCAAAGAGTGATGAAAACACTCACAGAATACCAATAAATTAAGTTTTTTAATGTTTAAAGCTTTTTGTTCTCTAACTCAAGTGAAATAGCAAGACTTATTTTAAAAAAAAGTGAGCTTTTTTGGGATTAGGAATTCCTTCATTTTATAGACAAAATAGCTGTGACATAATACCAGCTTAGGTTTGTGACTTTTAGACAAAGTATAATGTTTCAAATAAATCTGGGTAAGTCGGATAAACCAGCCTAACAGCAAAGATTAGCTGTGTAATGGTAACTCCACAAAGCAACTAAACTCAAGTGGAGAGTTGCTGTTTCTCACAACTACCCCACAAAGGCAAATTCTTGAGCTTTATACAAAATACTGATTTCTAGAGAAAAACATGGAATTTGATAGATTTTTTCCTAGGTTTCCTACTTATTTTCCTGCATGCAGTATTTAATAAGAGAACCCCAAATACCTGCATTCTTTAGCCTCAACACCCACCCAAGTATTACCTTCCATTAGGAAACACAGTGATTTTACCCAGATAATTTTAAGTGTCTGAGGCTAACACAGGTGAATAAAGAGGTGCTTCAAGCCTGCTGCATTCTTGAACCACTTTCTGACATCCAGCAACACCAAACAACCTCCATTAAAGCTCCTGGGACACTCCACAGCAAGAACAAAAACCAAATCCAGCTTATAGGGTTCTATCTGAGTGTTCTTTTGAGGTAGAAGAGTTTTCCTCACACCCTCCCTGAAATTCATAGAAACTCAGGCACTGTCTGAGTTGTAATAGGAAAAGGTGATTTACTGACTGACCACTGCAAATGTGTGGATGATTCTCCATGTTCGCAGCCTTATTGTCTGCACAAGGACTCTAATATCCAATTCTATTTTTGGAAATCCAGTGTAGCAGTCCAGGTAAATAATTGATTGTCACTTTACCCTCTTCTGCTATGCCCTGTACGAGGAGGCTTTTGGAAAAACAGAGGAAGAGATCAGAATGAAAGATGCCCTTTGGACAAGGACATATTCATTGATTCTGTGATTTTTGTCAAGCGTTAATTATTTTCTTGAGAGGGGTAATTAAGCCACATACCTTAAATTTAATAGTACTAATTTGAATTTCCTGGTGTGTCACTCCAGTTAGGTATGATGTGGGGAAATGGCAGTCATTCTGGCACAGCTTTAGTCAGGATTTACAAATCAAGAGACTAAAGTTGACAAATATCTCAAAGTATGTTTTTCTGGGCTTGAGAGTATAAAGGAGAAGAACTGCTGACAGTGTGCAACTTCTGAGAACGGTTGGTCTCTCAGTATGTTCCATCATGCAAGATTTGAGATGTCTGATTTTACGAATTAGCTGAAGGTAAATCATTCCTTGACAAGATCTGATTTTGAGGTTGCTCTTGGTTTGCATAGGGCTCTGGGAGCCTCTCTGTGCTGTGTGTATGAGCAGAAAGAGGGGCTGCCTTTTTCAACACACTGCCTGATAGTGCCCTCTGACTCTGCATTTGATTTGCATTTGCTGCCAAAAGAAGGAATCGGTCAAAAGTGTGAAGAACTTGATCCTAAAACCAACATCTAACTGTACAAGAGTAAATTCCATCCAGTGTAGCACAGGCAAAAAGGACTCACTTCCCCAGGTGAGTCGGGATGAGGTAGTGAAAGGGCAGCTGGAGTCACTAAAGGGAGGAGAATAAAGATGAAAGGCTACTGAGGCCAGATAAGCTCTGCTCTGTTACCTTCTTAAGCTTCAGCTTCCAGCGTTCCTTCAAATTACAGGAACAAATAAGCAGGTTTGAAGGCTTAGTGCAACTGCAGGACTATAATACAACTTTAATCTATTTCTTTTTGAAAGGAAGGGAGAGTAAGGTAGAGAAAAGAAACTGTGCAAGGTGTTTGACAACAAAGAGTACAGGGAACTCAGAGCTCTTTGAGGGTCAATTAGCCAGAAAATGTGCTAAAGACTACATGCTCTGTTGGATTATTGGCCAAAGAATTACCCCAAAGCAATCAAAGTGGTCCTGTTGCCTGAATACAGAAAGGCAATTATGGATTTTGAGGACATGCTACAGAAGCTTTAATTAAAGGTATTACTTCTACATCACTGAACATTAGAAATTAAATTCTTACTTGCAGCCACGAGAAGTAGCTTTTGTCTTTCCCTTGAGTGTAGTGTATCAGCATAAGACAGGGCTGGCTTTGGCATCCCTTCTTAGGAACACATATTGGATTTCACCCCACCCCTTCTCCTAACTACCATTTACACACCTGACATATTAAGAGGTGGATTTCCACTGCTAGACCTTCAGGCTTCCTCTGGCATTGTCTGGGTCTCTATCAGCAAGGACAATACAATCTCTGACTAGATTTCAAGGTGAAGTTTATTTGTGTGCAGAACGGAAAGGATTTACCATGTCAAGAGGGATAAATCTGTTATCCTTAAAACAGAAGGTACAGTAAACTAAAACTTTTAAATGAATTTTGACTCTCAATGTAGTTGATGGTTCAACCAACCAGTAGGACTTACAAGAGCACCAGCAGCAAATACAACCTCTTCCTAGCAGATGAAGGCCTCCAGGTGCTTCCCTGACTAGGGACAGTTTCTTTGGGAAGAACATGCTCCTCACAACTATGCTATTATTGGATGATACTGCACAGACAGGCAGGACAAAGTATGGTAAACCCCTGCTCAAAAGTTGCAGGTCACAGCTGCCAGTGATTCTGGAAAGACTGATTTTGGCATCAAGGCTTTACTGAAGCTTAAGAGCGCTGGGCTTCAGCTTCTAGTGTGCCTTACACAAACATGGTAACAGTATATACACTTTTACCAATTTCCATGTGTGCAAGTACCCTCAGCACATACAGCCTTGTCTCTCACTGTGAAGCTTTTACTTTGCTTCAAGAGTTAAAGTGACATAACACTGCCCAGTTCATAATACAAGCTTTGCTAGAAACCCTAGCCACCATTGCTATTTACTTGATAATACCAGAAACACACAAATTAGGATGAAAAGAGTCCTTACCTTTGTTTCCTGGTTTGCTGCCCAGCTCCATAGGTTTCTCAGGTCCTGCTGCAGCCTGTGTCTTGCCCCAGCACAGCAGGTTCCTCTAGATCAGGTCTCCTTTTGTGCCTGTGATTGGTTGGTCCCTCAGTCGAAGCTCTCCTCCAGCTGCAAATGCTTGTTTCTCTTTCCCTCAGGTTTTTCACGTTTCTTTCTGAGGTTCCTTTTCCTTCTGTGCTTCTCTTTCAATGTCTGATTTTTTTTAACCTGGAATTTACATTTGCTCCAAATTCTAGTTGCATGGCAGAGGCACATGAGCAAGCACCTGGTTCAGTGCATGAGCCAGCCTCCTTCCCTTACCACCTGTGTGGTCAAAGGAAGAGTCACCAAGATGAGGAAGGCTTTAGATCCCCCCTGTGGGATGCAGTCTGGAGGCCCTTTTGGCAGGCAGGAATATACTTTGAAGCATTCTGTAGTACAGCCAATTACCATAATAATAGTTCCTTTATTAAACAGAGTTCATAAACTCTCTGTAAACCTGTTTCTCAGCTCGTGTTTCTTTGGTGCAGGAGCCATGTGTTGGCTGGACAGATGGGGGCTCTAAAGTTTTTAACAGGTTCTTTCATTTTTATTTGCTTATTGTCTGATCTTTCCACAGAATTGTGCCCTGTAATTGCCATATCTGCAGAGCATGGGCACACTGGTGACTGCCCTGTGAAGCAGCCAGAATTTCAGGGTCAGCTTAACTAGAAATTGAGACGTCATTTGAACATCCTGTTTCCTGCACTTTGGGGACCTAAGTGTTCCCCCTTGATATTAGTTATATATTTCCCTCTTCACTGCAAGGAAGTGCAAAGAAAAATAACATCATGGTCCGGCATTAGTTGCTACATGAGATGGAAAATTCTGCTCAGTGTCTAACCCATAGCCTGGAGCAGCATATTCAGAACTCACTGGGACTAGGAGACCAACAGCTGGTGATGGGTAGCAGAGCATTTGTTGTGCATGAAAACAGCATTGTTTCACACAATGGGAAGTGGCACAGATCTGGGAAACTGTCCTTGTTAGGTTTGACTGAGTACAGTATTATTTTAGACCCCATCAGATATCTACAAGTTTAAAAACAGTTAAGTCTCATGACATAGCTGGGTCTAAGATGTGGAGGAAGATAAAATAACTTTCCCAAGACTACACAGAAGGAAGCTCAGAAGAACAGACAAGTCAGACTTACAGCTTTTTAACTGACCTTATTGTCAAAGCTCTTTTTTTGCTACAGATTTATAGTGGGGTACCATGCCAACATTATGAACTTCTGCTTGGTTTTTGCCCTTGTGCCAGTTCAAGCTTACAGTCAAGTGTCTAAAAGAAAGTCTCTGTGTGCTGCTCACATCTTTGGTACAATACCAGCTTTATTTACAAAGAGGAAGGCCTTTACCACTAAGAAAAGGCAACTTTATTTTTAGGTTATATCTTCAGCCTCAGTCTACACAGTGATCTGTATGTGTGACATTTGACTCTTTTCTAAATTTGTTTCATCTTGTTTTGAATAGTGCAGCTTGGCAGTGGCAAGTGTCTCTCTGGCTGGAGTCACGTGCCAGTAGCATCCGTGGTGAGCTAATTTCACTGTTCTACATCCAGTGTAAGTGGTTGGTTTGTGCTTGTAGCTAAGACTGGAACTGGATAATTTAAAAGATTCTACTTTCAAATGTTTTTAAGACAGCCTTTAAGCAATGTTATTGTGGTCATTTACTACTGTGGTCGGATTTCACAAGATAGCCACAATTGAAGTGGACACTGAAGTTAATTTGCACTTGCAGCAACTCTGGCAAGAAAAATACCTAATTGTTGTTCTTGTAGCTGCAAGTTACAACTACAAACTTCATAGGAGACACTTCTTAAATTAATTATTTCCACTGTGGAGCTAAAAGAGAATATCTCTGGGCTTGAGCACTAGTGGACAGAGTATCATGAAAATGTTCCTGAGGTTTGAGGTTCATTTGGACATTATTGCCTTTTTAGGTAGCTCCTTGTACACACATTAAAATGTCCTGGGCTGATCCTAAATCTTCAGTAACATTTGGTGCAACTAGAGAGGAAATTGCTGTCAGGAAATTCTTGTGATCCTTTTGCAGAGGACACTGAAGGCAGCAGCATTAAATCAAGGTGGAGGAGCTTTCTGAGGATTCAGAATCTGAAGAATTCAGTGGCCTTGTTTCATCCTTTCCCCTTTCCCCCTTTGGTGTTGCAGCATTGCCTGCAGCACAGCTCATGGGATGTCCCACACTGTGCCTTGCTTCCACACACTCATTCAGAAAGAGGTGCTGTCAGAAGGAGCAAGTGGCTGGTCAGTTATGGGTTTTTCTTTAGAAGAGCTATCAGATAAAAATGCCACTCACCTCAGGACAGAGGCCAAAAAAATGCAGGTTTAGTTGCAGCAGACAAGCTTGAACATAGTGCTGGTAGAGCCACCACACATGGGGAAGCTCCCAGGTAGGGAAGTCTTTCCATGAAAACGTCTGCACAGCTGCTTTAAGTTCTTTTTTCATGGCAAATTTAACTACTTTTTTAGGAAAAAACTTCCATGTTACATTTAAAAATTGGGACTTGGTTTGAGGTAAGAGGAAGATGATCTTTGACTTTCTATGAGTGTTCATTGTTTCACAGTTTTATGGTGTATAGGAAACTACTTAAAAAGTTCTTCTCCAGATGACAAATGCAGGTTGTTTTTAATTATGTGACAGGCAATCACGGGGTGACATGCCTGCTTACCCTTTAGATGACAGCAAGCTTTATTTCTTTAAACAGACTAAGGTGGGAGACATTCAGATGTTAAATAGCCTAAAGGCTGCAAAAGTTCTTCATTTCAGTAGCCCTCTGACTCAACTGTGCTAATTTCTATTGCAGGAGGAACTTAGTCAAAACAATGGGAGCGTGAAAAATGCCCACGCTTTGGGCTTTACATTTTATTTTTAACTCAGTGTTTTCTCATTCTCTATCAATCATGACCAGTCTTAATGCAAGAATGTGAGAGCCCCTTCTGAGCATCTCAGCACAGAGAAGCATTTAATACTGAGAGCTTTGTTCTGCATGTTAAATGCCTATTGACTCCTCCAGCCCAAAGAAATATTGATTTTTCTCTCACTTGCTTTACAGGCACTGCTTTCTTTCCTGGTCGCTGTGCTGAGGTCTTTGCCAAAGGTCAAAGCATTGGGAAACTTGGAGTCGTACACCCTGATGTTATCACCAAGTTTGAGCTCACCATGCCTTGCTCTGTCCTGGAGATCAATATTGAGCCCTTCGTGTGAAGATGTGACTTTTATCCTCCGACAGCCGTCCACTGTCACATGCAGCACCCTCTCCTCTTTTGTCTGCCTCCCAGGGGACATCCGCTTATGCTTTTATGTTCCAATAAACCAGGAAAACAGATCCTGCCTCCCTGAGTAAATGTGTTCCTTACAGTGCAATCTGGCTGGCTTCTGCAGGGAAGGAATGTGGGATCTCGGGCTAGGCTGTGCCCTCAATGTTTTCAAAGGGCAGCAGGGAGAAAACAAGTTGGGTCAAAGCCCAGTGTTTTACAAGAGAAATGTAATGGCAGAGCACATGATTAGTTTTCAAAATCAAAAATGTTCCACAGACACAGCTTCATACTGTAACTGATTATGGCTGCATAACAGGAATCTCATTCTTTTCTTACTGCATGAAATAAGATAATTGATTAGAGCAAATGTTGAGCGAATGTGAGCAGAACTAAGGAGTTGAGCTTTTATTCTATACGGTTGTCATGTGCTCATCAATGGCTGGGGGAGGAAAATAAACTTGTTTCATGAAAACCAGAGCTATTTTGTAAGCAAGATGTGTGTAATATCTGCTCCCCTGCTCCAGACATAACTGTTGGTCCTTTATCATTCTAAATTCAGAAAGGAGAGGGGGTGGAATTAAATTTTTTTCATTGTTGATGTCAGCCTAGCGGTTTTTGAAGCTCCAAACCAAATGGGGAAGTGCATTTAAGAGCATATGCCAGTGGTGTTTTGCATGAGTAGCAGAAAACTATCAAAGCCTTTGTGTGCCTGGGGCTGGCATGTTTGTCTGCAGAAGTGAGCGTGGGCCTGCTGCACTCCCAGCCCCACCAGGGCTTTCTGGACCCCAGCTGTGCAGCAGGACCACGCAGCTTTTGGGCAGGGCTGCTTTTCTGGCACTTCTACCCCTGCCAGTACATGAGAACCTCTCATGGGTCAGGCTTTTCCTTCTAGGTGGCTTTCTGGCAGCAGTTGTGTCACAGCTTGGAGCATTGTGCCTCTGCTCTCTCTGAAACTGAGAAGCTCCATCCAGCACAGCGATGCCCAATCCTTCCTTTCTGCAGGAATGTCACCAAGTGGGTGGTCAGCTCAGTACACTGAAGCAGCTCTTGACTGGCAGGCTTGTGGAGCTGGCTGTCCCTCCTTTGCAATGTTACAAGCATTGCTAATGCTGCAGGCTAACAACAGCCAGTATTTTGTGTTAGGCTGGTGCGCTGTGCCTCCTTTCCGTGTGAGAGCCAGGAGGGGCCTGTCCAAGAGTGGACATCTGGGAGTTGCTGGAGAAGGGTGTCACAGTGACTGCCCCACAGAGCAGAGATGTGCAGTGCTGAGGTAAGCCTGTAGTTTTACGAGCTGCACAGCCCCCTATCACTGGGCCCACGAGGGCTTTTCAATGGCAGCCCCATCGATAATCTCAACAGGTGGGAAGGCAACAGGCAAGGCTTTTTGGTGCAAGTGATAATCCAGTATGAAATATGCACTACAGTGACCCATCTGGAAACCCTATGGTTCCCCTCAGATGGAAGTGTAGATTTTAATTATCTCTGCATGACAGACGTGAAATGAGAATATAGCTATTGCCATACGTTGTATGACCGACTCCAGTGCCCACGGAGAGTGAGAAAACTGCAGCTCACATTTTAAACCTCCCAGGGGATTAGGCAGCTTGGCATTTGCAGGATCTCTCTCTCTGTGATGCCTACACAACTGTAGCCAGGCAGGCTCGCAGTGTGGGAAGCAATCTGTAATGCAGATGGAAAGTATTAACCCCCCCTTGTTTATTGGTGTGTCATGCACGGGGATTAGGACGACAATAAGGCAGATTTGCATTGCAGCAGAGTGCAAGCATATTTGCGTGCACTAAATATATTTCTCTACACAAGATTTTCTGACTCTTTGGGTGTCCCAATTCTCCTGTGAATTTAGCTGTCCTTTGAATGTAAAGACTAGAGTAAGCTGGGACTAAGGGCTTGAGCTGCAATGGCATGTGTTGTGAAGTTTTTAGGGATCGCTTCTTTTTCACACCATTTGCTCGTGCATTGGGCAGCTAAACCACAAGTTTGTCCCAGGTAAGTACGCGCTAGAAGTAGAGGATGAGAATTGAGAAAAAGGTTAAAAAGCCTCTTCAGAGTCCCTGACCCCCATAGTTAACTGTGGTGCCAGCAGCCTTGCAATGAAATTCAAGCTCTGCTGTAGTGCTGTGCTCAGGATTAACTGTGATTCCTGATGAGTGGGACACTTCACATAAGTCTTGTGTATTTATTGCAAGGCTTTGTCTTTCATAGCTCCAAAGCAATTATCTGGTATTTACAGCCTGCTCATAGCTGTGTGCAGTCCTCGAGGTAGTTATTACACAGCTTTGTGCTGCAGCCAGCCACTGTGAGCACTGCAATTTGCTTTTACTCTTTGCTGTAGCCGTGGCTCTGGCAAAGGAAACCTTCGCTGCTGCTGGGGACTTCTGAGCAGTTTTTAAACATCTTTTTAAAGAAGAGTTGGAAGTGGGATTTTTAACTCCTGCTCCTCAGTTATGGATTACTGTTGGCCTCTCCTGCTCCCTGTGGGTACTGGGTCATTGCTAGGGATGTGAGCACAAGCAGAAAAGGCTGGAGAGCTGGTCACAGAGATAGCAGAGCTGGTTTAGTGTGCTGTCTGGGCTATTGCTGGGTCCCATTCTGCTAGACACGAGTTTTGGGTCTGTCCTTGCAGTGTATTGGTGGTGATTTTGCAAAGAGCAGAACCCTGAGACTGCCTGGCTGCAGCTGCCAGCACAGCGCTGGTGCCTGCAGGTTCCCCTTGCTATTGCACAAGGGTGTTTACATAAAGGTGACACCTGGACTGCTTCCATCTCCAGGCTGGCACTGTGCTTGCTTGAAATTTAAATCAGCCTTGGTTTGGCAGGTGAGTATGGAATAGGCTGGGCAAAAGTGCTGCCAGGAGGCTGCCAGGGGATCATGGCCTGGCACACACGACACCTCTGACCGCCCAGTGACCTTGAAACCCAGGCTGCTGCCAGGGCAGGGTGGCACAGGGGTGACAGTGGGACAGGGCGCGGGTGGGAGGACACAGAGACAGCAGGGAAGCTCTGACAGGACCGGGAGCAGCGAGGGCCCTGCTTTACTCACAGCTCAGCAAGTGTGCCAGATCCCACCCAGTTCACAGAGGAGCTTTCTAACTTCTCCTTGGAGCACAGTTGAGAAGGGTCAAAACTGAAACAGATTGTTTTCTTCTGTTCCCTAAATTATATCAACTACATCTAGAAAAGCAAATCATGAGCTTGCTTGCAATTTTGCATAGGAATTTGGATGGATTAGGAGACTGGGGTCATGATAAAGTTACTGCTGGAAGATTAGAGCAGGGAAATTCAGTGCTTGCTGCTTTGGTTCTTAATCCCTGCCAAAAGGGGCAGCATCCATTTGACTTCTAACAGAGTAGCTGGTTCTGCCCTGGGGAGCCAGCACACAGAGATGCCCCAGACAGGAGGAAGCTTGGGAAAGTTCCACTGCCTAGAAAGTGATTTGCAAAGCAAGCAGGTCAGGAGAAGGCAGCCTCCAGCCAGGACAGGAGTGGACTAAGCTATGGGTGAGGTGCCTACTACATCCCTCTTGACAGCGTAACAAAGGCGACTTAGATTGTCTTGCATCACCCTCCAGCTGCAGGCAGGCACAGCAGGGAGAGCTGTAGTGCTGGAGCAGAACAGACAGCACAGAGTACTGAGAACACAACAGCCCAGGCTGTGATACTCTGCAAGTTACCTCCCACTCCATTCACATCAAAAGCAGTGTTTTACTCGAAAACACAAGTGTGCCTACTCGAGAGGATTCAGCTGGTGCCTTTGTCTTACAAAGGAAAGAACACTGCCCACCACAAAACCTCACTCTATACCAGCACTCTGGAAATGCAGAGGCGTCTGCACTTCAGGGGTGAAGAGGTGAGCATTTCCAAAGACAGCAAAGACACAGATTTGCAGTGAGGAGCTGGTGCTTCCAGTCAATGAAATACAGAAAGGGTGATGTGTGTCACCTTGCCAGAAGACCTGTGGCTGTGGTCCCTGAGCATCCCAGTGAGCACCCCAGGAGCACAGCCTCAGCACAGAGCCCAGCTGAAAGCCCTGCCTAACCCAGATGGCCCAGGCTGCTGCAGCAATTTGGCTTATCCTGATCATCTGTGGGCACTTGGAGTGAGCCCACTTCCAGGAATGATGTGATGCTGAGAGGAGGATGAGGCCCCAACTGATTTCAAATACACTTTTTGACCACAAAACCTTGTTAGGCTCCTCAATAATACAAAATATTCTGCAGTTCATGGGTTGTCATGCTACCATTGCACATGTTACATTGGCTTCCAGTGAACTGTTTAGTCTATTACAAGTACATGTTGCAGATGAAGGAGGTCCCAGTGCCTCCAGCATTGATTACATGCAACTCACTCATTTACATTTGCAAATGTTGTAACAAATAGTCATTAGTAGACCACCAATCTCTTTTTTAAATGTTTTTAAATAGCAGGACTCTTCTGGGGGAGCCAAAGCATGGAGTTAGACTGAGCAGGAGACAAAGAGCCACAAGCAGAATAGCTTGGGAAGAGAGGTGGGAGCTTGCACTTGGGAAGCTCTTTTAGCTGGGACTCATTGCCTTTACATCAGTCATTTACAAGTATCAATAGAGGATGCAAAACAGACAGACAGACACCAAACTCTGCAAAATAGGTTTATTTTAAAATTTGAACCAAATAGAGTTTGCATTTATTGCATGAATCACATGCAGGTGAATACTATAAAAATACCTGTGCAGTATTTATATATAATTTATAAAATCTTGATAGCATAAATTAGCTGTGAATCAGAACAGAAATTTTACACGTAAAGCTGCATGAATGTCCCTTTCAAACTGAGCCTTCCTTGGGAGTAATTCCAATCTCCAGCTTAAACGCTCATCTTGCTGCTTTTTTCCCAATTTTGTGATGTGGCCCCTCTGCAGGGGCCTGTGTGTCATCCAGCACTGTTAGCACAAGGGGTTTAAAGGTATTTTCAACCTGATGGCAGCTCTTCTGTGGTGTGTGGGAGGGAGAGAGGCTGAGGATGGAGCCCACGGCTGTGGTGGCCCATGTCCAGCACTCACCCAGGGGCAGGTGTGAGCGGCCATGTGCCCTGCTGAAAGGCTCACTGGAGCTGTCTGCATGCACCTGTAACGTCCACACAACCTGATATAAAACAGTTTATCCACAGCCTGAGCAAATCTAAAAATGGTTAAAATTTCTGCCTGCATTTCTTCTGGAGACTGGCAACCTGGGTTTAGAGAGGCACAGCTCTTTGATGTGCAAGCCTCACACTCCTCAGACACAACTCCCAGCTATAGATTTGGAATTGGTTATGTTTATCCAGGCAGCCAATGGATGGCAAAGCACCTCCTTTCCATTCTTGAGGGTCATTTTTCTCACAGCCAGGAAGACAAGTGGGCATGGTTAGAAAGCTGGCTCTCACTGTGCATTCTGCCAGGCAAGGCACAGGGCCATGCTTGAAGCTCTGCAGCAATACATTGTCCAGTACATTTTCCTAGCCAAACAGACCACATTCACTGCTGTATTTCTCAACAGCTCACTGGTCCAACAGCTGAAATACATTGTTTTAAATAAGCAGCATGAGTTATAGGGATGACCTTCCTATGGACACGCCTCCCTGCTAGTCTACAGGTGTACACACAGTGTTGCAGGATGCATGGAAGACCAACTGTGATGTGCAGCAGCAGAAAATGATGGCATCTTATCATGGTCACACGCTGTAGTCACTAGAGTCACTGCTCAGCTCCTTCCACAGCATGGTTTATGGACTCTCCTTGTCAGCCCTGCAGGACAGGAAAGACTTTTTTCCTTTCCCCTAGCCAGAGGAACTAAATTGGAGTTAAACAGTTTGAACTCAGTGCTGTGATAATAACTCTGCTCAGTTGTTTGTAGGCAGAGGATCTTTTAGTGGAGGCTCAGTTGCAAATCACATTAAACATTTTGGGTTTAGGCTCTTTTTAGATTGCAATAATGAGTAAAACCATCCACATAGAACTAGCCTGGTCTGGCAGTGCCATCAGAAGACACTGTGAGCTCTGCCCAATGATGGCACTTTGTTCTTGCCTGGTCACCTCTCTCCCCACCCCACCAGCCACTTTTTCCCCCCATGCCCCAAACCTGAGCCCTGCCTTGGCTTGCTCAGCTGCCTCAGGAGCAGCTCCACAGCCAGGCAGGCAGAGGCACAGCCCTGCTCCCCAGCAATCCCAACCCCACAGCAAAACAGCCATTGCTACTGCTCTGGCAGGGATTTTGGCTGTGTGCTTGTCATAGTTAGTTGCCTGGGCAAAGGGTGTCTGATGATGGGACACAGTGGGGTCAGTGATTTCTAACCCAAAGTTATCTGTGCACAGCCAGTCCCATGACTCCTCCAGGTCAGATATTTTAGGCCATTGCTTTGTGTTTGTGTGGCAAGGGCATGGTAGTGGCAGGGGGTGACTATAAGGGTGACTTCTCTCAGAAGGTGCCAGAAGCTTCCCCTGTGTCCAACAGAACTAATGGCAGCTTGCTTACAGACAGATCCACTGCTGACCAAGGCTGAGCCCATCAGTGACAGCAGCAGCACCTCTGGGAAAACAGTTAAGAAGAGAGGAAAAACCTGCACAACGTCAGGCAGACAGAGGAGTGGAGATACGGGAGAGAAACAACTCTGCAGATACCAAGATCACAGAAAAAGAGGAAGAGATGCTCTGGGTGCCAGAGCAGAGACTCCCCTGAGTGAGGCAGCTGTGACCCTGCAGCCCATGGAGGTCCATGGGGAGCAGAGATCCATCTGCAGCCCCTGAAGCAGGGGTCCTAAAAAGGATTTGTCTACCAGGCTGACAAAAGGGCTTGACAACCAGTCCTGGCAGGACTTTTGATCCCTCGGGAGATGCATGCTGGATGAAGAAGCACAGCCCATAGAAAAATTCACATTGGAGAATTTTTTGGAGAGCTGTCTTTTGCTGGAGCAGGGGAGGATGTGAGGGGTCCTAGCCCTGAGGAGGAAGCAGCACCAGCAGCAGCATGGGATGAACTGACTGCAACCTCCATTCCCATCCCCCTGTGATGGTGGGTAGCAGGAGACAGAGACTTCAGAAGGGAAGCTGAGCCTAGAAGGAAGGGAGGGGTAGGTGGAAGGTGGTTGTAATGTTTGGTTTTATTTCTTCTGATTAGTTTGGTAATAAATTAAACTTATTTCCCCAAGTTGAGTCTGTTTGCCTGTGACAGTAAAACTGCTGAGTGATCTCTCCCTGCCCTTGTCTTGAGCCTGATCCTCTCATTATATTTTCTCTCCCTGAAGAGAGAGGAGTGTGAAGCAGCTTTGGTGAGCACCTGGCATCCAGCCAGAGCCAAACCCAGCACAGCAGTGCAGAAAGGCACAAACCCCTGTGCGGTGGAGCCCCAGGCTGGATGATGGTGTCTCTGAGGCGGTGCTGAGCAGGAGCTGTGCTCACATCAGTCCCAGCAGCTCGTGCAGCAGCGGCACAAGCACGGTGGCCGTGAAGCCAACGCAGGAGTAGGTCACAAACTTGTAGGGCACCTCCACCTCCCGGCGCCTGCGGGCTGCCAGGTCCCGGAGAGGGAACTGGTACCGATAGCCCAGCAGGCCAAGGACCAGGCTCTTCATGGCCCAGCGTGTCAGCAGGACAACCAAGATCCCCACCAGGAACCTGGCCAGCACAAACACCATGGCACTGGTGGTCAGAAGAAAGCCAGGCTGAGCACTGCTGCTGGCGTAGGCTGAAGCAGCGTACTGGTTGTTTAACCAAAATCCCACAGTCGCTCCAGCTGCTGCTCCTAGGATGGTAGTGGTGTCTCCCCTGGTGGGGCTGTAATAGTCTAGTTTGGGGTAGTTGTAACACAAGACAAGAGGCACAGCTATGGAAAGCAGTGGGCAGAAGGGGCTGGTTAACAGCAAGTGATCTATTGTGTCCCACGCAGGATACAAGAGCATGAGCAGCACAGCAGAGATCAGCGCTCCTCCAATCACATCCTGCAAAGAAATCACATTCAAAAGGCTTTGTGAGGCCCAGAAGGTAAACCAGGTATTTGGGTGATGATAAAAGCATTGGTGGGACCAAACAGGAGGAACACCTTGAACCCAGTGACGGCACTATCCACCTGCAGGGACAGCCTGAAGCCTGTGCTAAACAGAGCATGACAGTGCACAAACCCAGCCTCAGCCTATGCATATGCAGGTGTCTGTGCACACACATTCTCCTCCTCACCTGTCTCGTGTTTTGAGGACATTCTCCACCCATGCCGTCAGAAAAGGCACGTGCACAACTCCATCCCAGGGACAGCATTGCAGTGAGCAGCCTTCACACAAACCCTTTCCCTCCCCTAACTCTAGGAGTGATTTCATCACATCAGTGTGATTATCCCCAGCTTGCTTTGCATGAAGGGGGAGATGCTGTCCTTTGTCAGGGACAGGCTCCCACCCCAGAAACACAAGCTCCAGGGATGGAAAGTGCAGAGCTGTGGGATGTGGTGCCTTGGTTTGTGCCAGCAAGGAGGAAGGCACCTCCAGGCAGGGAAAGAGCGAGGAGAAATTTGTTGCCCAAGTCTCTGAAATCCAGCTTTCAGTACAGCGCCTGAAGCAAGCATATAGTTAAACCCTAATTTATTAACAGAGGCAATAAGGTGTTTTGGGAACTTGATTGCTGTCAGCCACAAAGCTGAGAAAGGAGACAGGAGGCAGCCCCTAGCAAAAGCCATCTGTGTGAGAGCAGCCAGGTAAAAAGCAATAAAACAAGTTTCCTGTGCTGCCCTTGCAGTGTCACATAAGGCAGCAGTGTTAGTGCAGCCACAAAACGCTCTGCAAAAGCTGAAGTTAGTCACAGACAGAAATATCCTCTTCTAAGATTGTATCTTTTCCGCGAGTCCTGACAGCTGACTACTACCATGCTTGGTCACAGTCTGAAAATTATTTATGTGAGCTTCACTTTGAGTTAGGCGGGAATGAGGGGAGTTTTTCACAACAGAAATATTTAATGACATTCTGGTAAATGCACTACTCCTGTATGGCTGAACTTCAGCTGTTTACAACTTCCACTAGATTCACAGCACATTTGGTTTTAAACAACTCCTACAGCCATTTTGCATATTCCTAATACAAATTTCCATTTATTCCCTCATCCAAAAGATGAAGCTTACCATGGAAATACACAAATTTGTCTAGTATTTAAAAATACCACTATATTATATACCTTTACTTCACAGTAATTAATGTTTTGATGTCAATTCTTAGATGCTACCTTTACACACAAAGCATCTTTTGGCCCAACACTAAGCAACTGCCTCAGCACAAAAGAGCTGGGGGCTGCTCCCAGCACGGATGCTCAGAAATCCCTTCCCCGCTCCGCACATCCATTTCCCACACAGATGTTTGTCCACCTCATGTTGGAAGAAAAAGGTCCTCTATACCCCTCTATGGGTGATCAAGGAGCAAAACTCAACAGCTGTTCACACGCTTTTCTGTTCCAATTAAAGAAATGTAACCTAATATTAGCATTTCCTCACAAAAGCTTTGCTCAGATTTACCCAGCTGACTCCAGCAGTTCCCAATCCAGTTGCAAACAGTCCCTATTTACAGACCTGATTAAAGTTTTCTGAATTTTGTTATCCTCCCATTCAGCCCCAGTACAGTAACCAGGACCCAGACTATCAGCTCCATCCCTGACCATTGTACCTGTGGTCTCCAAACTGGGTGCAAAAAGGAAGGGAGAACATACTTTTTGCACAGTTCATAAGTAAAATAGAATGTGCATTTTTTAAAAATAGTGTTTATTTCATCGTTATATTTGTTGATTTTTTGTGTTTCATAATGTATGTATCAGTACAGTAGCATATGTATATAATTCATAAGTATATATATTATATATATATATTTATATATGAATATATTTATGAGTATACATATATATGAGGCCAGTGGTTTATTCTGTTTTCCCCCTATCCACCAATATCTGGGCTTCTCATTTTGGAAACTCCTCACCAGAAGCTGCTGGAGAGCTCAGGACTGATGTGCATGGGCAGGTTTGATTTTTTGAACACCCAGAGGAGGTGGGCAAGATTCAGCACTACACTTACATTTAGCAGTGCAGAACTAATGATTTACCCACTAAACTGAGGGGAAGATGGGAAGAGGAGGGATGGCTGTGGTTTCTGCTGGAACAACTGCTGTGTTCACGGTCCCTGCTGTGCCCCCCGAGTTTTTCCCGGGGTGGAGCAGCTCTTAGCACACCCAGGAAGCACATTCCTGCCTGTCTGCCTGTGTAAACAGATTAGCCTCTCACCAAGCCCGCAATTATAAAGGAATTTTTAAATAAGGGCAGGCACGGATTTTGCTCAAGGTGCAGTACTAGCTGCAGAATTTCAAACCTCTGGTTGCCCTGCTGGGATGCTCCAGCTCTGTCAGCACAGATGAGACCTCCCCTAAAGCCCCTCCACTGCCCTGCTGCTCCCACACAGCACCAAACATCTGCCCTGTTTCCCTGCTATTGCCAATCCAAGCAAAAAGAACACTTCTCCTATTCTGGTCACTTACTGCCTGGGCTTCCTTACGTTTTCATTTAGTGTGAGATGGTGTTCACACTCCTGAATTCCACTCCTAAGGACTGTACTACACAGTGGGTAAAGCACTGTGAGCGTGCTGTGTGCTTATCAGCTTTAAAATATCCAAGATAATTTCAGAATGAAAAAACCTGAAATACAACCCAGCAAAGGGGCAGGGTGGGAACTTCAGAACACCCCACCCACCCCCATCCCCATGGGAGAGGTAATCCGAAATAAATGCATCAGCACTAAATGGGTATATCTCAGGGGGAAATCCCTTCAGGGTTTTATGATTATAAAAAGTGACCTTGCTGGTCAGCTCAGGACATTATTACAGCAATTTCACAACTATAAGGAGCCCCTTTTTTTTTGCAGTGAAGATCCGTGTGCAACAAAGTAATGAATTAGTAACATAATCACATTATCACGGGGTTTGCTGGCAGGTGCTCAATTTGCAAACATTTTTCAGGGATCGGGGCAGCCTTTAAACGCTGACTCGGCTCAGGGCTGCCCGGGCTCACACTTCCAGGTTGGCAAATCTCTGAACTTTGTCCATATATAAGGCGCGCTTCCGGGTTTTGATCAAAATTTCAGTCAAAAGGGTGCGCCTTATAGTCATGAAATTACTGTTCTTGAAACTCAGGGCAGTTGCAGTGCCAGCAAGGTTCTCACCACAGCAGCTCTGGCTCTGGAGGGAATGGTTTCAGCAGATGTGAGACAGGAAAACTTATTCACTGCATTGAGGCAGGGATCAAAAACTGGGCCAGTATTTTAAGATGGAGAGCAAAGTAATATTTTCTAAAACACAGCTCTCTGGAGAAAAAAGGCAAACAACAATTACCAGTCACCTCCAATTGCTTTTTGTTTCTCAGAAAGAACTCCTAAAAATTTACAGATTCTGCTTCAAAATGTGTCCAAATTTTTACTATTTTTTTTTTACTTTGCCTTTTCCAGGTAACTCCAGATCCCCTCTTTACCTCAGACTCCATTTAGGGCCTACAAGAAAGGACCCTGCATTTCCCTTGTTTTTCCTGGCACACAGGAGACTGATGTTGAGGTGGAGATGGGTGGTTGTAACTAAATTACCTGTCATCAGTGTGAGTATATTGCAGCCACCCCATTCTCTGGCTGGGGATGCTGTCCTGGTAACTGCCCAGCCACGGGTGTTTGTTCCCTTTTCCCTGAGCATAGTATTCATTCTGGTACAGCTGCAAGGATGCACACAGCTCCCACAGCACTGACTGCCTCTCCAGGAGGTCTTTAACGGGAATCTCTTCTAATGACATCACTGCTCTTTCTGATACCACTCCTCGTTCAAAAGCAAGGCCAGCGGTGCTGAAACACAAACAGATTTATAGAGCTGAGACTACAGAAGAGGAGATTCTGCACTGGAGTTGCAGGAAAGCACAGTGCAACTGCCCTTGTCACTCCTCTGGTTCCTCAAACAGGAAAAATTCAGTTACACCAAGTCCATGGATATTTGTTACCCATTCCTTTGCTTAATAAAATGACCATTTAATACATTATTATATCCTTTGTATTAAGGCCTCAGTTAAAACCCCAGTGGCTCTTTCAGGCATTGCTGTGCCCCAGCCCTGTGACATTCCAGCTCTGAACACAGTTCAGACCCAGGAGCTGTCCCACCAAGGGTCACAAACAGCTCTGAATTGCACTTCTTCCCCAAAGAACTGCAGGTGGGACTGGTACCTTGCATTTTAGTTTTTATATTTTTGAGATTCTCTGCTGCTTAGTGCGTAACTCTGAAACTTCATATTAGGTGTTGGTAAGGTCACTTTGCAGAGTAGTTAGATAAAACAATCCCTTCCCAGCTAGAGAGTCAAGGACAGCCAGTACCCAAAAGAGCATAAATAATGGGAATAAAAGGGGGCAAGCCAGGGGGCTGAGACTTCATAGCCTGGGGCTGTGGTTGGACAACTGACCTCAATATGTTGATGAACCAAAACTTATAAAAGTGTAAAAACTCGTGACCAGGATCCATCTTGGATTTGATTTGGGTATAGCCCCAGCCAGGCTCTTGCACTGCCCAGTGCATCCTTTCAATAAATACCTATTTTATCCCTTTGGCTCTAGTCCCTGTTCCAGGTCAGCATTTCCAGGTATCAGCCCAGCAGTGCCAGTCATTGTGGGTGACAAGAGAGAGGGGTTGCATGAGGAAGCTGTGACCACTGGGCCTTTCCCCAGCTCCATCCCCACCAAGGCACACTCAGGATAAAGATCCCAGCCAAGCACATTTGCCCTTTTGAAAGGCAGCATTGCTCACACTTCAGCTAAGAAGCCTTTTTAAATTTTTTTATTTTACAGCCCTTTTCTATCATGTCAAAAGCACAAAGGTCTTTTTCTTCTTTGCCCTAAAATCCATCTAAATTTAGAGGGGGTCTTTCATTATGATAGGCCAGCAACAGAAGTATGCAAAGAATTTTTACTGATGGACTTAAGGTCAGCAGCTCAGAAAGGGTGTCTGCAGCTTCGATGTAAGATGTTGTTTTGATCCACTGGCCTGAAAGGGAATGTCAAGCTATATTTTATAGCTAACTTAAATCTCATGAGGGCTCTCTTTCTTACAGTCATCAAGTCTCATTACAAATATCATTATTATTTAGTAAAAAAAGACTCAATTATTTATGCATATGTGACCAACAACTCAAGCCAGAAATTTTTATCCATGTTTGGGAAGCTCTGACCACTATATATAACAGATCAATAAAGTTTCCTCTTGTCAGGAGAGAAGCAGCTATCACAGGCACACTGAAATTTGTTCCTAAAGCAGTTCTGATGTCTCTAAGCAACTGTGCCCAGCGAGTCTGTCATGTAAAGTCACAGATATCTTATAATTATTTTCAGACAAAGTATTTGTGCATCTCAGTCCCTTAAGAATTAGCTTCCTTGCAGCTGAAAAGAGGAAAGCTGTCATTTCTGAGTGCCCTGTGCTGCCCGGGCCCCCAGGGCAGCTCACTGGGCAGGCTTTACCCGTGAGCCAGGCAGCTGCCATTCCTGGGCACTGCCAGCGCGGTTCTGGCTGACAACAGCGATGCTATTGCACAGAGGGCTTGCCCAAGCGCATTCCTCGCAGTTACCATTGGGAAAAGGAGAGCTCTGCTGGAGATGCCATGCTGACCTCAGCTCCCCGGCTGTAAATGCCTCCCCTCGGGGTTCCTCAGTGCCCCAAACCCAGTGGCACAGCTCATGTGCCCCTTGGCTTTGCCGAGACAGGGATCATCACCCGAGGAGAGGGAGATGGGAGCTGCTGCAGGGAGGCACAGCTGCAGGCACATCCTTACCAGGACTGTGTGCATCCCTGTGTAGAGCCTGCTCAGACACACCAGCGTGGAAAACACAAACGCTGCCGCCAGGCCGAGCTCCAATGGATACTGTGGAAAGGGAAAAAAACAATTAAAATCACATACACCCATTAAACCAAGCAGCTGGACTGACATAAGGGTCTTGGGCTGGGAAGAGGCTCTGGACTTTCCTCAAGAGATGAATGTGACCTGAGACAAGCCCCTCTCAATCAACACAACCTGCTAGAAGGTCATTCCATTACCGGTGGTGCCTGCTTCTGGAAGATCTGCTCTCACTGTGCAAATAGATGCTATTTGCAGGATTGTTCCCTACAATATCTGTCTGCAAAACCCTGTTAGTGTTAAAGAGCTTAAGGAAAAAGGCACAGCACGCTGTGCCCTGCAGCCTCAGCTCAGCCAAGGGATTGTGACAGCTGCAGGGGCTGGCCAGAAGTGATCAATAGTCCTGGAGCAGTGGGCTGAGTGGCGAGAATCAATGTCTGGGCTCAAACCACAATCCAGCTATTAGAGCAGCCAGGACTGCTCTCCCCCATGACATTTAAAGGTTTAATCATCTTCGTGTGAAGCTGTTTTTGCTTAATACCCTCTCTGAGTAGCCTAAGAACATGGAAAGAAGCATTTAAATAAATCAACGTTTTAAGATTAAAAACCCCACATTTGGCTAAGAATAAGCTTAACATATTAGCCTTTAATCCACTCATTCAAACCCTGAAACTGAGTGGGCTGCTGGGCTCCTCTCAGTCCATAAGGGAGATTTTCTGTAAAAAATAAACCAACTCAAAATATAAATAAATGCAATTAATTCATCCAATTTGACACCAAGTCTCCATCTTCTCCCAGAGGCTGACGACTGACATGGGTGACCACAGGTCAACACAAAAATGCTTCTGTGGAAATTCTAAGCATAACAGCTCTCTGCTGACCCTTTCCCCTGGCATATTCCAGTCTCCTGAATAGAGAGCTCAGACCCAGCTGCAGATGTCACTCCCTGTTCATAAAACACTATTTTTCCTCATTCCTCTCAGCCTTTGGAGCATTTACCCCCACTTGACTCCTCCCTCAGCAGGCAGCCTGGGAGCTAGTCCAGATCAGTAATTGATGATTAGGGCATCTTGAGAAGATAGCAGCATAATGTACTGGGAGATTTTTCCATCTTAATAGAGGCAATTAAACCATTTAATTATTTGACAGCAGCTTTATTGTTTCATGGCAGTTTCCAAGAAGCAGAGGACAGCCTGTGTAGAGCTGCATGTCCCACTGGTCACTAGTGGGCTGAGGAGAAGGTGATGCTGACCAGGGCTTCTTGGCAGCTCTGACACATGGGATGGATATCTGGCCTTCCAGCGATGACAAATATGCCCTCTTATAGTTACTTGTCCCCATCCCACTGTCAAGCTGCTCTGTTACCACCCAGGGAGCAGGAGCCCTCTTGGTTACAAGGGTTTATGCCTTGAGAGGACTGAGAAACATTCTTAAATACAATGCAGCCAGGAAGTTATTATTGCTTGAGTACAGGAAACACGGGCTTGGATTCATTAAATGGAAAAAAATAATCATTATGGAGAAATGAGTTTCTAGGAAATAAACCTTTTAGGAAGATGACGAGGGAAAATGATGAGACTTCCCCAAGGAGCCTACAGCTGCAGTGCAGAGAAGTTGCTGTTACTCCTCTGACAAAGGCAGGCTTTCCAATCATGTTGTGTGCTGTTAGTCTAACACAGGTTAGAGCCAGGGGATTTCCAAGGATGCTTTTCTTTCACACAGAAAGCACGTGACACAGAGCTCCTTTGGCTTCCCTGGGAGTCAGCACTGCACCAGCACAAACATGGGGTGAGCACAAAATTCTGGCAGCCAGCACCTTCCCTCCATGGTCACCCCATGTGCAAAGACACAGAGAACCCACCAAACCACAGCAAGGCAGTGCAGCCTGCCAGCAGCTCTGAGAGGAGCCCATGCAGAAAAAGGGACATTTCCTCTTAATTTCTTGTTGTGTCTGTTATTGACCAGCTACAGGTAAGCACAAGGAATAACACAGATCTGTGAAAATTAATACAGAACTCCTCTGGAAGTAGCAACATTTTTGGATTTGCAAGCTTTATGTGGCTTGCTGAAAACAGATACAGGCTATTTTTTTATTTTTTTGTATGTATGTATTTTCATTTTCTCTTTCTGTTTTCTTTTTGTACCCCTACCTTGTACTGGTTCATGGTTGCAATGAAAAAGGAGAAGGAGATGGCTGTAGCTGCCATGGCGTGGGTGGAAGGCATCCCATACTCCGCATTGGTCCTCATCTCTAGCTTCACAACCGGAGGTGACAGGGGCCGAGGCCACTTCAGGATGTCCTTGGAGACCTGGCCTATGTACATCACTATCTGGGGACAGGAAAGGCCACAGGGCTGTCAGTCAGCACAGGCAATCCCCATGCAGCCCACCCAAGAACCACGCGTATTTCTGTGCTTTTTCCTGCAGAATCCACCCCTCCGAGTGGAGAACTTATCCCCTGAATTATTAAAGGGGTTTCCATTAGCTCAGCCAGCAAAGGAAGTGGCGGTTTTGCTGCACTGTGTGGTAACCTGAGCAGAAGTGGGACCAAAAGGAGGGTTGGCTGGTGAGATTCAGCAATACAGGACAGTGTGAGACAGACAGCTGGCTCCCACCCCTGCCAGACAAGTGTAAGTTTCCTCCCTATCCCTTAGAACCCCTCTCCTGCAAAGAAAACAGCCATAAGAGAAATTTTGCCATCTCCACCTTCAAATGACTGCCTTGCCAGCCGTGTCCAGCAGCAGCTCCCCCATTCCCAGCAGCTCCCACCACCCCGTGCTGCAGGAGCCCTGCTGGGATGCACACCAGGTTATGTGGTTATTAAATGACAGCCTCGGCATCCTCAGAGGCAGCACAGGGAAAACTGGACCAGCAACATGAGGTACCAGCTCTCCTGCCCAGCTCCCCAGTAAAAGGCTTTGGTTTCCTGCTTGGGACATCAGAGGTTTAAGCCAGGCTGCATTCATTAGCTCCCAACAGCAACACAGGACTTTTAGGAGAAATGTCACGTTTTCAGGTCAGCAAGGGAAGCAGAGGCAAGGGCAGTGCTATCCAGTATCCCTGAGAGCTGCTGCCCATCCAGCCATGCCCAAGGCATCCTTGGCTCCTTAGCACCCTCTTCCCAAAGGCAGCAGGCTCAGCATCCACTGTAGGGACATCTGAGAAAAGTTAACCAGCCTGCCCCTGTAGGATGTATTTGCTTTTTCTTGTAGCCTTCCTCCCTTTAGATAATGTAGCCACACACAGGCAGAGGATGCTCTTTAAAACAAAGCTAAGCAAACATTTTTCCTTTTTTTTTTTTTTTTAATACAAAAATCAGCCTAACTGGTGTCTACCATGAAAGCTCAGTTGCTGTGTGAGGCAGCTCACTCTTCTGCTTCTCATGCTTCCACCAGCAAAGGAGGGGGCTTAAAATAACTTTCTCCCCTTGCTACTGGTGTTAGCCATATGCTGGAACAGCAACACAATCACCCACTGCCACATTTGTCACCAGGCACATTGCATCCCTCTCTCTCCCATCAGCCATTAAAAATTGGTTTCACATGAAAAGAAAGATGGCAGAATTCAGGATTCACAGGTCAGGACCAGGAAAAAGCCAGTCACATTCCTTTGTCCTTCTCTTTACAGCAAGGCACACACCAGAGAGTTCTAGACTTACAGCCAGCACCAGGGCCTGGAAAAGTGACTGCTGGTGCCTTTGCAGCCTTTATCCCTCAGCATTGAATCACATTACTGCCTTATTATCAGCAGCAGGGCACAGGGAAGACAGTGAATACCCTGCCCCAGACTGCTCACAGCAAACAACAGCTCAAGGAACAAACACCTTTGAAAAACCTACTGTGTGGGTTTATTTAGTTAATGCCATCAGATTCCAAATGGATGCAGGCACACGTTTGGAAGTTAATTAAATTCCAGGGTTGAAAGAAAAATTACTCTCTCAGGCAGAACATAAAACATTGAGGCTGCCATTTGTGATACCATCTGAGAGGCAAGGTAGGATGAGCCAGTTTATCAGCAGTCCTCCATAATAATGACTTCCACTTGTGGAAGTATTATTAGTACTAGAACGTAAGAGCATTGCAGAAAAGGAAATGAGTCATCTCAAAAATGAAGGCTATGCTAGGACTCCTGTGATGGTGAAAAACAGACTGAATGCTGGGGGTGGGATGGTTAAGTGAAAATACCAGGTATCCTCACAACACCCTTCCCTTCTTGGCACTCCAGATTAAATTCTGACCCTTCTACTTTTTAGGAACACATTGTATAGACAGTAAGGAGAGGTGGGATGACCTTCATAAAACAGCAGGGGATCCAGAATATGCTCAGACTAAGCACTGATCTCTGCAGCACCAGATCTTTGCCTCCAGCTTATCTGGGTACAGTACACGTGTCTTTACACACATTGTGCTGAATTATGTGGCAGGAGCAGCGCCTGTGGGTGGGTAAAACACCCCAAGCAGCTGAACTGTCCAGCTTCCCGAGACAACGAGGCAGGTGCACATTGCTAAAGGCCAATCTGCACAGGGGATGCTGCTCTGTGCCACCTGCACC
>VRYO01002763.1:1445372-1465331 GCA_009812075.1 Sialia sialis | reverse complement strand
GGGAATGCCAGGCTGCAGGAGCTGCATCAGGAGCATGGCACTCCCTAGGCAGTGCCCAGTCTCTCTGCTCACAGGCCCACAAAGCAAACAGAGCTTCTGGCAGCCCTTCCTGCCCCAGGCAGTGGGGTGCCCTCCCTGGGGACAGCTCTGTGCCACAGGGCAGGAGCAGCACTAATGGGAGCCATCCAGGAGTGCCCACCCCACCCTTCTCTCGTGCACATCCATGTCCTCCCAATGCAATGAAAATAACTCTGAATTCTTCCTGGTTGAATCTTTGCAACAAATGTAAGCAGCAATAAAACAAACAAACCAACGCACCCCAAACTGTAAGCAACTTAAACCGAAGACCTTCCTCACATTCTGGTGCCTCCCACTACAGCTGTGCTGAGGGCAATAGGAACCTTTTACAGTAAATCCAGGACTCCAGGTGAAGGAAAAGCAAGGCTTTATTGCCACTTTGTGTGAACGGCATTGCATTTTACTACACAAAGGCAATTGGCAGTTGCTATAGCAGCAAGACAGCCTCTGTAGTCTTTTTCTGAGAGCTTCCTCTTAATTTGCTCTGAGTCATATACAGGGTCTAGCTCCAAAAATACTTTTCTTCACCTGAGCCTTTGCATCAGGATAAACAAGACAAATCTATCTTTGCATTGTAACAGAGCTTGTTTTAGTGAACAACTACAGAACCAAATTTGAGCATTAGCATCCACACAGGTGTGGATACCTATTCATTTGTTCCAACACCTGCAGGAGATCCCTCTGGGGTGAGGGGCTGCTCCCCTCCCTCTGAGCACCATGAAGTGACCTGTTTCTCTGACATTCCCATACCTCTGGTGTGTAAATCAGCCATCCAAGACGAGGTTTTTCTCACCTGCAGGTGTTTTCTGGCATTTGCAATGGTTTCCCTTCAATCCTATGACTTGAAGCAAGAGCTCTGGAAGCAGATTTACCACCAGAGTGCAGACACACGTGGAGCAGACAGACACAACTAAGCCAGTTCCCTGAGCAGAGGCATGGCAGCACTGCCACAGAATGCAATTTCCCCTGTGGAACATTACTATGGCAGCTGTCCAGACCCTGAGCCTGGCAGGATGGAGGAAAGCTGCTCAGTGCTGCAGGTGTGCTGTGTGTGCACATCCTTCTTCAGGGATATGAAGGTCAGGAGGAGCAATTCCTTTTGTATTCTGTAATATTTCAGCTAACAAAAGGGAACCAGACCATATTTGTTTTTAATTTCTGATTTTGCAGCTGTCCTTATCTTAATTATTCATCTATTAAAAGGACAAGACAAAATTCTAGAGAAGACACGTGGTCGAAGAGGATTGGCAATTTCTTCCCTGAGACTCACAGTGTGACAGCCTGACTTTGAATCTGCTGGTTCAGCTCCAAAATAGAAACCCTATCACCTGGCTCTAGAAACCGTGGCCTGCAGTAATATGTCATCTTCCCAGAAAGGAAATGTGCAGTTTGAAAATGATGTTACTTTGGGTTTCTTTCACAAGCACTGTGCACTGACAGGAGTAACCAAGCATACTGAAGAAAAAAAAGAAGGATGCACTATTAATAAACATTTGCAGATCAGTCAAGCAGAAGTAAAGACTGTATGTGGTTGCTGAGGCAGGCGTGACTTTGATTTACAGAAATTAAGCCAAGCACCCAGCCTGCACTCTTCTATTCTCAGCATCCCCCAGGCTATGTGAGCAGATAAACACTGCAGCAGATACTTGCTGTGACTGTGTCCCTCCAGCATCACTTGGTTCAGAGTGAACAGGGCAAGGAAGTGCAGGTTTTTTCACCTTGAAGGAAAGGGCAGCTGGCTCTCCTAGAGCTCCAGCACTTGCCATTCCCGGCATGGGTATTGTTTCCCTGAAAATACATCAACCTTGTGCTGGCTGCACAGGAACTTGTCACATCTACCAAGGGTTTGGCCAGGGTCAGTGGGATATTGATGGCATTCAGCTGGTGGGATGGGCAAACCCTTGGGAACACAAATCCAACAGGCAGCTCTCCAGCCCACCACAGGCAGCACAGCATCCACACCACAGCAAAGGGCAGCAGGAGGCAGGGGACAGGGGAGACACAGCATGGGCAGCTTCCTAAAATAGTTACATATATATATAAATACATATACATGCATATATACATATACAAAACATACACATGTATGTATATATATATATATATATATAAATAAAAGGAAGGAGCACTGTCTCAATTCAGGCTTCAGAAACACAAAACCAGAACAAGGTTAGCAGAACTTTGAGCCTGCAGAAATACAACCAGCCAACACCATAACACAGTCACTGTCTTTAAAAGAAGCCTTCAGACAAAATCTATAAGGTGGTTGACTATCTTATAATGGGCTTAGAAAAGGAAATTTGGCTCTTGGTAGCAGGGAAAAGTACTGACACATTGATCTGGTTTGTCATCTAACATCTAAAACGGGCAATCTGTTACCCCTAGAAGTTCTATTGAAATACAAAAGGTTTCCAATTTAAACTTCACCTTAAATGATTCACAGCTTGTCTCAGTTATGAAAGCCTCATTGGCACTTTTTCTTCAAGGGTGGAGTACAGCTACCAGCTCTTGCAAAATTCCCTTTCAATCAACACCTTTATCAACTTGCACACACCATTTATTTTTGTATTCTGACATGTAGTTACTCATGTGTCTGAATACAGTTTTGCATGTTCTTGTGCAGTGCAGTATTTGATGCTTTGAAGAGCTTGGCTTTCAAGTGAAACTGCTTGTCAGCAGTTCCAGGCTTGTTTCAGTGAAGTGTTGCAAAGGTGCTAAAACTAACAAACATAAAAATTGTTAATCCCAAAGTTTGCTTTCAAGTGTGTTTTCAATCACTGCCCAGCATTATCGGTGGCATCACAATTGCAGGCAAACTCCTGCTGATTGGGAAACTCCTGCTTACCCTGAGAGGGAGTTCAGAGCTCATCACTGCTGAGTAACTGAGTGCTGACAGCCTTTGGAAATCTGTTCCTCTGAAAAGAAGGATGGAAAACTGCTGTGGGTTCAGACCCAGGACCTTCTCAGAGCTGCTGAAAATGTCCCTGCCCAGTGCTGCTCAGGGAGCCTCGAGGGGCACACACAGCCTGGCATCACCAGACACCCAAACTTTGCCTTCCTGCAGAGGTGCCACCTGCCCTGAGTCAGCAGCTTATGACTGCCACATGCCAAAAGCTTCCACACCTGCCCCAAGAGGTCCATGCTGGCTGACTCTTACTTACATTGCATACATTAAAGTTTTATAAGTCAGAAAGAGATGTGGCCTGAGGAAAAAAACAGAAAAAGAAGATTTCCAGGCATGCTGAATAGCAAACAAACAGTAAGTATTTTTTTCCAGGTCTCTGCCTTTGAAATTCCACACCAAAATAAAGACTTCAAATCTGAAGCAGTGCAAAAAGTAAAAAACAAAAAAAAGCAGAAGAAAAGTGAGCTTTCATCTCTCAAGCTGAGATGTGCAGTAAATTTAAAGTACATTTGGGGACTGTGTGAAGCTATTTTTCGTCTCTGCACTTTGTGGGTGAAATTGCAAGAGACACAGGCATCAAAACCTGGCCTGTGCAGTTTCAAGAGCGTTTACTTCAAATTGCTGGAGAAGAGAAGCAAAAACACCAGAACACCTTCATTACTGACTCAGCACCTTGCTCAGAGTTTTCATCCAGTTATTTCCTCCATCTGCCCACAGAGGTAAAGCCTGCACTACACTGAATCCTCAGAGGCAGGGCACATGGAAGCACAGCATGCTGCCATGAGCTGCCAAAGCACCTGGATGCAACCACAGCCAGCATTTCCCACAGCCATCCACCTGAACAGAAAAGCACAAGCAGCTGGCTCTGGGGACCAGGGCTAGGGAGACATTCCAGGGTTCCAAGTCCACTCCTCTGCTGCTGCTGAAATGAACTCTTTATAATTTTTCTTTCTGCCCTTCACCCTTCTAGAGCTGTTTCACAACCTTTGGCTTCAACTGAAATTATTTATGACTGCCTTATGCATGTTTCTTCTTGTGACTGTAGTTTTATTTTAAGAAGCTCTTTCCTTCCCATGGTTTTTGCAGCCAGTCCCATTCTCTCTCCAACTTCATTTTGCTGGGGATTTATCTAAGCTTTCAGTCTCTGCCCAGAAAATAGTCTGTTCTTTAATCATCCCTGGCCCTGCTCCAGTTTGAAATTATCTTTCTCAAATGGGGGTGACTGGCTCCACATAAACTATTACAGATAAGATGGCAGGAAGTCTTGGTAAACAGCAGTAATGCTGCTTTAATTTTTAAGGGAAGAAACTCCCCTGACTCATCCCGAGACACCAACATCATCATTCCCAACTTGCAGCAGAAACTCACAGGTTTAAGTGGGAAACAGCACAAAAAGTACCTCCCTCAGCACCTGCTACTTCTGCAGAGCCACTTCTCCTGGCCAGTGGTGTCACTCTGTGTCACCACCATCCCTGCCAAGCCTGCTCCCAATGTACTCATGTGCTTTACTCCAGGCTCTTGAAAGGCATTGCTGGTCCATTCTCTCTCCCTGCTGGAGAGCTTCACTGAAACATCCCCGCATCCCGAGCACCCCCTTGAAGGGGAAATACTCCTACATTTCCCTTAGGGAATGTATTCCTATCCCTTTGATAAAATTTCCTATCCCTTTGATAGCAGTTCTTCCCCCCAGATGGGTCAGAGAATTCTGCTGAACATGCCTGGGTGCTGCAATTATCCCTTCATGCTCTTGCCAGCCCTCCACTCACAGCTGTTGTCACAGACCGTCAGGCTGCTTGGATTTTTACTGTCCTCCAACACAGTTCTACAAAATCATCATGCATTCAGAAGCATTTCTTCAGAACTCCATCACCAAAACCCTCCAATTTAGTTAAGAGCACAGCTCTGCCACCTTGGTGTTTCACCCAGCTGAGCCGAATGTCACATCCATGACCAAGGCACCCGAGGCCAGGCTGGACAGGGCTTGGAGCACCCTGGAATAGTGGAAGGTGTCCCTGCCCACAGCAGGGGGATGGAAGTAGGTGATTTCTGAGGTCCCTTCCCACCCAAGGCATTCTATGATTTTATGACTCTGTTAGACAGATCAACACCAACAAGAGATCCTCCCAGATGAGCATGGCAAAGCATTAACACATGGCCTGCACAGATATTTTTAGCCATTTCATAATTACATGTAATTAATGTTTTAAAGGTACAGCTTGTCACAAGTCCATGTATTTTAAACAGTTACCCCCTTTCAGTATAAAGTGTAATTCCCCAACTCATTGAGTGAAAAATAATACTAATTATCATTACTAATTATCATTACCATGCTTGAATACTCTAATCAAGTCAGACTAGATCTGACCAATACTCAGATGAGCTCCTTGCAAGGAATAGGTAAGGCAAATCTACAGAAATGCATGTAAAGAGCTCCAAAGCCTCAGTTTTTTGAGCAATATGCAAATCCAGAAGGCAATGACTACCAATTTTCATCTTCTGTGGCACATTTCCAGAAGCTGTAGGTGTACTCCTGGCCAAAACCCAGCTCTAGTTATACTGTGTCCACCTACTTCAAAATTTCATCTGCAAGTTATTTTTCATGTTCTCTTTATAAAATGTATTGATTAAGGTTACTGGCACACAACAACTCATCTTCTATCCAAGACCAGGTGTATTTGAAGTGTATGGCCCAATTCAAGTTGATTTCATTATTTCTTATCATATTATTTGGTCAAAAGACAAAATACTATTAACCAGAGTTTACTAGATCATGGAGAAGCTTCACTGTAAAGATGGATATAATAATTAACCTTTTACCAAGCTTCAGTTTGTTAAATCAGTGTAGATTGATAGCAAAACCTCCAGGCTCTGCCACATGGCAGAGGTGCTCCCTACCTCTCTTCTCTGTTCTAAAATGGTTTTATTTGGGCAGCAACATCTCATCAATACCAAGAGGAGTAATGGAGTGACAAAACAGCCAGTCCTAGCCTAAAGTGCCTGGTTATCTCCTGTTTTCTCAGTGCTACAATGGAAGTGCATTATTCTGGATAGCCCAAACCCATGCTAAAGCAATGCTGAAATCAGTTAATTTGTGAATGCTCTCATATTAATAAAAATCAATGCTCTCAAGTCTTAGCCTTCTACAGACAATCTGATCTGTCCCCGCTCAAGTGACTGCAGAAAGACTCTGCTTATTGTTCCACTGCAGCATGCATATCCTCTTACTATCCGGCTTAGAGTAATTTCAACCAAGCCAGAATTATACGAAATTACACAGAATAAATGAGAATAAGAGAAAGATCTCCTAAAGTGATGAAAAACAATCCCTGAAATACTATGACACATTGGGAAGGAAGTGTTTACCCAACTGTTCTGTGCAAACTGTATCAAAAGCAGCTCAGTCAGTGATTGTGCTGAAAAAGAAGTCCAAGATGCAGCAGAGATGAAGAAACCCTGAGTCAGATGATGCCTCTCACCTCCTCCCTCAGTATTGCAATGCCTTTTCTTCCTAAACATGAGCTACACACAAATAGTGTTGGTGCCTCTTTTGTTTGAAGGGTTGTTCTTGTTCTTAAATATTCATTTGCTATGGATACAGAATTAAAATTTAAAGTAATCACAAAGATACTTACAGACCAAACTATTATCATTCTTCTAGACACAGAGTGATCTATATTCCAGTAGGCAAATGGAAGGAAAGTGATATAAAAAATCTCTTCACCCAAAGCAGCTGAAAACTTGAACAAGTAGTAGTAGAAGTAGTTCTTCACAATATACTTCTGTGTGCAGTCCTGGAAATGAGAGAACGTTATCGTTTTAGTCAAGTAGAAAAATATAACAAACACTTAAAATATTATAAGTGCTACAGTTCCAAGTCCTTAAACGAAACCCTTTGTTATAAAAAGTGTCACTGAAGTTCAACTTTCATACTAGAATGAAGACTGTAGTGATAGCACAGCTACATTTCCTGCAGAGCAAAAATCTATTCAGACTAACAAAGGTAGCAATCACATGGACAAAGACTTCCAAGACATGGGATCAGCCTTTCCTCCAGGGTAATCAGGTGCATTTCATAAAAGGTATTGACATGCTAAGTTTGAAATTTCTACATCAGTAACAAAGCCACCACTGCTTTCACTGGAAATGCATTTTGAGGCGAAAAACTTAAACTGCAATTACTGAAGGAGCCAATCTAGTCTCACTCCATCTTCCCCAAAAATTGAAAATATGTACATTGGCTACGTAAAAACAAGATGAAAGAACTTCCTAAAAATGAGAACTGAGAAGGGATCATGAAGGTCTCAGCACAGACACACTAAGTTAAGATTCAGCTTTGACATAAGCTTGTAAAACTCTCCAAATAGGAAAACTTTTTCTTGGAGCTGGCTGTGTAACTGGTTTACCAAAGAAAAACTGTCACCCTACATGCTAGTGAGAAAACATAAAAATTGTGTGAGGAGTCTAGACATGCACTTGTGAGTCATTGCAAAGGCCATTAGAAGTTCCAGTCTCTTCATCTGCTTTTAATGCAGAGATGAGGCAAACTGCACAGAGATGACAACAGCAAGATGGAAAGAACTTGCATCCATTCAATTATCATAAAAACCCCCACAACTTGAATTGATTTTTACACCAACGAACAGAAAAGATGAGTCAACGTTTTCTGAAATGCCAGGGTGAGAGGAGTGCTCCCCATCTATCAGTCACACAGTCACAGATGAGTTACTGGCATCCCTCTAGATCAGCTCTGCTGTGGCTGCATGACAGAGCAATCAGTCTGAGTTCTCAAGTGTTTCTGCCACCCAGAAAACACCCCCAGCACAACCAGCACTCCAGTGCTTCTGTCTGAAACTCTGTTTGGTGACACTTAATATGGCCCTACAGAAAGCTCTCTTCTGGCACCACTAACTCCTCACTTCAGCATTAATCTCCAAGGTATTGGGAATTATCTGTGTGCTTTAGCTCAGAGAGGATCAGACACATCCCTAAGGTAATGCTTTTATGCTTGCAACCTCACAGGATGAGGGATAAAACTTTCTAATTCCAGCAACTGTTTTGTGGGGGAAAATATGGTTTATCAGGTTCTAAAAGAAACATGGAGTAAAAAAATATTTCCTGGCTGAAGGTGGGTCCAAGTCCTTCCACATGATTCTTAAAACTTCTTTTTTTCCTTCCATTCCTTTTCTATCAGCAATCACACACACACACACACACAGTTGGGTTTTTAAAACTATTTTTTTTTTTAACTCTACACCACCAGTTGCACACAGCCAATGTGTGGCAGGGGAGAAGCAGAGCCTGTGTGTGACAGCAGCCACATGTCAGACACACAGAGTGGCACAGAACTGCTCCACTTGAGGCTTGGCAGGGCATGGTAAAAAAGTGATGTTTGCACTTGGTGTGATCCCAAAGCACTGTAGGTATAGCAAACCTCCTCTGTGCACCTTCAGACTGCAGTTAGCTCACATTTACTATCTACACCCACTGTTTCTGCAGAAAGAGAGCAGTGCTTTGTGCAGTGCCTTCCCTTTCTATTCTCATCCTAACCCCAGCGCAGAAAAATCCATTATTTGTGTTAATATCTTCTAAGATTCCCAGAAATTTATTCAATCTCTAATTCTAAGTAACTCCTATCTTTAGACTTGGTTATTCTTAATGCACTGCAGTGACCTGATCCCTTCCACATTGCCTGGAGCCCTTTCAGCAGATCATCCCTTCCATCCATCTCCATTGCTGTTCAGTCTGGATCAAAGAGGTTTTAATGGGCAGCAATTAAGGCTGTAGATAAAGTCAGAATTTTTAGAGCACTTCAGAAGCAAGATGTAATAAGCCTTGACATTCACAGACACAGAAGACAGGTAATTTCACAAAAATGAACTGGTCTCATCAGCTATAGAATATCTATTTTGGAAAACCTCCAGTGCTCAGACTACAAGAAACACATGGATGTATGATTCTCCATAAATAATCCAGGCAGCTATTGGCACAGAAAATGGCTATTGCAGGTCATCCCACACTTGCAGTCTACAGCACACAGTGACACAGCCCAGGAGGAATCTGTCATTCTAGAAAGGATGTATATATGTAGTGTTTAGCCTTCAAAGCTGAAGCAAAGGAACAGCAGCTGAACCACTAACATAATAGATTAAAAATGTATTTTTAGGGGGAAAAAAACAAGTAGCTGTGCAAAGATACTACTCCTTGCAATTCCTCTGGGAGAGCTCTTGTCAGAGAGCAAAACAAGCCCCAGCTTTTCCTGCCCTGTCTCCAGAGACAAGCTGTGCAGCATCAGACTTCCAAGGCTCAGAGTCTGACCCAGAGATCCCATTAACCAACACTCTGTTCTCAGCTCTCAATTACTTTGGATCCTTCAGAAGATGTACATGTTTAATTGAAGTTCTTGAAGTCCCTTGCTCCCCTTCTAACAGAATTGCCTTGCAAAAGATTAGGAGTTTCCCTCCCAAAGTCCCTAATTAACACATTACATACTTTTCACTTCAGGGTTTTTAATGTGGTAGAAGAAAGGACTCTAAATTTAGAGAAGCCGCTAAAAATCAGGCACAAAGGGAAAAAAAAATCAAAAATTCCAGTCTAGATGATGCTATACAAAAAGGTAATATAAATCAGACAATTCAGCCCCACAGGGCTGTACTGTTTAGAGGAAAACCAGTGGGAAAAGGCCTTTTGTACTGCTGTACTCTGCATAAGCAGTTTTACATCGCTTCATGTTTATTAACTGTACCAAGTTAAAAAAGGAACATATCAAGTCACAACAACAACAAAAAAAATTAGATGGTGTAATTAGATTTTGGAAAATGAGAAAAAGAAAACCCATGATTATGAAAGGCTTCAGCTCTTCCATCCAACTGCACAGCTGCACATCAAACACATTGAGTTTCCTGGAGCTCCAAGCAGCAGCCAATCCCACTGCAGCACCTGTGCATCCACCTGCCCTGGGAACACCTGCACCGCCACCCTTTGCTCCATTAGCAAGGAATGGGTGCCAGGGAACAGGGTGTGCCCCTGGTGTGGCCATGAGCCCCTGGCTGGGGGCACAGCATCCATGGTAGGGTGAGGGGAGCCAGCAAAGGAGAGCACAGTCATGGAAGGCATTGCAGAGATGTCAGGAGACAGCAGGGGCAGGACACAGCACATGGAGCCCACAAAGTACACACAATAAGCCCTGAGGCATCAAAAATACACCTAACCAAGCTCGTACATATGTGCAGCTTCCCACTCTTTAAATGCTTTAAAACAGGTAATAAATTTTTTAGTCTCTGCAGAACATGAGGCAGACAATTTTCAGTTTGAGGTTTACAGAGTGTTGCTGGAGAGAAAGCTAGAGCCAACCAAAACCTCAGAAAAGTGGAGATGGAGACAAACAGAAATGTCAAGAAAGTCCTCCTTAAATATCATAACATTTTTGTCCAGCTCTGGTGTGCAGCAAGTCTTGACCAGCACACAGAGGACAGATCCAGCTGTGCAAGCAAAGAGAGCAGCAGGCACTCGGCATAATGAGCAGGGATGTGGCCTGGACCCACCAGCTGATGCAGAAGCAAGCATTGCATGAGACACAACAATGCTCAAGCTTTGAGCCAGACTCACAGCACTTTCAGTGGTTACAGGTAAGGAACCAGCGGGCAGCCTAAAAATCAGTCAGAGTTCTGGCAGTGATTCAGTAGTTTCTTAACTCATTCCAAAAGACCATTAGACAAAACTCTTAGCAAGATACAGTGGAAGAGCAGTGCTGCACAGCCAGGGATGGCTGGAAGCAGTCAGGCTGAAAAGGGCTATGCTTTGCCAGACCAAAGGCTGAGACCACCCAGAGACAATGGGAAAGATCCATGCAGGTCTCCCAGCAACACTGTCCTCCTGGACACAATGCTCATCCAGTCATCACATCTCACAGCAGTCTGTGTTCACCCAAACCTCCCCTTCAGCCTGTACAGGATGGTCAGAGACAGGTACACACATCTGCACATCAACACACCTTGCACAGGGAAGCTGGAATGGGCCCAGAACACAGTTCAGACACTTCAGTTTATGTGTGAAGATTCCATTTTTTAACCTATGCACTATTTCCCTTTCACTCTGCCTAGTAGTTGGGAGATAGACTGAATTTCAGGTTTTATTTCTGCGTCCAGCTCTAGAAGTAGCATGATTAGCCTCCTTCCTTGTGCTGAAGGAACACACGTGGAAGTAGCAGAATCTACCAAGTCATTTAAATATGAAGAATAACACAAGACAAGAGTTGACAGAGCATTTGTTTAGGCAATTAATAGGAAGAACCTAGGAAGAAAGAATTGATTATGTTGTCTTCCTTAAAGAAAGCTGTCTTAAAGAAACCAAAGTCTCAGATAGAAAGGGTGCTGAGGATGCTGAGATGGCTTGTGAAGGACCTGCAGTCACTGGAAAGGACAGCCTCGTATTTCCTGACAGCCCAAAGCAAGGCTGGCCCAGTTGTCCACCAAGGATGGATGCCTTACACCCCACCACTCTGCTGGAAGTTTGTCTAACCTGTCCTTGCTGAACCTGAGGTGGAAATTCCACTGCTTGCTCCAGGCAATGTGCTTTGCTCTCCTGCCACCCAGCCTGAAATGAGACTTTCTTGCTGAAATTGAAGCCTGTAGCTATTTTCTTATCTACTGCAGACAAGGAACAAATAGTTTCCTTCCTGTGAAGGCTGACACATGAGAAGGTTGGTTTAAGCATTCAAAAATGGCACAACTGTCCTCTCTTCCACTCCCTAATCACCTGGTAACTCTTACAGGGGGTACTGAGCCTTTTCCAGACACAGCACTAACATGCCTGTCTTGAATTACAGAGCCCAAAGTTCAGATGTGACACTTCAGCAGTGCTGAAGGAAGTCCTGCGCAGTGCCATTCCGTTTGTGGGCAGTTTTCAGAGGTTTGTCATCACTGAACTATGTCAAACCTGTGATTTCAAACAACTGTTTTTTCCTCCATGAAATCTCAACCACATCTACTGTTCCATTCTACAGTTGAGTGTACACCTGCTTCTTCAATAAGTATCTGCACCTATTGAATTCAACTTTACAGTACTTCCTGACTTCTGTTCTCATCTTCCAGCCTAACTGCACCTTCTTCTAAATTAATCTCCCAGGCATCATGCCTCTCACACTGACATTTCCAGCTAGTGATTTCCACATGGCTTGAAGCCTGTTCTGAAGAGATTCTCATCACTTTCCATCAAAAGGTGTCCATCATGGCACTTGCAGGCTGTTTAACTTCCTATATTCCTTTCTCAGCAGACACATGGAGAGTTGACATCAACAATCCAGAGAATCATGGAATAGTTTGAGTTGGAAGGGGACCTTGAAAGATCCTCTAGTCAAACCTACCAGCTCATACACTTTGGAGCTTTTGCTTGTTGCTGTTGAAAAGGCAAGACAGTCTGACCTTCCTCCACACAGTGGTGTCATGGGGTCAGAATCACGTTTCATCCCTTTTCTGAATAATTCTGAGGAACTCCAATAGATCTACCTTCCACCATGATCTTTTTGAGCACACACCTTCCCAACATGTAGGGTAACACCTCTCTGCATTTACAGTAATTTCACGATTATAAGCCACACCTCAATATAAGCCACACCTTTTTTTTTTGTTGTTTTTTTTAAGTGAGGCTCCATGTGTAACGAAGTAACAAATTAGTAACAGAATCGCTGCCAGCTGGGTTTGGTGTCAGGTGCTCAAGTTGCAAACAGTTTTCATAGACCAGAGAAGCCTTTAAAGGCAGCCCCAGGCACCTTCCCTGCCGGCTCTCACTTCTGGGTTGGCATTTTGCTGGGATTTGTCCATATATAAGCCGCACCTGAATATAAGCCGCAGTACTGGGGTAGGCTGGATTCTTCAAGGAAAAAAGTGCGGCTTATAATTGTGAAATTACTGTATTTCCTTGCCTGCTCTTTATGGAAAGCTATTCCTCTCATGGCCATTCCAGCTGCTGGAGTAGCTCCCCAGGAGCCCAGCTCTGTTGCTATGAATCACTGATGTGTGCCAGCTCACCTCTCGCATTCCCCGAGCCCTGCTCTGCCAGGCAGAGGTTGGGCATTTGGACACGGCTCTTTCAGCTGCCCTGACAGATGAGGGTGAGCTTCTCATGCACTTCAGCATCCTCCCACGTTCCAGGAAGAACTGGCCAATTTGTGCAATATGAAAACAACAGGGCAAGAGAGGCAGGCGAAGGAAGGGCAGAAGGAAAAGAAGATGATACATCTTCCTCCCCGTTTTACACTGGAACAACAGGTTTATTTAATTGCATTTTAATTTATGAGAATTAGACTGCAATTTTGTGGGGTGCAACACAGAGCCTGCACCTGGAAATGTCTGAGGAAGGCATTTTAAGGATTAGGTAGCACCAGTGTCTGTGGACAGAGGGAGGAAAAGGCAAGTTAAGAAACAGAGCAAATTTTAGGCAGTTCAGAAAGATGGGGATTCCAGCTTCAAAACAGATAGCAGATTCCTCTGGAACTTACTGCAATTCATATTTCCAAAGGTACCATGTTACTAAAACAGTTTTTGGGCAGAAGGATGTGCCACAAAGCAGCAGTTTTCCAGCAGCACAGCATTAGATGGTCACCCTGCCCACACACTCACCATCTCCCTCAAGCACCACCACTCTGTGTTGACTTCCTGCCAAAACCAAGTGAGTCAGAGTGTTAGCAGCCTGCATGGCTGCTGGAGGCCCAAGGTGTTCTGCAGAGATAGAGAAGAAGGAATGGCAAGACTCACTCAATTCTGCCCCAGCACACCAGATCTGAGGAGATCCTCAAGAGAAACTCAACCTAACCTAATCCAGCAGAAGCTTGCAGGAATGGCAAATGACCATGGAGAGCCAGGACTCTGCTGTTACATTTCTTTTCAGAGCAAAAACCTTGTTCTCACCTTAAGATTTTATTTCAGAAATTGACTATAGCCTGGAAGTTTGACACCATAGATTAATCACATGTTTCTACCCAGCAGCATCATGAATCCAGTCAGCTAAATTTTCGCAAAGATTAGTTCAGTGGCAGAGGTCTATTCTGAGAGGAACAGAGCAGCAAGGCTTCTGGAATGTAAACATAGTAACACCATAGCTTTTTCAGACAACTAAACTATTTTAATCTCTTACAATCAGGCACCAGCACAGGGTGAAATGGCTTTTTTGCCAGCAGATATTGCCAGGATTTGAGATAAAGAGCAGTTTCCTAGGGTAGAGCTTTGGGTTAGGTACCCAAAGTGCCTTGTCCATGCACTCCCACAAGTCACAGAGCCCTGTAGGAAGGAAGGGATGTGTTCAAATTGCAGTGTGGAGAGGCACATGGGAGGACAGCTCAGCAGCCAGCCCGCCCCTGGGAGGAGAGCTGCAGATAAGATGCTCTTAATTCTCTTGCTGCCTCATTATTAGCTGCAATTAACGCAGGCCATGCTGATGACAGCTCTGTTTCTGATGGAGAAGCACACAAGGAGACCAACATGCAGCCTGGTGCTGCCAAGTGCTGGATCTCCCACCCACTGAACGAGGCAGGCTGTGGCTGCAGCCCCCTTGGCACTCCCCTAGCCAGCAGTGCTTGGCACAGCACTGGGGACACTTTTTGCGAGGTGCTTGCAAGCTTTAGAGCATTTCAGTGAGTCCCAGCTCAAAATCCACCCTGGCACCTCCCACCTGCAGATGGCTTGGCTGTCAGCTGCCCTTCTGAAAGGACTCCCTTCCCCTCCCTAGTCGTTTTTTGCTCTGCCCTTTGCTCCATGCCACAGATCCCGGTGGGTGGGCTGTGTGTGTGCCAGGGAACAGGCTCCTCACTGCTAATACCTCTGGGCTCTTTCCACTGCAAACATCCAGGCTTTGCCCTTGTGGCACAACTGAGGTGTCTGACACTGTCCTGTAAAATAAAGTACCCCAACACTCTCACTTCTCAAAGGGAAATGGCACTGGGGAACACTACAGGCACCACACCTCAAACTGGTTGACTTAAGAAAGCAGTCATAATTCCATCCAGTGGAGCAAGCTGCAAAGGGGATAAAAATGACCTGGCCTGGGGTGATAGTGACCACTTCCTGGGTGCCAGAGCCCACAGGCTCAGGGAACCCTATTAACTGAGGCTTGCAACTGCCAGCTGTCTTCAAAAGGAAGGAATAAACATATCTAGCAATAAATATTCCAAAATTTGGTAATAAAACAAATCAGCAATTTGGGTCCATATTAAAGCATTCACAGTCCTCTACCAATAACAGTTTAGCTTGGGAGAGTAAGTTACAAAAAAACTGGAAACTGGACTGATATTAAACCCTTTAAAGAAGGAAAATTTCATGGTTTAGACAACACTACCTGTACCCTCTAGACCTCAGATTTATTTGCCATAGCAGTCATTAGCCACCTTCCACTGCCCAGATGACCCATACACATTCCCTGCAGAGCAAAAAAACGAGGTAAATTAAAAGAACTGGCCACCCAAAAGAATTTTCCAGAACACGTTTCTCTGGCTTCTTGTCTGTTTAATCTACTTCTGTTCTCCAGGGACCCAAACAAGAAAAACGACAGCAGATTCACTTTTATTATTCTGGTTGATATCTGAACTAATGGCCCAAGACATTCAGCAGAATTATAAAGCAGTAAGTGGCTCACCTCCAAGCACTGGAATTAATCCTAGAATCCTGACAGCTCCTCATTATGAGGTCCAGTGGCCTCTAAAAAGATGACTCAGGCTGTGGGCCAGGAAGTACTGAGTCATGAAGCACATCATCCTCATCACTGGTGTAAGAACCTGGGCTGCCAGCACAGCCCCTCGAGTGCCCCTGTGCCAGCACCCACTCTCTCAGCAGCAGGCACCACACAGGATAGCTATTGCAATCAGCAAGAAATCACAAACTTGTGTTAGCTTCAGTGCTTCTGCAGCAAGGTGAGATGGTAACAAACAGCACGCATTTGCCCTTGCTCTCCAGAGGGGATGCAAGGCTGCTCCCTGAGGAGAGGAAAATCCAGAGCTAACAGATTCTCACAGGGTTGCCACACACTACCTGAATCTTGGATGTGACTGTCACTCAGGGCTGGCCAAAACCCTGCTGTGACACCATCTCATTCACAGATATTAAACACTGTCCCTCACTGGCTGCTTCAACCCCAAACCAAGAATTGTACACGTGCAGGATGGTCCAGCTCCCTCGGCAGGCACACCAGGCAGGGAGGTCTGGGCACAGAGTACCAGAGCACAGGAGTGATGCTGGGGAATGTGAGCCTTGTGCTCAGCCCATTGAAAGGGGAAACTGGCTCTCATGTTTCTCCAGCTCCCAAAAGTTCAGCTGTATTCTCTAGAGAAACAGTGTTAGCACCTGAGGCAGAAATGCCTTGCTGCCTTTTCTCCCAGCAGTGCTCGTGGGCTTTTTCACAAGGGTTTGCCTCTCCTGCTGAACCCACCTCATCTACCACCAACTTAGTGCTGCATGGAAAGGGAAACAACATGAAACAAAGTAAGCCTGCAAAACAATTTAAAAGGAAAAAGCAAGACGAGGCTGATGCAAAAATCTATTGCAAGGGACCACCACAGAAGAGAGACCTTGATTCAGGCTCTAGAGCAAGCATCCATCAAATTGCCCATCCCATCACAGCAAAAACAGTGTTTTCATCTGTATCCTGCAAGTAAGTGACCACATTTTTGGGGACTGCAATACATCTGAGATGGATGTGCAGCTTGTACCTACCTTCTCTGTTTCTGTTCCCATCACCTGGCTGTTATCCTGATTATCCTCCTCACCTACAGCACAAGCAAGAACCACTGAACCTCATCAGGCAGTTTGTAAACATTGCACCAGTTCAGAGCAGTTCTGACAGTTAAGGAATAACTACAGTGTAAACATGAACTGTACTCTCTCAAAGGCAGGAAGACAGATCTCAAAATGATAAAGCATCTGGGAAAGGAAGAATGGAGAAAGACAAACAAATCTTTACAAAGAACTTTGAATAGAAGGTTGTTTTTTTTCCTTTGTACCCTTTCATTCAAGCTATCAATTTCAGGAGCAAAAGTCCACCAGGAGATTAGAGATAAGCAAAGCTCCACTTTTAAAATATATGTGGCCTTTATTTGACCACTCACAGAACACCAACTTCAGGTAGTAAGTTGGTGTTTTTAAGAGCACAGCTTGAGGATTTCCTACAAAGCATCAGGAAAAGTTACCTTTCAGCTGTTCCAGAAATAAATTCTTTGTGAAACAAACTAATAAGAGAAAGCAGTACAGAAAAGAAATTAGTATTAGCCAGAGACAGGATAATTACAAGAAGTAGCTCTCTTGTCTTCTGTAGTAATAAATCCAGACAGTTTCTCCACTAAAAGCCATATATTCAATATCTAGTCCAAGCCAGGACATAAACCCAGTTAGTGTGTTGGACTAGCACCATTCTGTATCATACACAGACACCAGAATTTACATCTGAGGTATTAAAAAAGTGATTCTAAATGATCTGGTAACCATGGAACATCAAGAACACGGGCTAGGTGACTGGTTCATTATTTAAGAAACATTTTCAGCCACAGCTGTCACATCTAAGCAGTTCACTCCTTGTCTCATCTCATGGCAACTCCTGTGGGGCAGGCAGGACTGATTTACAAAGATTCAGACACACAGCCACTCATGCTGCTGCTGGCCACTGTTATCAGACCTTGTGGCTTTTTTTTTAAACACACATTTACTCTCCAGGTTATATGTAAACAAAGACGATGATGAATTGTGAGTAGCACTCCTGGCACAAATGTAGGCAATAATTAAAAGCCTCCTTCTTCCACAGGAAGAGCTGTTCTGTCTTTTTGGCCCCTTTGAGACATCCTCTCTCTTCTCCATGCAGTATGACATCTTTCCCTACCAGGTGTGTCCATCCCCTCCCATCTACCAGCCCATCCAACCCATGTCAGATGGAGGGGCCTGAGATCTGGTACTGGAGGAAGGGGAGATGTCCTGGAGACACAGAGCTGTGGCAGTCCCATTGTCTCATTCACACCTTCACTGCTTGCAACATACTCTGTTTTCACAGGTATAACCTAGTGGTTTCCAATAACTTACATAGGAGCACCTGAGAACCTTTAAGATAATTGTGACAGTGTGAAAGTTACTTCCTTATGGAAATCAAGTGTCTTGCTGACAAGGACCTTGAAACTCCCAAGTTTCAGGAAGGGATGGATGGGCACAGAGCCACACAAAGCTCCAGGAGGGAGATGCAGGAGCAGCACTTCAGCACCTTTCTGTAAACACCTGCAGCTGGCAGCAAGGAAATGCCACTGTCCATAGAGAATTCATGACCAAGGAATTTGCTATGTAAATGAGATCCTAAACCTGCTTATTTGCAGATACATCAGGGTAACCCCAGGTCATTTAGCAACAAAGCAGGGGGTCTGAGCCTTAGCCTAAAGGACATCCAAATTTGCTTTTCCCATTTCGTGTCAGGTTGCCAAAGACCCTCCTTATAAAAATGGACTTTTCACTTCCAGTTTTGATAAAAAGGAACAGAGAGAGAGACTATAATTCCAGCACTTCATTGAAACACTGTTTAATCTATTACTCCCATCTCCATTTTGGGGGTGTTTGAACCCAACTTTCACGTTTCAGAAGCAAATATCATAATTGTGGGAATAAACTCTTGTGCTTCTATCTCCAAGTTTCATGGGGTCTCACCCAGAACGCATTCACCCTTCACATAAAGGTAATTGTGCCTTCATGAAACCCAAAGCAATTGCTCAAGGTGAACATGGAGCATTGACTTGGACGGGATTTTAGTATCAACACTGCTACATGAACTACGTCACTGTTCAAAACAAAACAGTCACAACAAACCTTTTAGTGAATCTGCATCGTTTACCCAAAATAGAGCTTACTGTAGTTCAGAAGTGAACAGACTGAACTACATCTAATTGAGAAAGAGTCAAGCGGCAGCTAAGGAAGAATTTTAGATGCTTGAAATGGGAAGCCGAGCACTGGATGTGGAAAAAGGAAGAGTAAAATAGTACAGAAGGGAAGGAGTGATAGAGTTGTGACATTCATGGCTGGTGCATGAATGGTTTATATTGCAGGTAGAGTTTGGAAGCCCATTATCACACCTGCTTTCCAAAAGGCACCACAAAGCGATCTGCTAATGAATCCAAGTCATTACAGTAAGAGAAAAAGCAGGTCGTCCGACCTGTACACATGGGTTGCATCACACCCTTCTCTGTTCCCTTCTGATCCACAGGGGAATTACAGACCGTGCCGGAACCCGCCTGGCCAGCGGGAAGCGCAGGAGCTGGGGCTGTGTCCATCGGCAGCGGGGCTGGGGCGCTGGGAGCGGCGGCAGGGCCGGGCTGAGCCACGGGGAGCGCAGGGACAGCGCGGCAGGTGCCACCGCACGGAGGGACAGCCGCCAGGAGCCGAGCCGCTCCTGCAACCCGCATCCCAGGGCCCCCAGCCCTCCTGCAGGCAACTCCGGCTCACACCGACCGCCCCATCCCGGGGGAGCGCGGAGAGCCCAAAGACCCTGGCGGGGCCGGGATGCGGCGGGGCTGCGGCATCGCACAGCGCTCCCCGCCCGCAGCCCCAGCCCTTGTTCCGTCCTGCCGGCCGGGCAGGCGGCGGGATGCGGGGGCACCCTCCCGGGGCGGCTCTGCTGAGTCACAGCCTCCCCCTGCATTCACTCATTCACTCACTCACTCACTCACTCACTCACTCACCTGCGGGCCGGGGGCAGCGCGGCCGGAGCCGGCCGGGCAGCGCAGCGCGCCCGCTCCATTGCAGGCACCGCGCTCCCGGGGCCCCTCCGCGGGGTGGGCGCTGCCGCCGCGCTCCTCGGCGGCGGGGAAGAGCCCGCAGGAGCGCTGGAAACGCGCCACGGGCTGGGAGCTGCGCAGGGTGCCCAGCAGGCGGGCCATGCTGCCGCCAGCTCCGCGCAGCGCGGCCGCAGCGCGCCCCGCCGGCCGCGGGGCCGCGGGCAGGTGCGAGTGTCCCGCCCCGCACCTGTGC
>VRYO01002763.1:1428316-1444372 GCA_009812075.1 Sialia sialis | reverse complement strand
ATGTCCCTCCTCTCCCGCACAGGTGTGCTGTGATGTCCCTCCCCTCCTGCACAGTGCGCTGCCCCGCCCGGGAGCGCCCCTTGCCGGCCGGGCCCTGCACTTCCCCTCCCCTGTTCCCAACCCCGCGAGGACAGGACATTTAGCATGTTCCTTTTCTTTGGTGCTTTTCCTGCCGGGATGTTCTGCCTGCTGTCTTCTTAACGTGAAGACAGAATGCCCTGAATCATAGCAAGATCTCTGGGAAAAACACTTAGGTGTGGATGCCATGCCGCATGGGCTTATCTTCCATCAATTCATCTCACGGGGGTAAAATGCACCCTGAGCTGTCCCCAGTTTCATTTTGTCCAGTTTTGGAATCAGCTTTTACTTCTTTTCCCAAATATTTGCATACCTACATCATATACATCACATATACACATACACCTATAAGGATACATCTCTAAATATTTTCTCCATTAAATACAGCTATGGAGTTTCCTGCAGAAAAAGAGGAGTTATCCCTTGGAAGACACCCCTCAAGTTCTCGAGCTGCAAACCTTGCCACAGGTGGTCCCTGCTGATTACTACTTCTGAAACATTTAGCACCTCAGTTCCATCAACATTTTTTGGGTTTTTTTTCTGTTTAGAACAGCCCGTTTCTGTTCCCAGAAATATATTTTGTACAAGGATTACTCAATCATCATTTGCTCAACATAGACTCATTTAAAGTTTGTTGCTTTTCTTTCATTCTCAAATACCCCAAATTATGCATGATTGCATCAAGGCTTTTTTCCCCAGAGTGCTTGGAAACCAAAGCCATGTTCCTTTGGTTTTTAGCAAGTCAGTGTGTCCCTGTGACACAGTCTGTGCTGTCTGTGGGAGATGCTCACTCAGGGCCCACGGGTGCCACTGCTCTCAATGTGGCAGAGTCATCTCATCACCCAGCCCAGGCTGGGGCCAGGCCAGCTCACGGCACATGGCCTCTGTGAGGAATCCCAGGCACAGCTCTTCATCACCCCCATCCACACTCCAGCACAGACTCCATCAAATCAGACCTCACCAAATTGTTTGTGTGATTCATCTTCTTTTATCTTCTCCAAATGCAATCTGTCAGCAGAGGTTTGCCCAACCTGCAGGTGACATCACATGTGGGTGCTTTCCTCACTGCTGCTGTGTGCACACACTCATGATGACAGGGCTCCCCTGCCACAGAACCTGCTCACAGGGGCTGAGGAGGGAGGCAGCCTGAGCAGGTCATCTGTTTGTACTTTTCTACTTGGGGGAATTGTTTATTGTTCGCCCCAGGGTCTGTTTTTCAATAGCTGTAACATTTAAAAGTTGCACTCATAAGTACATGGGAAACATTTTTCTTCTTTTTCCTGTTCCTTGGATATGTGAAAATCTACAGGCATGGAATTTTAATTTAAAATTGCATTTATATTGCTTAATTCCTTCTACATAGACTGACTTCAGTAAGGCTGAATGCATTCAAATCATAGCCCCTTCATGGTTATTTTCACTGAATGAGTCTTCTAAACTATTTCATTCTTATTTTGTCCACCTGTGTGTCAACATGTACAAAAATCTGTAACATGTTAATTTGAAAAGTAAAATTACACCCCTGCTGGTGCAGCTGGGAGCCTTGCCATTGATGCCAGTGGGATAGGATCTCATCCAGGGACACTGTGGAAAGCAGGAATGAAAGTGCATGGCTGGGGCCAGCACTCAGTGGGTATCTTAAAACATCTCTTTGTCAACCACAAGTCAATATTTATCTGATATTCCAGATATTAAAATAGAACTGAGTGTTCACAGCCAGCTTCTCCCTAATTCCTCTTCAGGTGCACACTTAGGTTAGTGGGCGTATGTCTCAGTGAGGATGTCAGCATCCAGATGAGGAGAATTCAGGTTTCATTAATCAAACTTACTCTAAACTTAATAGAGAGAAAAAAGAAGGGGGAAATTTCTACTAATTGTTAATTTTAATACGCCTTGTCCATGTCTTGGAACCAACATGAGTGATTATAAGATCTACATGAGCTGATAATGGAAGTCTGTGACCCTTTTTTTGCTGTGGAAATTGAAGAGATTTGTGGGAGTCCTGATGTCTGGAGTGAAGAAGAATTTTCAGGTCCAGTTTCATAGAATTATAGAATATCCTGACTTGGAAGGGACTCAGAGGAATCATCGAAGTCCAGCTCCTGGTCCTGCACAGGACAGCCCCAAGACTCACACCATGTGCCTGAGCGCAGTGTCCAAAGGTTCCTGAGCTCTGCAGGCTGGTGCTGTGCCCACATCCCTGGGGAGCCTGTTCAGTGCCAGCAGCCCCTGGGTGAGACACCTTTTCCTGATGTGCAGCTACCCCTGATCAGCCTCCTGCTGCTCCTGCAGGTCCTGCCAGCGGGCACAGAGGGCAGAGATCAGTGCCTGCCCCTCCCCTGCATGAGAAGCTGCAGGCTGTGCTGAGGTTTCCTCTCAGCCTCTTCTCCAGGCTGAACAAACCAAGTGACCTTGGCTGTCTCTCACATGGCTTCCCTGCTAGACCATTCACCATCTCCGTAAGTTTAGGACACAAAGAAAACACATTTTCTTAGGAAGATAATGATCAGTCTAATCAAACTGCCTCTAACACCTCCCCTGAACTAACTTTTCAAGCAGCTAGCAAATACAAACCAAATCCATCCAGGAGCAGAGGTTTCCCCGGACTTGTGCTCCGGTGGCTTTAGGGGAAAATGGCAGTGCAGCAAACACAACTTGAGCTGCCTGATGACCCCAGGCAGGATATACTTATTTCCAGGCCTCTTGTCTATGCAGTACTGAACAGACAGGGACACAGCTGCAGGAAACAGCAGCTTGGTTAGGGGGACCAGGAGGAGGGAAATAGAGATGCTGCAGGATGGAGCAGAGGGTCGCAGGAAGGACCACAGCACAGGAGTGGGAGGTGTTTGGGCCATGGACAGGATGGAGGATTTGAGGAGAGAAGCAAGGGCAGAAGATTGAAAATGTCTAGTAATGTGAAAATGTAAACATCTATAGGAATCCTATTTTACCTTCTCTACTGTTCACAGAATGCCTTGTTTAGTCCTGCTCAAAGCAAGAGTCTGAATCAATCATTTTCTATTCCCTTTATGAAACAATGTTCTAATGGCCTTTACCAGAGACTTACCTCCCATTACTCCTGATGGGCAAGAAAAATACTCACTATTTGGCCCCTTGAAAAACTTGCAGTAAAAGAACTCCCCAAATTTTACAATTAAAAAAAAAAAAATTCAAGAACTGTCCCACACTTTGCATGGCCTATACAGATTTCCAGAGATTTAGAAAGGCAACTTCCTGTAAAACCAGTGGAACCAATTTTACTGCAGAAGACTAGATGAGTAGAATTCTGAGAGTGTTTAAAAGAAGTTATTTATAAACTGTCCAGTAGCACGAAAAGCTTTCAAAGCTTTATCTAGTGAAACCGCCTCATCCAGAGCCAAAATATCTCACTAATAGCTGGTCAGTATTTAGCTACATTTTCACAAGGGAAGAAAATCACCCCTGGGCTGAGGAAAAGCATGAAAGATGAGAATACAAAGGATTACTTCTGAGAAAGCTGAGAATAGTGCCTTGTGCTGAAGGCATTTCCTTAACAACAACGGGTGTCATTGTCACCATGGTGGATAATTTTGCCTTCAGCATCAACAAAGTTAAGAGTGAAGTACAAATTCCAGGGCTGGGGGTGGATGATGATGCTAGGAGAGCACAGCTCAGCTTTCAGATGTCAGCCCGAGTTTGCAATCCTGACAGCCACATAAGCTTTGTTTTCCCTCATAAGCTGAGGAATGAGTCTGGAGGAGCAGAACAGGAGCCCAGCTTTTGCTGTTACTCCACAGACAGCAGCCACGCTTCACTGTGGATGATCACACTTGGGGTTATTTCAGCTGAAATACCTCTGAGGATGCTGTGGCTTATTAGTTACAAACACAACTGTCAGAGCTGTATTTTCCAAACAAAACACCTCGGAAATGACAGGAACATGAACGAGCTGAAGCCCCTGCTGAAAGTGCTGCAGCAGGTGGAGAGGCAGCGCGATGAGATGTCTCTGGTGCTGGGGAGAGGCCCCAGCAGTCTCTGTGACACCTGCAGGGCTGGTGACAATTTGGCAGGACAGAGCCACAAACATCACTGAGACCTGGGACCCCTGAACTTGGCAGTGAGACGTGGGCCAGAGGGAGAGGTGGCACTCAGAAAACACAGAGATCCTTTGGCCATGAAGACAGGAATTCCACCAACTCAGCGAGTACCACAGCACTGTATTCAAACAGGTTTGAACAAATTTTCTCTTCAGCTTCATCACACCTGTTTTCATTTCCTCAGTTATTTTCTCAGCATACTTAGAGCCCAACTCTTACTTTCATCTTCTTTCACCATTTTTTGTCAATTTGCATTTTTTACTCTTTATATTGAGAAAGAAATCATTCAAATGTGTATGTTTTAATACCACAACTTACAAGTACTCTTTTTATAAGACTTTTGCTTTTTCATTATATTTAGTTGACAAGCTACTGAACATATTATTTTGGATCTAAGACTTTCAGTACTGAATGTCAGACCCAACCACCCACTAACCTTGCAGGCAACAAAATGGAGTTTTCTCAGATTAGCTGGAAGAACTGAAGATTTTGAAAGATGGTGAAAAGATGAAAAAAATCTGTAGAAAGTGTCCTTGGAAACCAACTTATGTGAGGCTAAGGTTTCCACAGCACCTGAATTTTTTGGTTTTGATTTAATGCCTATCAAAGGTCAAATAAAATACAGTTTGAAGAAATGCTTTTAGAAAGAAAACATTGCAGGAAAGGCCAATAAAGGAAGAATTGCAACAGGAGTCTGCACAGCTGTAATGGGTCTCAAGTCTGCATATTTTGTAGGCCTTTTCTAAGTGGAAATTTTTATGTGCCAATATCTTCATTAGTTTAGCTGAGTGATACAGAAAGAATGGAGCCTGCGATACCTCTGCAGCCTTCAATGCACTGAACACACAGAAATTGTCATTGCACAGATGGCAGGAAAATGTAAAGCTCCAGCACACTGTGTGTGTGAAATACATCAGTCCTAAGGCTCCCAACTGCTCATCAAGTACTACAACTTTAGACATGGAGGAAAATGGAACTGTAGAGCCATTTGTTAATAATTCTCACATAATTTTATTATAATATGCTTATTTTATATATATGTGACTATATTTTCAGTTTTAGAAAATATAAGTATAAAAACAGAGCAAAGCTTAGAACTTGGGAAGATGAAAGCAGCTCCAAAAACTGCAAGAAAGGGAATGTGCTGAAGCTGTGGCTACTGTCTTGGGTAGAAATAATTAACTTTTCTGTTTGCAGTGTAAGTAACCAGATAATTCCATGTAATTGCTTATGATTAGCATTGCTTGAAATGGTATTGCTAATTTCCAGTGAAGATTAGCATGTTATTTAAATAATTATTCTGCACCATATCACTTGGACACTTCAATTGCATGATATTTACTGTGAAATTCCTAGAGGTGTTCACAGTATTTCTGGTTATTTTTGCTATTGCAGTGCTTTAGGAAACAACAGCAGAAGAAGAATTAATAATGGTGTATTGAAATGTTGAACTCAACGCCTAAGAATTTTTTAAAAAAATTTTAAAAAAATTTTTTTAAAATTTTTAAAAACTATCATAAGATTTGACCTCTCTGATTATCTTATTTTGAATACCATATACCACCTGTCGGGAAAAAAAAATCTGGTTTTATCAACAACAGTCTAGACTTAAAATGGTAAAAACTTCTCTTTCTCTGGGCTGAGTGTTACCTCAACGGAGTTGTAACTGTGGAAAGGGCTTTTAGTGGGTTTTTTGCAGCAGCTCCCATGCTGCTGTCTGGTGATCTCTGCTTACAGCACTCAGTGCCTGCACTGAAAGGATGGCACAAAACCAAAGGAATTCAGCAGGTTCTGTGAATCATTCCTGTGAAAGGGCCTGGGAGGGTCTTTGCTAAGAGTGACCAGCTCCTGATCCTCACAACCAGCTGCCCTGGAAATGGTCAGGCTGGTAGCACATCTTTGCTGAAGAGACACAAGCAATGCTGGAAGGGCAGAGCTGAGCAAACCTCCTCCCCCTCTGCTTGCTTTATTCTGAGACATCTCCTGGCATGGGCTTTTCAATGGATCCTCATTCAGCAGGTTTATAAATGGAGACAAGGCTACAGTTCTCGAGCAATTATTATCAAATACAGAGTAATACCCTACTCTTTACAGCTGCCTTTTCCTTCAAGAAAGCCATTATTGTGGAAGAGTCAGCTTTGCTCTGAGCCCACATGCACAGCAGTAAACCTGAGCACAGTCAGCTGCTAATGGGCAGCTCACAGGCAGCACTTAGAGAACTGAACAAAAACGGTGGGAAAGGAGCTGCTGAGTTCAATCCTGACCCTTTTCTGGGACACAAGTACAGTAATTTCAGGCGTACAAGGCACACCAGAGTATAAGATGCACTTCTGGATTGCCGGCAAGCCCCTGTACTTTGTCCATATATAAGGTGCACTTTTTTTTTGAAGCGAGGATCCGTGTGCAACAAGGTAATGAGTTAGTAACAGAATGGCGGGGTTTGCTGTCAGATGCTCAATTTGCAAACAGTTTTCACAGGTCTGCGTAGCCTTTAAACGCAGCCTCAGGTGCCCTCCCTGTGCCGCACACCTTGGCACTGCCGCCCCCAGCTGCCACAGCTGCCCGCGCTGCTCTCACTTCCAGGCTGGCAATTTTCCAAACTTCCTCCATATATAAGGTGCACCGGCGTATAAGGCGCACTTCCAGGTTCGGATCAAAACTTCAGTCAAAAAGGTGCACCTTATACATGTGAAATTACTGTAATTGATACTCACCAGTGCAAGGGAGCAGAGACTATGGCATGCTTTCCATGGTTCTTCCTCGTGTTCAGAGCAGAGGATGGATCTGAAAGCCAGGTACCTCCCTGCCCTACCCCTTGACAGCTTCTCCTTTGTGGACCTCACATGCAGGCACCAAACTTGCTGCCATCATCCCTAAAGCTGCAGCTTTATGTCCTCCAAATGTTTATCTCTGCATTACAGCAGCATGAGTCACTGCTGCCAAACACTTGTTTGGAACTCGAGAGACAGAGGATTCTTCTCTTTTCTCTGAAATCTATTTGCAGTATGGAGCTGGGCACTGCCAGGGCAGGTCAACCTGGCCAGCAGCATTGTTTGGTCCCTGCAGAGACTCAGCCAACAAAAAGCATCCTGTGAAGGGCAACAGAGGCTTCTGCCAGGAGCTGCTCATCTCTTACATTATTTTTTTCAGGCTATTTATTCAGGAGTGAACAGTCCAGAGAAAAAAGGGTGGGAGTGGAAAATGAGCAAACAAATGGATTGAGATTTGTGCAGCCAGTTCATAGGTTTATCTTTAGTTCATGTATTTATTTTGTTTGCATGTTGGAACTTTGCATAACTAGTGCCTTTTAGACAGATAAAAAATATATGCTCGGTCAATTCATTCAACTATGAACAGCTTTGAAATTTTCTACTTTTTATTCTATGCCACCCACATTACAGATGTCATCCAAAAAAAAACATAAATAGCTCTTGGATTTTTCTGCTTTATTTCTACTATTTACATGACAAACCTTAATGTCATTGATCCTATTTTAAATGCAGCAAAAAATCCCACATCCATATGTCAATGCTTTAACATTGATTGATTGGCAGCAAACCAAAAAGCATGTATATGTACATTTTTAATGTATACTAGATAGAAACAACCATTAGGAGGTTTGACAGCATTTACCTTGATTCATTAAAAATAATACAAGTTATCCACTTCAAATGGTAGAAGCTCTGAAATTAACTGTACACAGCAGTGGGAAAAACCTTTAACAACCTGTGAATTAGCCCTGATTCTAGAAATTGCTACTCAGCTGCTCTGGCAGCAGGGACCCTGCTATTCTGCTATTCTTACATGTGGATGAATGAAGCTGTTTCTTTCAGGTGTCACCAGTGTGTTTCCAGAGCTTCAGCCTGTCCTGCCCTTCCTTTCTCAAACCCTGAAAAATGTGACCATCTTTGGGCCAGTGGAAGGAAAAAAGGAAAAGCGGGTCATAAGGAAGCCAGAAATACAGGGGGCAAAGCTCCATATAGAGAACTTCCTGTGGAGACATCACTGAATTTGGGCAGGCAGATAGAGCAGGGGGCTTGCCTGGGCAGCTCTCTCCTCCCTCTTCAGAACAGAATCATAAATGATCCTTCACCTCTAATAACTTACAGTAGGAGTGATGTTCTACCATACCTCGTTCCAGACCAAACATTTCATTGTTGAAATGCATTTAAATATCACCAAGTGGCAGGCTAGGAGTGGGGTGAGAGGTTGAACCTTTTTTTTGTGGGAGAGAAACATGGCCATACTTTATTTCCCTTTAATGCAAACTCTATCAACTTCATGTAGGGTTATTCTAATATTATTTTTAGCTATCTTGGTAAAATATTTCCTCTGCATCAAGTTTTGAATGTCAGATGTCATCGGAGAGGTGTTCAGCCACACCTGAGAAGCTGCTGCACGCTCTGACGGGCAGGGTGGATGTTAGGGCAGCATTCACTGTGGCTCTTGCACACACACTGTGCAAGCCAACAAGACCTGAGACATTTCAGTGATTGTTCCAGAGAAGGCATCCAAGCCCACCCCTCTATCTCTCTATTTTATTGTGCTCTTTTGGGGAATATGCAGTTTTGAAAAGCAATGGCAGCACACAGAACTTTTAGCTATGATTGTTGACCATCCACCATGGATCATCCATCAGGCTGGCAGCTTTCCTGGCAATGGCTGAAGAGAAAATCAGGCTTTAACTCCCTTTCTTAGTGGTTATGAGGTCTCTTGCAGTGCAAGAGTTGAGAGAAGTTGCATTCCTTGGGAGATTTCTTGCATTAGCATCCACAAATCCAAACCAAAAATCCTAACTCAGTGTTCAAGCTTCCTTCAGAATCAATAAGAAACTTGGGATAAACTTCTAAAATCTTATTTGAAGCCTTAGGCAGTCAAAAAGACAAGACAAATTAAATAAATAAACCAAAAATATTGATCTAAATATGTTGGGTAAAAGATGTTTCTCTGAGATAAGGGGATAAGGTTTTTGAGGGCAGAAGTATTTACAGAGACCTGAAGTGGTCCAAAGAAAAATTCTTTCAAATATGGCATTTTTCTCTCGACACAAAAATCAGATCTATACAGTCAGTATAGACCAACACACATCTCCTAAAATGAGATATATGTTGATTTCTAGCACGAAGAACAAATTGCCTCTTCTGTTGTTGATAAAATCATCCAAAGGTCTCTCTTGAAGTCCCTGCCAAACTAAGCTTATTTTTTACTGATTTTATAATCTGCATATGAAAGACTTCATCTGGAATGGAAGCTCAGCCAGGATCCTGATTATATTCCCTCAGGTCTACAAGTATAAAACTTGTGCATGCAAGGCCTGATTCTATACTCACCAAGGAAGGTGCAACTAGAAAGACTGCAATGAATCCAGTGGAATTCTTCCAAACAGGCTTTTACTATGCATCCACTAATTTAGTCCACATATTTGTGGGGAAAACAACTGTGAATAAAAAATGGCAATTTAATCAATTTTCCTGTTATTCTTACTCATAAAACTCAGGAACAATACACTCTTCAATAATGTAATTTAGATTTTAAATTAGGATGAAGGAATCTCTGTCTTGACTCAGCTAGGATGGCATTTTTAGCTAATGGAAGAGTTTTCTCTCCAAAGGTTACATCCTGAGTTCTCACGCCCATCAGAAAGACATCCCAGTTGTTAGCTGGTTTCATTATAAAATATTTCATATCTAATCAACCCATCAGAATCAAGCTTCTCAGCTTCCTTACCAATCCTGTGAAAAGCAGTGGGGCAGCAGCAGGGCCAATAGAGCAGGAGTATGCCAAGGAACAAATCAGATATCCCTGTGCTAGAGTTCCAGTGACCCCTGGCAGGCTGAGCTCCAGAGTTGGCAGCGTGCCCCTTGGCAGTCTCCATCCCCTGTGCTGCTGGACATCTCCTCACTGTGTCTGAGCCCCTGGCTAGTTCAGCAGGGCCAATTCCTGCTCCTGCATTCCCTCTAGGTCACTCTTCCAGAGGCTGTGCAGTCCTGCTCTGTGCGGTTTCCTTCACACACAAAATCCTCCCATTCCTGCTCCTCCTTGCTCTTGCCTGAGCATTTCCTTCCTAGAGGAGAGGCACCAAAGTACACACAGTGCTCAGTACTGGTTGATACAAAACAATGGTTTCTATTGTCATCCAGAATTGTTCCTAATTCAGCCCTAACTCTTGGTTTTTGCTTGCCTGACTAATACCTCTTTTAAAGACTTCTCCAAGGTTGCAAAAAAACTTGGGTAGATTTTAGGCTCATGTCAAGTTATGTTTAGGTTTGCTATTTCTTCTGAGAAGGTGTTAAAGTTTATTTTAAAACCACAAAAATAAAACCCCAATAAGCCAAGTCATGTGTGTTCACTTCAGCTCAAAGCAAACAAAAAAATGATAATTTTAATATCTGCATATATGCAATAGTATGAATGCAAAATATATTCCTGAATTCTTCACTTGTTTCTCATTTGGAATTGATTCGAGCACATATACATAATATTATGGTTTGAGCAATAGTAGCTGTTTCCAAGCTGTCTTTGAGCAATAGTAGCTGTTTCCAAGCTGTCTTTAAAAAAATGTTCCTGTCATTTTCAAGGACAAAAGCCTGGCCACTTTGAAGCTGATGACAAAAATTCTTAACCATCTTCACTGGCTCAGGATTTCAGTTCAGAGATAACCATCCATCCCTATTTAACTCAAGATTGCCAACAATACCCTGAAATAAAATCAGTAACTGGAATGTGTATTGTGTCTTCTAAACAGAGCTCCCAAAGGACTAAGTAACCTCTTAAAGTGATTCCATAGACTATGTCATTGCAGTGCAAGGACAATTTGGGCAGCACAAAGAAACTGTCCAAGAGCTAACAGCCATGCTGGCATTCACTAATTACTCTAATCACAATTAATAATAATTATTGATCTTGTTTTTATGAATTTTCCTACCCAGCTGCTCTACTGTGGCCAACATAACCATCATTTTGAGCCCCAAGGTGTCACTGAGACACAGCAGCTCCACATCTGAAAATGCCCTGCTCCACAGAAATCTGTCTCCTTGCAGAGGCTGCTGCTCCAAGCAAGCCCAAACAGGCTCTGCCAGCCCCACACTGACACCTAATTCAGTGTTGGATTAAATATTCACTATTACTCTGAAGTGCAGAAAACACAGTGCTGGCAAAAACAAAGGACTTCCCTGAGGTTTTCCCACTTTTTCTCTTTTTAGCTTGGTCTTTCTTGAAAAAAAACCCAACATTTAAATCCAAGAACGAAATTCCTGGATTGTCGATTCAGTTATACCATCACCGCAGGGTTTGAAAGGTGCCATTAGCTTAGGAGAAGGTAAATTTTATACAAATACATTTGATCCAAAAAGCTGCAGCTAATCTGGAAGACTGCACCAATTCCAACACTGTTTTCTAAAGGATTAATAAAATCCCTGCAAACACCCAGGGCAGACCTGTACTAACACATTTGCCCAAACTGCAGAACCAGCCCATATCTGCCATCAGCTTAAAGACTTCTGAGCTGGATTTCCTATGGATAGCACATCTGGGGGATCTCTTTGTGCTGTTCAATCATAGCTATTTGAGAAGGAGATGTACACACTGGACATGCCCTCACCATTTCAAATGGTTCCTCACAGCTTCTTAACAAAAGCTTGTAATGCAGTTACCTATTTGGGATGTGCTGAAAACACATTGTGGAAAAGAAATGGATGGGAACAACGAGAATTATTCCCATCAGACCTTATGCATCACCCCCAAGTTTAAGCCTCACTTTTTTATTGCCAATGAACCTGTTGCACAATTTGGCATCAGACTGATGCCAACGAGGGTGTGTCTGTGCTTGGGGCTGCAGGTCAACGCTGAGTGAGGAGAAACTTAAAGCTTAACCTAGGAGAAAAAAGAAAGCAGAGACCTCACAAGCAGAGCTGAATGGTCAGCAAAGGTTTATCCTTCACACATTCCTCATTTCCTGAGGTGAGTGAATTAGGACAGTATTTAGCAGATAACACACACAAAAGGCTTTTCTGGGGGAAGAGTGGTGTCAAAAACTGTATTCCTGCATCTGCTTCTACATCTTTCCTATTATATACGTTAAGAGATTAACATATTTTTATATGGCTGTGACTGATGTAGAATTGCTCATAATTGTAATCCATTTTCTCTTTTCCAGCTCCCTGAAATGGCCTGCAAATATTAATGAAAATGAATGTTCCTTTCAGTACTGAATGCAATAGACCAACATACAATAGCTTTTACAGAAGTTCCAATACAGAAAAGGTAAAAAAGCACTTTAATTATAAATTATTCAGAAATACTTTATATGAAATAAAATGTTAGTGTGAAGCAAGCACAAGATGATGCAGCATCCTATTGTGCAATGATAGGGCATAAAAATAAGACATACATTTTGCCACCCATCAAAAGTGAAAACCACACCTATTGTATAAGAACACAGATCTTCTGGGGATTTAAACTAGCTTAACATGACATTATTGTTGCAGGAGTGTATGTCAATATGTCCCTCATGAAAAAACAGGAGGATTCTTCTATGAGGTTTTGGGCTTGAGTCATCAATGAGTTAATTTATACTGGTACAACTCTTCTGAGACCAAGTCCTGAACCAGCATAAAACTGGCACACTGCACAGGATAAATCAGGCCCAATATTTAACACACTAAAAATCAATTCTTACCAGCTGCAGAATGATTAAGTGGAAAAATGTGTATTTTGTAAGGGCTGTTTGCCACTTTTGCTCTGAATCTGTAACAGAAGTTCTGCTGAATAACATCCAGAGTCTCCTGTAGTGTTTCAGACAAAAGTCAGCCCTCAGAATCAGCTCAGCTACACTCTGGGGTTTTCTTACAATAGCTAATACGTTTCCCACTAAAAAACAGTCCCTACAAACTGACAATCCAAATAATAAACACACATTGTCATTAAAGGGACTAAAAGAGAGAATACATCTGTATCTCCAGAAATACAGTAACTTTTCCAAAAATCTGAAGAAATATTTCATATCTTCAACCCCTGCCTAGCAAGTCTTTAAATTCAGCACGGAGGTGTTTTCCAGTTCTCATGGTCCAGGCTCCTCTGTTTGTGAAGAATCACAGTGTCAGTCACCAGAAGGATCCAGGTAAGAAACCACCTTTAATTCCAGGCTGGGCACCCTCCCTGAGCAAGTGACCAAGGAGCCAGGGCAGCACCACATCAGAGAGAGCAGATGTGGCACAAACCCCCTGCCTGATGAGCCCACAGCCTCCCAGAGAGTGGGACAAGGATAAGGCTGCCAGGAGATGCAGCTGAGCCTCCCTTGTCACAACCTTGCCAGCCTGGCTCTGGGCTGTGCATCCCATGACACAACTGCAACACACACGACAGGATGCTGGGCTATGACAGAAGGGCTGAAATCATTGATGACTTTGTTCCATAGGTAAATGTATGTAAATCAACCACGCTGTGCTCCCACCTCATTTCCTCCCTGACCACACAGCCTCTGGCACTTTCCCTCACCCTGGCTGCAGACCTCATGCACCCAGGCAACAACCTGCTTCCCTGAGCTGTTCCAGCAGAAAAACCTCATTTTTAAAGTTTAACGTGTTCAGCTGGATTGTCTCCAAGAACTGTCTGGCTGTGTCATCACACGAGTTCCTGTGCTGGCAGAAGGGTAAGGACAGAACCTGCAAATGCCCCTAGAGACACAAAGAGGTGAAGAGGAGTTGTGCTGCTCCAGAACAAAGCAGCATCTCAGCAGCAGTGAGGCACCTTCATGTTGTGCAAAATAATGTTCTCTAGGGACTGCCCAGCACGGGATAACCTTGCCTGGGTGGGAATGAGTTACCCAGCATTGTGCTCACAGGGGGAAGTGAACAAGGAAGTTGCTGTGACTACTAACCAGTTTTTCTCATTCTTAGTTTTAGCAAAGAAAAGAGTAAATTTAATCCTCCTTTTGCGTTTAGCTGTTTCTAATGATTATTATTTCTTTAGTTATGCTCAACTTCCCCATCTATTTTGCGTAGTTTTCATGCCAGAATTACAGGAAGCTTTCCCAAGGCTGACTTTCATATACTTATTAGATGGACTTTCAGTTGACCTCAAGGCAGATACACATCAGATAAGAAAACTCAACACAAAAGGCAGGGGTGAAGCAGTTTAAACCAGAAATGCAGCTGATGTATCTGGACCTTATTAAAGCATTTGATACAGTGCCTCAAAAAAAAAACCAAACAAAAAACCTTGAAATATTAATTCATATTTGTATGGATCTGAGGACTTTCACATGTTTTGAAAATTGTTGAAAGTTATGAAAGTGGCAGTGATATTAAAGAAAAGGGTGGTACCTGGGATAATCTGACATTTTTTAACAGTGAACTAATTACATAGGAAGATGATGCTAACCGGGAAAGAGTAGCAAGCAAAAAATCCAAACCAAATCAAAGCAAAATAAAAACCCACACAAAAAAACCCAAAAACCAAAATAGACAAACTATCAGAAACATACATTTTAGAATATAAGAATGTCTAAGTAAATACAATGAGATTTCATTTCAAAGACAAAGTTACCAGAGTTAGATGAAAAGTCCAAATTTCATCAGGCAGATTAGCTCTGAGTTTGCAAACCAGTGTGGGCTTTTAAAAAGGGTAATTTTTGACTCCACAGCCAAGTAGCTGAGCACTATGGACAGTGACAGCAAAAGCCATCTTCCTTCTTTTTTTTAGAGACAGGATTTTAAGACATCTCTTAGGATGAATTATAAAAACAATATCTCTGCGCAGAGAACATTCCTCTTTTTTGCTGTTTGACTTTAGCCCATGATTTCAGTTTATGCTAAGCTAAGGTATGTTCCATCTTTTGATAGGACAATCATCAGATCTGTCATCACAGTTTGCAAATATGTTGCTTTTCTTCTTTCCAACAAGTCAGTCTTTCTAAACAATGGTTCCCCTACTTTATTTGGCTCTTCAAGAATGCTCAGAGCTAAGTCCTAGCACAGCCAGCCCTGAGAAGGAGAGAGCTTTCCTCAGTATTTGCTGTGAAGCATGCCTGATCCAGCATGTCCCATGGCAGAGGAGGGAGGAAGGAAGGGAGATGACACAGCTCTCAGTGCAGAGCCGATATGGCCAAGACGCAGCTTGAGCAGGACAGCAATGCAGTGTACCTGAAACACGGGCTTTACTTGCCTAGAGCTATCCTCAGAACTACAGAGAGCAAGAATCACTGCTACGGCCTCTGCTACACCTGAAGATAAAAGAGTTTCTCCAGAGAGTTCCCTGGTGAGACAGGGCAGACTTTGATGTAGTGAAATCCATCAGGTTGTTCAACATATGACAATTTCAGCTATGGACATCTGGATGTTTTTTCATTTAGACATTTGGATGGTTTTCCATTAAACTGGGTAAAAGTTATCAATTGTATAGCGGTGTCAGGATGTAAATAACAACATCAGCAGCTCCTTCCGCTTTCAGCTTCCGGAATTAAAAAATATCTCTTCTTTTTCAGCGTGCATAATGAATGAGAATCACAGTGCACAAAATGTTCTTTCCGAAAAGTAGTAAAATATCAGCTAGCCTGTGAGCTGTGGTGTATGAAAGAGATGTCACCTTGCCTTCCCATACTAACCCTTCATCTGCCGTGCTCGTGCCCAACGAGTGTCATGTCATTGTAACTGCTGGTCCCACAGCATACTGGCAGCGGGGAATCCTCATCAGCTGTTAAAATCAACACAGCGCTCTAAAAAAAAATGCACTCCAGGATAAAAAGGCTGCCCGGCACCCAGGCGTGTTCCCCGCAGCGCTGCAGGGCGGAGTGACTGCGGGAGAGCACCGAGCCCCGCCGGGTCGTGCTGCGGGGGCGGCTCCCGCTGGCGAGCCAGCAGCAAGGCGCTGGAACCGGCACGGCGGCTCTGCGGCGGGCCGAGCC
>VRYO01002763.1:1386281-1414616 GCA_009812075.1 Sialia sialis | reverse complement strand
GGCAGGGCTGGCACGGGGCGGCCCCGCAGCGACACCGGCTCCACGCAAAACCGCGCGGCACGCACAGGAAGGCTCATCCTTACAGGAGGGGACGGCAGCTGAAAAACACTGCCCGGCTGGCTCTCCTGCCGGGATGAGGGGCTCCGCTCCTCCTCCTCCGCGGGTGAGGGGTCCAGACAGTCCCAGCGCGCACCCCTCCTCGCGTGGACCAGAATTACTGCCCACAGCATCACCGTGGCACCCGTCGCGATGGGTGCGAAGGGTTTCTGCTCCTATGCTCGGAGCCGCAGTGGCACCGGTGGCGGGAGAGGTGGCCAAGGGGATGCTGTTGGCACTTCGTGCGGCCCTGCTCCCCGCCGCGGGGCTCCCGAGCGAGAATTAAATCCCGAGGAGTTACATCTCTTTTTAAAAATAGCACATCTACCGAATTCCTCTCTGCAGTAAAAGGCGCGTGGCGAGTGGCGTGGTTTGTGGAGCGGCAGCTTGGCCCGCACGGCCCCTGCCGCCCCACGGCCCCACTCGGCCCGGCTCTCTCGGGACTGGGTCCCACAGGGCTCGCTGACGGGTGACCCCGAGCTCTGTGAAACGCTTTGTGAAATACACGCTAACTTTCACTGAGTGCGAACTTTTTGTGACAGTCTTTTCCTTGGGCCGGGGATTGTTCCCGTGCAGCACCTGGTATTTGGATATGTTGGTGTGCATTTAAAAGCGAGGGAAAGCGCTCGGTTTGGTGACCGGCGCGTGGGGCTGGAGCGAGAGGGACCACGGGCTAGAGCCATCCTGGCTGCAGTGGAAGCCGCTTCTTCTGCGGACCGCTCGCCCCCACTGCGGAGCGGAGCCCGACGCAAACCCGGAGTTTCCCCGGGGCCGTGCCGTGCTGCTGCCGGTCCCTTGGCGGCCGGTTCGTTTATTATTAAGGCTCTGGATTTCTCCCTAAATAACGCGAACCCCCGCCCACCCTGGGGCCGGCCCCGGCCCCGCAACCATCGTCCGGCTCGTAAAGGGAGCGCGGACTGGGAGCCCAGAAAACATTTTCCCCTTCATTTCAAAGGAGGAAACCTGAGCGATTCTCATCCTTTTGATTGATTAAGGTCTTGAATAACTTGAAGCTCGGGAGTGACAGTTCCTGAATAGACGATTGCAAATAAAGAGCCCTGTGGAAAGCCGGGCTGGCACTTCGGAGTGTAAAGGAGGCGAGTTTGCTGGCACTTACCAAGTTATAAATAAAAGGCCGTGCACAATGGTACCTTCTCTAAGGACAGACAGTCTTTACAACACTCCTGGCGTCATATCCTGCTGTGGGCACTCCAGCTCCAAGGCAGACTTTACCTCTTTTATTTTTCCAGCAGTTTAGTTTGAATACTACAATAAATTCCTGGGAACAAACGCTTGTTAGTAAGATTTTAACACGCACCGCCTCGCACCCATACACATATAAACGCTCACGCACACGCGTGAAACGCAGGGACACCCTTGTCCCACTGGTTTTTAAAAGCAGACATCCCCACGGAGATCTCACTGCAGCTCTTGCTTTCAGAACCGTGAGCACCATTGGTTCCAGAGATGTTTCTTCTGGACGGAGACAGATTTCGGTACAAAGTAAATAAGTAAAAGGAAAGAATGAAGGAAGAAGTATTTCTTCTTTAAAATGTAAAAGTTGTAGCCCCCCTCCCCGCTGTTCAGGGAGCGGAGCCAAGACAAAAAACGCTTCATGGCAGCCGGGCGGGGGCTGTCCCGCGGAGTCCCGCAGTGACACGGGGTCCTGAGGGGTGCGATGTCCAGGTCGGCCCGGCTGTGCTTCCTTCCCGGGGCTGGGGCGGCCGTCGGGGTACCGAGTAGATGCCCGTCGCCGGCCGCCCTCTGCACGGCTGTGCCCGGGGTCAGCGCGGGGCGGTGCCGAGCCGTGCCGAGCCGTGCCGAGCCGTGCCGAGCCGTGCCGGTCCGGTCGCGCGGGCCGGGGCGATGCGCGGAGCCGCCCGCTCGCCCAATCAGCGGGGGCGGCGCGGCCGGGCCGGACGGCGGTGGCCAATCGCGGCGGTGCCGCCGCCGAGCCGCGCCGGGCACGGAGCCGATAAATGCTCCCGGCGCCGCGGCCGCCGCTCCCCGCCGCACCGGGGACAGCGCCGCCGCCCCGCGCCCCCCGCCCCGCGCCCCGCGCCCAGCCGCGCCGCCCGCCCGGGGCTCCGGCCCGGCCCCTGCCCTCCCGGTGCGGGGCAGCGCGGGTCACTGACAAAGGGGCAGCGGCGGAGCTGCCTCCTCCCCGCCCCTCGGCGGCATCCCCCACCCCCTCCGGGACCGCTCCTGATTCGGCGGGGCCCGCTGACAGCGCGGGTCTCCCCTAGATCAGCCCTCACCTGGATATAACCCTGCCGGCCGCCGCTGCCGCGATGACAACTCTGGCCGGAGCTGTCCCCAGGATGATGCGCCCCGGGGCCGGGCAGAACTATCCCCGCAGCGGGTTCCCGCTGGAAGGTAAGGCCGCGCCCGTGCTGCTCCGGTTGGGAAAGGGATAATCATTCCGTGCCGGGATCCCGGAACAAAGCGGCCCCCCCGGCCCACCAGAACTGGTGCACGAAGGAGGCCAGGACAGCCGCCCGGCTTCCCCCTGGGCTGTCAGAGCAGGTTGTGTCCCGGGACAGGCACGGCTCGGCTCTCTGCAGCCGGCGGCTCCGGCCTCGCTCCCTGCGAGCGGCCCGTCCCGGGAGCGGGAGAACCGGCCGGGAGGTCGGAAACGCAGCCGGCCCCGGTTCTTTTAGTGGAGTGAAGGGTGGTGATTTGGGGAGCCCAAAGTCGGAAAAAAGTTAGGAAAAGTATTAAACTCGAATGAAACGAATGTGAATCGAAAGGAAGTTTAGAACCGCGGGTCGGCACCGGGCCGCTGCGAGTGGCCGCTCTTAGTGGAGGTGGCGGCGGAGCCAGGGCACGGGCGGCTGCGGCCGCTCCACCGCCGGGGACACTGCGGCCTGCCCGCACCGCGTCCCCCCTCTCGGCCGGAGCCAGGCGGGCTCTGGGAGCCGGCTCCGGCTCAGTGCAACAGGTGAAGCCCACGGCCGCCTCCCTGCCCTGCCCGCCGGGCCGGCCGCGTCTCCGCGGGAGCTGCGGGCCCGGGTGCGCCGTGGGGTGGGAGGGGGTGAGGTGCCTTATAGAAAAGAAAAGACAAAAAAATAGTAACAACAACAACAACAACAGGAAAAAAAAAAAAAAAGAAAAACAAAAAAGAAAAAATACGCAGTAGGATCCGAAGGAGACGTTAACGCCGTTTACCCCCCTGCCTCTCTTCCCTCCTTTTCTAGTCTCTACCCCTCTAGGCCAGGGCAGAGTCAATCAGCTCGGAGGAGTGTTTATCAATGGCAGGCCTTTACCCAACCATATCCGGCACAAGATAGTGGAGATGGCCCACCATGGCATAAGGCCCTGTGTCATCTCCCGCCAGCTGCGAGTATCCCACGGCTGCGTCTCCAAAATTCTCTGCAGGTACCAGGAGACGGGCTCCATCCGGCCGGGGGCCATCGGAGGCAGCAAACCCAAGGTGAGCCCCTCCCGCCCGCCCGGAACCGGGCAAACCTCGGTCGCGGTGCGGGGAGCGAGTTCCGACCGGGACACGGCCCAGGCTGGTCGGCACCGGGCTTTACAGTCGGGCTGGGGGAGCGTGCGAGGCCGGGGGTGGGTGCAGACACTCATGGGGCACAGCACTCTCGCCGTGTCCCCGCCTGTTGCTCTCAAACTTCCCGAGCTTTTAGAAAATATTGTTGGAGTTATCAGCAATAATATAATTTAAATTAAGGAAATGCTGTTAAAACAAAAACAAACAAAACAAAAACAACCACCACCACCACCAACAAAAAACCCTCAAACGAAAATAGGGCGAAAAGGGCTTTTTTTTGAGCGCTTGGCTTCCCAGAGCCCCGCGTGCCCCACGCTCATTTTTCCCGCAGGAGCGCAGGCGGGCTCAGGGCTCTGGACGGAGCGGGACGCGATCGGTCCGGTGCTGGAGCTGACCCAGCACGGCTGGATCGGGCCCTCCCCGCTTTCGTTCAAAGCGCAGCAAAATGATCTGTATTTCTGTCTGTCTCTTTACTGCTCCTCCTGCTCTGTTTACTTTTTCTCCCCGCTCTAGAGCTGCGTGTATTTATAGCTACGCCACCGAAAAGTTTGAGCTAACAATAATGGAGACGAAATTTTCCCTCAACATTATGCTTCTCCTTCTCTAGCTTATCTTTCCCACCAAAGCGAAGTAAAGGCTTAAGTTTTTATTGGAAGTTGTTGCTAGATTTCCCTCCCACCCCCTTCTTTGATTCTTCTAAAGTAGCGAAGCGATGTCCGAACTTTTCCTTCCTGTATTAGGAATAGAGGTAATTTTTAATAAGCGTGCTGCTCAAACGAAAGGCTACTGCCAGCCGGGAGATGGGTTTTTTTGTTGGATTTTTAGATTTATTTTAAAATCGAGGCTACCGAAGAAAAATGCCGGTGCTCGAACCTCTCCGCGTTTTTATTACGCTGGTTTTTGTTCGGAGCTGCAAACTTTTTTCAGCTGAAACTTTACTGACCTGGAGTTTCGTTGCCCGGAGTCCTCCGCCGGTCACGACCTGGTATTTTCTCGGCCGCACAGAAGCCGGTGCTGCCTAATTCGGGGTTTTCCATGCCGAGTGCTCCGTCCCACCTTCCCGGTAACCTCGGAGGATTTTCTGGGACGTTTCGTTTAACGCGGAGTGCGTTCGTCTTTTGCGGCCCGTTATTGCCTCCCGTGTCCCCTGTCACTTTACCCGGCCCGCATTCGGTGTTTTCTTTCGGAGTTCCTAAGCGGGGCCGCTGTCGCTGCCGACGGCGCGGGCGGCTCCCACCGCCCCGGGGCTCCCCCGGCCCTACAGACTGTGCCCGCTCGCCTTGTCTTTACTGAAGCAGGTGACGACGCCGGATGTTGAGAAGAAAATCGAGGAATACAAGCGGGAAAACGCGGGCATGTTCAGCTGGGAGATCCGGGACAAGCTGCTGAAGGACGGGGTGTGTGACCGCAACTCGGTGCCGTCAGGTACGGAGCGGGGGGTTCGGAGGGTCCCGGAGGGTCGGGGGCGGCCCGGGGAGGGCAGCGCGGTACCCGGGTGAATCCCGACCCCTCGGAATCGGAGCCCCGGGCCGGGCCGGTGCCCACGGAGCGGCCGAAGTTGGCCCGCGGTGCCTCTGGAGCGTCCCGGGAGGGTTCCTGCTCTCGGCGGGGTGTTTTCAATTAAATTGCAACTGCATCCCCTCCCCTCCTCCTGCCGACGCTTCCCCGCCGTTCCCCCCGGGCTGCTGCCGCAGGAGGGCTGGGGGCTTGCCGGAGCCCCGGAGCTGGGGAGCAGCTCCCTGTGCTTGTTTGCGGGATGGGGTGGGGGCCACGTGGAGCTGGAGCAGGATTTGTGAGGTGTCCGAGGGTCTTTATCACCCGCCGTGCGGGCTCGGGGCGAGGAAAGATTCTCGGGAGCCCCTGAGCCCGTGCTGGAGTTCAGAGCGGGACTGTGCCCCGTGAAACCCCCGCGGGGACGGGAGACAGCGGGGCCTGCCTGAGTCCTGACCGGCAGTGCCCGAGGGACACAGGCAGTGGCACTGGCCGGGGACTCGGCTCCCCGGAGCCGCGGGGGGCTGCTGGGGACCAGCCGGTCACAGCTCTGCACTCCTCCCCTGAAGTGAGCTCCATCAGCCGCATCCTGCGGAGCAAGTTTGGGAAAGGCGAGGAAGAGGAGGCTGAGCTGGAAAGAAAAGAGGTGGAGGAAGGCGACAAGAAGGCCAAGCACAGCATTGATGGCATCCTCAGCGAAAGAGGTAAAGTCCTGTTTGCTCCTGCTCTCCGTGGAGCCCTGGACGGGCCAGTCCCAGGTGCTGGTGGCTATCGCTCCCTGACTCCCAGAGGTTGTCCTGGGGCCAGCACAGCGGGAGGTGTAGGGCAAGGAGTGAGTCCTGTCTGCCTGGATGCCACATCCCATCGCGTCCCATTCCCTGCAGAGCAACCCTGCAGCGTGCAGGAATGGTGCAGAGGTTGGAACAAAGATGGGAGTATCTGCTGGTTTGGTGCTCAATAACTAGGGAGCAGGGAAGGTAGGAGCACCGTAGAGCCCCTGATCACAGCCGTGCAGGGGCTCCTATCCCCAGCCAAATGAAAGGCTGCAGCTGCATAGGAGGGATGGCCGCAGCAAAAGGCTGCGGAGCCTCAAGTCTCTGCAGTCTGAACAGGGCAGGGAGACACATGTTTTGTTTTTTCTGCTCTTAAAACTGCTGGGAAGAGCATGTGTTGGTGCTTGGCCCGGGACTGCGAGGAGGTTGAAGCCGAACAAGGCGGAGGTGAAGGGCTGCTGCCGGGGGACAGCTGCTGCTCCCGTTGAAGCCGTGCCCGGCTCCGGCTGGGCCGGGTGCAGGGGCAGCCGAGGGCCCGGCCCGGCACCTCTCTGTGCAAGTCGCTGCCCAGCACAGGCACAGGCTCTGGAGAAGGCGAGACAAAAGTACCAAATGAGCTGGTCAAACATTTGTACAACTTTTCCAGCTTTTACAAAGAAGGCCTTCTATACACAATCTACACTTGGAGATGAACTTGGAAAACAAAGAGGGGGGAGTCCATTGAAACTCACACTTTGGCTTTGCACAGACAAAGCTTCAGCTAGCAGCAGCTTGATGTGAACAAAAGAAGGCAACCTTTTTATAATTCAAGGAGAAAAGAAGAGAAAACAGCCCCACAAAAGGCTGAGAAAAGACATTATGGGCTTGCAATGAGGGATGAATTATTCAATGAGCCCCTAATAGCTGATGCTCCACGCAGTTTTATGGACTCTCCATCGTGGAAAAAAATAGCTGTTTTTAGAGAGAAAATGTTTGTAGCATTTTTAGGCATCAAGGGATTCTGGTGCTGTGCAAGGGCAACAGAAATCCATTCTTTGACAGTAGGACTTGTCCTTGTTCTGTTGGAACAAACCCCTAAACCCTCCTAAAACTTAGTTTTCGACTGTTACTAGAACTTTCAGGGAAGCCTCATCTTCTGTCTGTGTTTGCAAGGAGGTGTGTAAAACATACAGAGGATGCTAACAAAATTAGGGATTTCAAGGCCAGACGGCAGTTTGATTGCCTGGTTTAGTTGCCCTGATATGATGGGTCCAGAGTTTTCTCCAGCATCTCCTTCAACAGAGGGTTTTTCAAAGAGGGATGTGCACCAAGGGAAAAATAGATAAATTCCGTGCCCTAGTTGTTAAATAACTAGCTTTGCTGCCTTCTTCCATTTCTTGACAGAGATTAGAAACAGAAGATAGTAAGCCTTGATAATATCACTGCTTTCTGGAACAAAGAGTGGTTAATAGAGACAGCAAGAGGAAAAAATACTGTTATCAACATAACTCATCCTTCTGTTTCTCTTTGAAACAGTCTTCGTGTTTTTTAACTGTCTGCCCTTTAAAGTGGAGCTCCTGATTTTATTATAAATCACTGTCTGGGTGCATGGTTGCCTCTCACCGGCCCAGAGGAACCCCAAAAGTCTTGCAGGAAAACCACTGGGGCTGCTGATGCCTTGCTGCGAGAGGGGCTCACTCGTGCCTCCCGGTACAGTTGTACCAGGAGGCTGCATTCCACCTCCCTACATATCCTCTCTTTCACTTTCTGTGGATGTGAGTTCTAACTTTATTTGTTTTTAGTTCCATCAGTAGCAATTTCCCCCTTGATTCCATGGGGCAGTGTAGTCCCCTCCTGCCCCAGGCATACAGGTTTTTGCTGTGTGAACGTGACCGGACAGTTCTGTGGAAACGGCAGCTTTGGTAATCCCATCTGTTGTGTGACAGTGGCTGGGAAGGCTTGGCAGTGTGAGGGAGAGTGTGCTCTTCCCCACAGCAACGCCTGCTCCCCCTCCCTGACTAGCAAGCTGTTGCTTAATCTCATTACTGGAGTGGCTGGGATGCTGCAGTGTGAGCGGGCTGCTGCTCCAGAAAACATTTGTTGCCATACTCCTGCCTTGCATGGGCAGGAGTGTGGTGCTGTAGGGGACAACACATCAGTGAGACCATTACAAGAAAAGAATAACCATAAAAGAAGCCCAGCACAACTTTCTGTATCTGCCCAACAAAAAAAAAATGTTCTGCTTCAACTCCCATTGCCAGCTGAGGAGCTTTGATTTCACTCCATCTCTAAAAACAATCCTGTTCTGTTACTAAAATAACTGGCAGTGCTCCTAAGGATTTTGATGCCGCAGGATCATGTTTGCCAGCACCCACCAACTTGGCTAAAAGGCCTGGTGTGGCAGAGGGTGCCTGCTGGCAGTGCATCTCAGATGCCCTTTCTGACACTCAGGTTGCTTGTGGAATGTCCAGAGGGTGTCCATGTGCAGCAAAGCCCTCTAGCTCAGCGCTCTGTGCTACCGAGGGAAGGGAGCGGGGGATTTTGTGCAAGGTGAGAAGTTGTTGTAGCTCTGTTCTTGAGGGCTTGAGGTATCCTGGAGTCTAGGTGCCAGGGAAGGCTGTGGGATAGGTCAGAAAGTGACTCCTGAGGCTGATCACGAAGCAAAGTCTGGCTTTTCTGCTTGGGAGCACACATTAGTGCTGGAGCTGCCTGAAATCCCCTCCTTGCCATGGGCCTTTGGGTGGCTCCAGGACTGGCATTTTTGACAAGGACAAGACTTGTCATTTTAATGGTAACTAATTCAGGATTCAGAGAGTATTTACAGCAGAGTGGGATTAGAGAGAATTAAAACATGATACTTTTAAAAAATGTTTGATGAAAACAGTATACCATTGGGATCTCTCCCACTACATATATGGGTGTAGGTAAATCTTTTTATCCCGGTGTGATTCTGTTTCAGCCTCTCTTCTGAGACACTTGCATGTGATTCTCACACTTTACAGATGCCACATGTGCAGCCCTCTACATGCTGTATTTCACTCTTTCTGCCAGTGTCTCTCTCAACTCTGATTCTGGGTATATATATTTAAAGAAAACTTGATTGTCAGAGTGTGTATCAGGAGGCTGATGGCTCTATAACAGCATATCTGTATTTCTGCATGCGTGATAATTTCTTCTTAAAGGCACAAGCCATAAATAAAGAACACGAGAAAGTTTAGTGCCTTTATGTGGCACATCAGGGCTTATTTTTAGCATAACCACTACAGAAGAGGGAGTTGCATGTACCTTTGGTGGGAGTTATGTGTTGCGTGGTTTGCTGACTAATCTGATAACTCCCCCTCCATCAAATAGCTGTTGTTTTCTGGCAGGAACCAGTGGCTTTCAGCACTGCAGTGCTGGGGCAGAGCTGTGAGCAGGCTGGGGCAGGGGCTGGGGCTGGGACCCCCCCGCTGGCCTCAAAGGGGTCTCTGTTCCCAGCCAGGGAATTGGGAATTGGCCCCCGGGCTCTGCCTGGCCGATCCTCCCCCAGTCATGCGCACCCGTCCAAAAAGGGCCCTACTCATCCCAAGCCTCTACCCTTGGCTGTACTGAGAGCAATTCAGGCTACAGCAGACTAAATTGCCTCCTTTATTTTCTTCTTACTTTCATCTTGGACCAAACCCTTCCCCCTTTCCCTCCCCTTCCTCTTTTCTTTTTTTTCTGTGTGCCTGAGGCTCACATTAATACAATTTCGGCACCACCCCTATTTTAGTGTGTGTATGTGGGGAGTTTGAAGGGGTAGGGAAAAAAGGACCTTAGCACAAAAGCCCTGCTCAGCAGCTCGAAAGTTCAAGCTGCTGCTGCCTCTCTAGCTGTGTGATGCTTTTCCTGTTTGTGAGTTTTGGGAAACATTTTTGCTTTGTACTGTAATGGAATTAGAGGACAGATGCTGACTGTAAATGGGACACGCGACTACCAGCCCCTAGCTTAAATATTTAGATGCAATGTTACAATTACTGACTTGATGCAGGAGGCTTTGAAGTGATGGCACATGATCTAAAGGGTAGCTCGAGCTAGATGGGCTGGCAGATGTTTTGATTAGGGCTGGTCAGTATCATGCAGCCAGTTATTTTTGGATTGCTAAACTAATAAAGACACTTTATTAAGGGAGAAGATTAACAAGGAGGCACCAGATATCAGTTTGAGTCATTTATTTCTGCATAGTAGACTGTTGGATTAGTGGCTGGAGCATGGGATGAGTCAGATGCTGAGTTAGAATTTGGTTGCAGGGGTTGTCCTGGTTTTGCCCCGGTGTCCTGTCCCAAGGCACAGTGGTGGGAGGACTTAGGTGCTGTGTGAAATGCTGTTGTGGGCTGAGAAGCACTGTTTATTCCCCTGCTCAGTGCTCATGGTAGATTCACTTATTGAGTGAGATGTGATGGCTGTGGCTGCAGACAGTTATCTCCTTGAGCCTGACATTTCGTGCAGTACTCTGTATGTTTGATCACTAAGAAATCAACTTGTGTCAACTCACAGTGTTGTTTCTGAGGCTCTCAGAGCTGACAAGAAATAGTATTTAATTAAGAAAAACTCTCTAGTGAGTCCAGAATTCGGCTCAATGCTGACAGTCCCAACTGTATTTTCTGTCTGTCTTTTTCCCTTTCTCTTTCCTCATACCTTAATGGTAAGAGTCCAGGCTTGGGTAGAAAATCCACGTGTTGCACAAGTGCAAATTGGTGCAGGTGATTCCATGTAAACCTAGCACAGCTTTGTTTCTTCTGCCTGACCCATCATCACTCTGGGGCTCTGGGCCAGGCTTCTGCTTCCAAATCATTATTCTGAGATAATAATAACAATAACAACAATAATAATAACAGCAACAACTGATGACCTCAGCAATGAATAATGACCTCACCATCAAGTGAGAGTGTGATGTCCCAGCATGCTGAGCATTTCTAGAAAGATGCTAAATGTTTGACTTTAGGGTGACTTCAAAGTGGAGTTTGCTCTTCCAGAGCTGCTGGGGGCAGCCCATTCCCATGTCTTGAAGTGGGGATTTTGAGGCGTGCTAATTGTCAGACTAACTGCAGGCTAATCGTCTGACAAAAGCACCCGTAATATTTCCAGCTGTGGGAAGAAAGGGTGTTAATCTAGCTGCGACTCTCTGAAGTAATATATATACACATCATATCCTTGGCTCGAAATCATGATTTTATTAATGGCTTTGAATGTTTTGCCATCTTAGGGACTCTTTCTTCAACTTAAGAGTCAGCGCCTGCTCGAGCAGAATTGCTGTCGGCATCCTTTCCAGCTTTTCTAATTGCATCTATCTAGAACAAAGCTGAATGTTATTTTAGCAAATGCTTCACACACAGCAGTCAATTAACTTGAATTTGTACCCAAGTTAGCACCTTATTTAGTTGCTTTGAAAATCTTCATTTATTAGACTTAGAGGGTGTCATTCTGGAAAGAGAGAAGCAAGAAACGTTGATTTCCGTATGCTAGGACTTCCCTGAGAATGTGATTTATGCATTTGGCTTTCCAGATTCTCCTATGATTACAGAATCTGTGATGTCAGTAGGAATTTACCATAACTGACATCAGCCTTTTCTTGGAACGAGGTCTGTAATGTGCTGAGGAACTGTAGCTCTGGGGGAAATCCTCAGGTTTGGGATGTAAGAGAGGTTTGCTCTGCTGGGCATCATTTCTGCAGTCCTGCAGATGTGGGCCATGGTGACAAGTCCCGAGGAGTCCCACTCAAAGGACCTATTCATGTGTGTAACGCTGTTCACGTGGGCAGGAATGGGGCCCAAATTCGTTCTATTCTGTTTGCAAAAAGCACCCACCGCACAAGAGTGTGACTGCAATCCCGAGTGCAGCTCCGGCAAAACTCTCACTGGGGACAAGGATCTTTGTGTCTCACTTTACTCAGAGGCAGCAGTGGCATCAGAAGACAGACAGAGGCTTTAATTAGATAAAAAGCTAATTAGCAATTAATGCTGTAAGTAAAAGCCAATATTGAAACAATTCTTAAAACAAATAATTTCGCGTGTCTGATTTTGAATAGCGATTCTCTATTATATTATACAAAGACAACACTTTTATTTAACACTTATTTGGGGAACGTTTAGTTTGATTTGAGTTTGGGTTTCCTTATTGATAAGGGTTGGAACAGGATTTAGGAGAGGGAAGCCAATAAAGCTGATAGTGATAAATTATCATGATTCCCCAGAGCTGTGTAATAAAACTGCATTGGGAAATGAAACAGAACTACAAAGTGCTCTCTGGTTAATTTAAGAAGAAATTGAGTGAAACACAAAGCAATAAATCACAGCAAGCCAGTCAATGTGAATTTCTCCACATAAATGTCACTTTAAATCCTATGTAGCAAACATATGTGGCCAGAGAAACAACAAAATATAGAAATAAAAATGCAGGATACTTCCAAGTGGTCCCTGAACGCTGAGCTCTTTGGCTAATAAAAATGATGTACAGTAATGTAATTCACCACAAGCCCTTGTTTAGCGTAGTGTGAGTGCGGCATTTCACTCTGCCTGCCCCGGAGTACTCCTGCCCCATGCTGTTAAACTAATTCTGTTTAAATCACTCTGCCTAGGAAAAAAGTGAAACGTAATGAAATTAAAACTCACTCAGGACACATTAGAGTTAAAGTGTGTCATGTGCTGAGATTATTTAGTTAGGGGAGTTTGATGCAATTGTTGACAGGTCATTTATTCATCCCAGTAAATAAAGATTCACGAACTATTAAGAATGTGCATATATAACTAGTAAGACAGTAAAAGGCAATTAAGCAGTCAGTTTAATGTCTTATCTTGCTGGTTGCCCTACAGTTGTTTTACAACTAGGAATTAAAATTTGAAAAGGAAGTTTTCAGTGTCCCTGGCCAAATATTGATTAAGTAGTTGTTTGCTGATGCCATTGTGGCACATAAAAAGGCCAGTGGTTCTGCCCCTTGTTGTTCATCTTCCATTGTTGTGGATTCTTAACCTCGGAGATCAAAGGAGGATCATTTCAGTTTATCTGTCTTGGAAAATCCTTCTTTGCTCCTAAACCCGTATGGATTAATGGCCAAATTGTCCTTAATGAGATGTGAAATTTGAATGGAATCCTTATTTTGCATGGTCTGTTGAATGTATACACTGTATGCTCTTACAGTTTTGTGTTTTCTTTTTTTTTCTTTAGCATTACTGGCTTTGATTTTGTTTTAATCACTTTATTTTTAGTATACAGTGCATTGAAATAATACTATTGTAGCAGGTAATGTACAATGTATTTAACTGAATTTTACTAAAGATATTTTGTTGCATTGTAGTCTTCTTTATGAATGTAGCCTAAAGGGGGAAAAAAAAAGTTTGTATACCAAATCACACGAGAGATAAATAGTCCAAGGCTGCCAATAAAAGAAAGGGAGCTTGAGAAGCCAGCCCATTCTCCAGACTGGGCTCTCAAAATATAGGGGACACAAACAAGCTTGCAACATCTGTTTGGTAATTTTAATCAGTTTGGATTTTATGAGTCCTACTTGCCTCAGCTAGGATAGTTGTGCTGTCCCTTCTCCCAGAAAAAGGGAACTTGGATCGACGGGGCTGTGCAGAAAAACAAGCAAGAGCCCTGGAGAACAATCAGTTCCTTGTTGCATGGCAGAAAGCTATATTTATTTCAGAGGCAGCAGAATGTATCTCACCACATCCTCAGCAGAAGAGGCTGTGCAGTCTGGATGTGTTTTCTTATCATTATGATAGGAGTTTTCATCTGAGCTGTGAGCTATGGGAGTGTTAGCTCCAGCTCCCACTGCATCCTCTGGATACAGAAATTTAACTTCACAAGCTTGTAGTAAGAAGCCTGGTGAAACCAGCAAGCCTCTCCTGGTGTTGCATTGATTTTTAGGTGGGTGGCTGGGTCTCCTCTGCTGTTATGAAAAACAGCGCAGCAAAGGACAATAAAAAATTTAAATCATCATTTTCTAATTCACTTTCTCAAATACACTTTGCTTCCATTCTGTCTGGTTAAAATATCAGTCCATGCATGCTTTGCAAGTACTCAGCTACTTTAGGAGACATTTTGTCCCAGAGTAAGAGCTAAGATTCTTTAAAAGCATTTTAGATACAAATTTCTTAAAGTCCATGAACTCAACTTTTTTGTTTCCATAGAGAGCTGTGGTGAACACAGCAATATCCATGCTACCTTTTGATTTTTAATAGATATTTGCCTGGTTGAAGAATTTCTGCCAGACACGATCAATGTTTATATAATGCACAAGGCCATATAAGGACCAGTCTTAAGGATTTTTATATTTGTGATAAGCCTCACGTTGGATGTCTGATCTAAAAACGACTGTGTAGTAATTTCTTTATCAGATATATTGTCACATAGATCGCTGTGGTTTGAATAGTATGAGGAATAAACTGTCTGTGGCTGAAAATTCTGCAAGCAGACAGCTTATTCAGCCCCTGTCAAATCTTATTCACCTTACTTAAATGAGTAGGACTGTTCCTGCCAATATATTCAGAATCTCTTCCACGTACTAGCTTGGAAAAGCAATAGCAACCACAGCTCTTTTGGCAAAATTATTCTGCACTTTGTTAAAAATGTAACCCATCTGCCCCCTGCGAGGCAGTAGCATCAGCCATACCCAGCGTAACCAAATTGTACTTAAAACTGTTTTCCATCTCTGTTTTGAACTGTCCCAGCGAGGATGGAGATGAGTACGGACAGGCTTTATAGAAACCAGGCTGGCAGAGTAGCAGGGAATGCTCCCACAGAAAATCCGTTTTTTCTGGAGATGATGTGGCAGGACTTCCTTTTCATTTTGACCTCGGGGCTGGCTGTTTGATCTGGTGTGAAGTGCTGAAGGGTCAGAGTGTGAGCTGGGGGGATCTGTGCCCCAGTAAATACTCTGACACCTACCCAGCCCCTCCTGTCAGGCTGAGAAAAAAACTTGCACAGAACTAGCTGGAAGTCAGCGCTCAGCTGCTTTCATGAACAGCAAAGTAAGTTCTTTTCTGAAGGAAAGTGTTTTAAAAGAAAGAAACAAAGGAAATGGAAATTATTCAGCTAAAGAAGATGGGAAGTGAAGTACACTGTTTCACAATGAAATCCCGAAAAGTACAGATTTTTGAAAAAAACCAAAAATCTCTGGAATTCCATTTACCAAGGGATAAATCAAGTAACTGCAGATGGTGAACTGATGCTGCTGTGTGAGTGAGCGCTGAATTAAATTATCAGTGCTTACATAGAAGAAAAGACACTCTATACATCTATATATCTATTTTCTACAACTACTAGTTAAGGAGTGATGGTATGAGCAGTCATCAAATCTTTATGGTGGGATGTTATAGATGGAGATCCACAAAACTTTTCTGTAGAATTTAAACAGATGAGTTGCAGAGAAAAGCATCGTGTGTACCTCCCTTGCTGTGTGTGGTGGCTATTCCCTGTATGGTATATGACTTCACTGGGCTCTTTGTCTGTGGAAATGGAAAATAATAGAAGAAAACATCCAGGAATCTGTTTAGAAGATTATACAATAGATGTCACAGTTAGGAAAAAGCCCTGTGGGTTCATCCCTGCTTTAGCACAGTTGATTTGACCTGCTCTCTTTTAAATCAACAGGCTCAAGCAAAAACGCTCAAATATTTGGCAGCTACATAGAAAACCACACAAACCCCTGTTGCTTTAGTACCCACAACTTGTTTTCCAACAAATACAGTGTTGTCTTTTGAAAACCCCTTAAAACTAACTGCTTGTCCACCTCTTCTGAACAGCACTGAGACTGGCTTGAGCTGCATGTTGTGTGCACTGGGGCAGGGACTGAAGCAGCCAGAAGCTGGGGCTCACATGTCCTGGTGAAAATGCAAAATGGCTGCATTCAGCAGACTTACTTTGAATCTTTTTTTGTTATTGCCATCTCTCTGTTTAAAAGTTTATTGAGACCAAATTGTATTGGTATTTATATCAGAACGGTCCTGTGCTCTCAGCAGGGCTGTGCAGGTTACTGAGCATTGAATTTGGTCCTGCATGAAAGTTTAGTCACATTCCAGACTTGAGGGAAAACTCCACTTTCTCATACTCAGAAAGTGCTAAACATCTATTTTTGCTGGTAGAGACCTGACATAGCCAGTAAACATAGTTAAAATGCTGCAAGCAGAGCAAATTAAAAAAAGCTGCTTTAGAGAATGGCAGTTAATTTTTCTAACATATGATTTAGCAAAAAAAAAAAAAAAAAAAAAAAAAAAAGAAGCAGCAAACAACCCCCTCTGGCTCTGTGCTGTAAGGAGCTCTGTAACCAATCTGCTCCATCAGTCCTGGCAGGGTGGGAGGCAGTGCTGCTCGCTCCCTCTGATTTCTGGCTCCTCCCTGGCTGAAGGGTACCAGGAAGGAGGCACACTCTGTCCCCATATACAACATTCCTGTCCTCAACCTTTGGTCCTAATCAACGCAGCAAATGAAATTTTTGGAAGGACACCATGTAATTTGAATGGTTGTCAAAACTTACACGGTGATGGGTGTAAAGGGAGTTTGTCCCCAGGCTGTAAGAGGTCACTTGGCCAAGGAAGAACTTGAATCAGAATGCAGTGTTACTGTGCTTCTCCTGTATTGGCAGTGGAAAAGATGGAGTGATGATTGATGACATAAATATTTCTGTTAATCTGACATCAGAAACAGGCTTGTCAGCCCTGGAAGAGTGAATCAGAGACAGAAATTTAATGTGAATATTAAAAAAATGTTAACTATATCTAGTAGCTGAATCTTGGTAATAGTAGTTATAAAAACAAGGGTTCTGAGAAGGAAAAAAAGATCCTGCAGGTGATGATAAAGTCTAGGAGTGCTGCCATGCAGAAAGGTGATCACTGTTAGAGCAGCATCACCTGGCGCTGGGTGTTTGGCACAGGCACCTATGGAGCTGGGGGCAGGAGGGCAGAGGGGGAACCCCTCTGCAGGCACTTCTGTGCTGCTCCTGCCTCAGCCTCGTGGTTTTTGTGCCCTTAGGGTGCCTTGGGCCCCTTTTCAGGGCCGGATCCTTTGGCTGAAAGATCCATTGTGCTTCTGTGAGCGGAGCTTGAAGCCGAGAGCAGAGTCCCTGCGGTTCAGGGCTGGGTGCAGGGCTGTTCCCAGCGCAGCCAGCTCCTCGCTCTGCCCGTCCCTTCTGGGAGGCTTGCCAGTGCTTCTTGATGTTTATCGGGAGTTTCAGGCTTCCTCGGAGCGCTGTGCTCTCCAGGTGGACATGGAGGTTCATGGCTGGGTTGGGTTGGGCAGGTGGTGCTCGGCCCTTGGTGACATTGAGCCGCTGCGCCGGTGTCTCAGCTCGCTGCGATTTTGGCATTTGGGCTGGAAGGCTTTCTGCCACCTTGCACAGCTCAGGCTGCCCAGGGCATCTTTCACAGGCTTTGACTTTCTTCTGGCTGGGCTGTGCTCAGCGTGGTTCTGCATCTCTGAATCGGGCTAAGGGATCTTTTCTAGTTCCTCTTCTGTGTCATCTTGCTGACTTATGTAAGTAAGTGATACCCCTATAGAAACAAACAAACAAACAAACAAGAAAAAAGTGGTTATGGCACAATTAGTGGAAGAGTTTGCTTCAGTTTGAAGGAGACCTGGTTGGAGTAGGTACAATTTGCTGTGTTTCTCGCAGTGATTTCTGCGTTGCTTGTGCCTGGAGCCAGCTGAGATAGGACTGCTTGCTCCTCCTTCCCAGTTACTGGTCTCTGCTGCTTCTCTGTGGTTAAATTTTCTCCTTGTTTCTGTGGTAGTTTTTTCTTTCTGTGGCGTTTTCTGTATTTTGGTATACTTTTTTTTTTTTTTTAAAGAAATGAGACCAATGATATTTTCCTCCCTCAATGCTATTTCCAAATGTCTGGTGTCCAGGAATCAAAAGTGTTCCATAGGTTCAGCTGTCATCGTTCATCTGCTGAAACTGCAAATCCAGATGGATTGATATTTTAGAACAAATGTTTGTGGCTAAGATAGGATTGCAGCCTGTCCTTGGGAGAATACTCGGGCTTTCAACTTTTGGGTTTGAAGAGCTGGGGAACACCAGGGTTGTTTGTAGAGGGGTTGTGGGCACCCTATGGACCACTTGACTCACCAAATGCAGCAAGCCCTGAGATGAAGTGATAAACACTCAGCACCTCTATTTTTACTAGTTTTATTACTTTATATATATATATATATATATATATATTTATTTATTTATTTTAAGCTAAAGCAGATCACTATCTAGTGTGGTCTGGAATTAAGTCCATGAATCCAGAGGTGTTACCTCAATTTACACTGAGGCTCTGAGCCACCATGTATTTACTGGAGTACAGCAGTAATTGATGCATATTTTTGCTGGTTTTGCTGAGTCTTCCAAGAATACCCTGCAATTCTCTCAAATATGTGGTGTGAAAAATCTATTCAACAATATATACAAATAGTCTTCGGTTCTAAGAAATTATTCAGTGCTTGAAATTTATGTGGTTGTGACTGGGCACCCAGGTCTTGCACTGGTTTCTCTTCTACAGCTACTCTTGAATTCACTAAAAATGTGTATTTCCTGGATAGCTGCTAAAACATTTTTTCTTCTTTTAAAATTATATTTATTTTTTACTATTGTACTTGTTAAAACAGAAACATGTACTGAGCAGGAAAAGGAGACAAAAATCATGTTTTAAACGTTCTTTTGTTGTACATTGCCAGTATTTATAGTTTAAAACTGTAGATTTCCATACTTATACAAGAGAATGCATTTCTGAGTGGTAGGATTTGTTCCACGGAATGACTAGAGAGGAGTTACTTTGGTTTGATTTTAAACTTTTATTAAATTACGTAAATCTGTAATTTATTTTATAAGTGTTCTTCTTGACAAAGGGAAACAGTCCAGAAATTTGGATGTGAAATTATAAGCTATAAATGGGGGAGCCAGTTGCAATTGATAGACTGGCTTAAACTTGTCAACAAGTCTTAAGAAAAGAAAAGTTTTTAGATTTAAAACTGCAGTACAACTTGCAGTAAGGCAAGATTTGATTTCTAGAGTTGGCAGAACAAATATTTTGTACTGATTGCTGAAATTTCAAGGAAAATTATTCCTTGAACAGTAAATTTATAGGTTTGGTTTTGTGCGTTTTTCTTCCTTCTTAGCACCGCTAATTTCTCTAATTAATAGTGTCAAGCATGTGAGATTGCTCATAAATCTGAAAAAAGGCCTATTGAATTTAATAGCAAGACTTGCATTGTCTTTAATGAAATTTGGTCAGACCCTAAACAGAAAGGTTTTTTTCCCCCGTCTCTCTCTTTGTTTTTTCTTTTTTTTTTTTTTTCTCCTCTCTTTTCCTTGGGGCAGAAAAACTTTCGAGTTTTTTCTGAGGAAACGGAGGAATTCTAGCATTCCTGGGCATGAGAGGAGAATACTGATTAGAATCAGGCAGAGAGCAAGCAGGTGCTGAGCATGTTCATTGCTTAACCCCCTGCCCTGCTCCTGCATCCCTGCCTGACCCAGCGCTCAGCGCCTGCAAAGAGCAGCAAGTTGCCAGATGTTGGAGATGTTTTCAGTAGGGTGATTATTCACCAGGTCTCGTCTAAAACCGGGGAGCTCCTACAATGCCTGTGTTTCATGTTTAAAGCTGGGCTGCGTAAGCCATTGGAGACAGAGTTGAGGGAAAATACTGTATTTCTGGGAGCCAGAGCTCTGTGCTAGCCCTTTGCAAAAAGTAACAAGCAGAGTAGATTGCTTGAGGGGGGAGAAAGCTGCCTATTTATTTTTTTTTTTAATGACCAAAAAAAGATTTTATGGGTTAGAAACATTGCACCCTAAAAAGAGGTGTGTTTAGAAGTTAAGACTCGAAAGCTTTTGTCTGGAGAATAATGCACTTGGGGTAAAGAGCGGCACAATGGAAGTCTTTTCTTCCAGTTATGTATGGACGAGCATCAGTCAGCCAAGGAAGAACTTCAAAGGCCAATGTGCAAACTTGCTAGGCTCTTTCTTTCCTGACAGGTTCTTCTGGAGGTAAGATGGGGAGAGCTGTTCGTGCTGGGAGCTGCAGCTCTCTCCTGTAGCAAGGAGGTAATAACTCATGTGCAAACTGAGGAATCCGGCCTCAACTATCTCTGTCTCCAGTTGATTTGCCTTTTTGGAAGTTACTAAACCATCCCATTTCATGAGTCTTTAATTGCTTATTCTTGAAGAGGTCTCAGATTCCTATTCTGCCTTGCTGGAAAGGCACCATGCCAGATTGAGGGGGAAGATGATCCATTTCTCTGCCTCCAAAAAATACTCATTATTCATATGCTGTAATTTGCCTTTAAGGTGGAAAACCAGCCCCAATATGTTTTAATAGAAGTGGCTTAAGAGTATAACTGCTGTGCATTAAAACAGCAACCAAAGTTTGTGCCTGCAAGTATGTACGGAGAGTGTAAGGGCTGGTAAAAGAGATGCTTCTCAGACACAGGAACGAGAAACTCCAAACAGCATCCAGAGAAATCTCTTCAACTTGACCTTATGTAATAATTCAATTTTGTTTAATTTTAAAATGCTTTCTTTTGGTTAGAAATTTATTTATGCTAAATAGCGCAGTCTAGAGTCATTAATTTCATTTTAAAGCGGGTTTAAGGAGCAGTTCCAGTGTTACCTGTGAGGCTGTGCTCTGGAGGCACGGCTTTAGAGAGCTGTGTATGTCACATCAGTCTTTGTTAAAGGCAGACAGAGAAAGCAGGGGATGTCTGATAGAGACAGCTGCTGCTTTGAGCTCCCAGGAGCACAGAGCAGAGTGGTCTGCACTGCAAGCCCAAGCAGGGCAGATGCTCCTGCTGATGCACACTGGGCTATTCACTTGAGGGGGTGGGGAAGGGAAGGCCAGGCCCCTTTTGGAGCAAAAGAAGCCCCACAGCACCTTGTGTGTAGTGTTTGAGAGATGCTTGCACAGGTGAGTGTGGCAGCCATGAGCAGTGTGTGAGCACCAGCGAGTGCCAAGCACAGCGCTGCCTGTGCTCCCTCTGCAACTTTGAGCACTTTGCTGAGGTTCAGGGAAGGATGTGCTCAATGTGTTTGTGGTGCAAGCCTGTCAAGGCTGTGGGATTTCTGTGTGCTTTCTCTGTGTTCCTGTCCTGATCATCCAGCTCTGCCAGACTTAACATTTGAGTCCCTTTCCATGCCAGCCCTCATCCGTTTAGCTGTGCATTAGGCAGGGAAGAAGAACCAGTAATTATGAGCAAGCTGGCAATGCTGTGTTCCAGTAACTGTTTCAGGGTGTGTTTGAGCTGATGGCTGCAAGAATGGAAAATAAGTCTTTGGGATGATGTGGAAGATGTCTGTTTGCATGCTCTGTCTCTTGGCTCGAGCCTGCTCTACGTGCTCAGGCATCCTGCGCTTCAGGCAGGCTGTTTGAAGGAAATGGCATTTCTCTAAGGGTTAGGTTCAAAAGAAATGATTTGCCCACAGCAGCTGCAGTTGTGATATTCGCTAGGAGTGCATTGCATGACATATCTCGACAGTCTATGGGCTGCTTTGGAGCCATCAGTAGAAGGTGACAGAAAAGCTGGATTAATGTTGGCTGGCTTAAATTTTCTGTATAAGTGTTTGCACACATACTGAGGAAAAATTCTTTAAGTGAAAAAAAGATGGCATTAATGATTTCAGGTGAGTTCAGCTTCACTGATGAGAAAATTTCCTTTAGCAAAGCCAAGGTGTGTATCACACAATGAACATGTGCAGTTGTGGGAAATGAAAATTTGAAACAATGGTACTTCATAATAAATTTCAAATGTGCAATCCTGCAACTGATCATAATTTATTATTTTTTTTTACTTTCAGCATAACCCAATGCCATCTAACTCCCAGAAAATCAAGTTCATGAACATTCACTTACAATGAATTTTATCTTTCATATCAGGAAATGGGTGAAAGACTAAATATTTTTTAGAGCTGACAATAGACTTGAATTTGGTAGAGTGCTGTCAGCAGGATTTTAGTTTTTCAAAAGTAAGGGAAAGAGGAGCATTTTGGATTTTTGTTGTGCTGTGGGCTGACAGTCTTAGACCATTAGTGGAAATCAGGTAATAGTCCTTGTTTTGCATCAGCTGTACAGAGCTTAAAACATACTTGGGAAATGAAAGAATTTGATTCCCACTTTCCTGGAACAATTTTAGACTCTTGCAATGTGAATGGAACACTTTTTACCATGATAACTTCTCTGTAGTCTCATCTCAAAAGTGCCTTTTTTTATAAAATAATAAATATCCTTCGACTTTCCTGCTGGAAAATTTCTAGATAAATTCAGGGTGTTATTCTTACCCTATTCCTTCTCCAAATTTAAAGCAGTCTCTGTTTGCTAGAGCTTGAGAGGAGGAAAGTTAAGGACCAGGAGAGAGATTCTTATTTTGCTGCTACTTTTCATCAGATGTTCGTCAGTCATGGAGTGCTACAGGCACTTGTAGAATGAGTCTTTTCAGGTATCAAAATAGAATACAAACTTGAAAATTTGTCTGACAAGTTTCTGTTACACAGATATTCAGATAAATTCACATTTATCTGCCTCTGCCCTTGATTGCAGGGGAAGGAGAGCTGGGCCAAGAGCTCAGCATCAACTTCAGTACATGCATCTCCTTTTTCCTGTATATTTCTGTAGCTGCTGTGTATCCCTGATTCTAATTTTAGTAAAACAACAATTTTTAATCTCCTTTTCTTTATTTTGATAGGTTACAAAGAGCAAACCAACATAATGTGAGATATTGTTTTAATAACTCTTGTGGAATAAGCAGTAATGGACTGAGGAATTACAAATTTGTACTTTCAAATTTGTACTTTTAGATTTTTCCAATAAACTATCAGGAAACCGTGCTAGAGTATAGAATATGTTTTTAGATCAGATTTTGGACCTGGCATCAAATTCAGAGTGGTTCCTTTGCTGAAGTTCCTTGATTACCAGGAATGTAAGAGAGATCTCAACCTGGCTAATGGATCATTTTGTAGCTTGAATAACTGAGGACTCTTTCCTGAGCAAGGGCACATAGGATGTACTGCCAGATATTGGATTATTTGTGTTGTAAGGTCAAGTTATTTTTCTAATTTTTCTTTGAGGGAAATAGTTGCTCTTTATAGAGAATCTTGTACTATTTAATAATATAAAACAAGTTATGGAATCAACAATAGGGTATTTTGGGGAAAATTTGAGAGATTTCTGGTCCCTTTAGTTAAAGCTTCTGTAATAAGGTGGTAAAGCCCACTTCAGTGTGATGCATGTGCCTGTTGATATCAGTCTCCTCAATGTATTGCTAAGGAATATTGCAGATTTTGAAGAATGATGCTCAGGAACTTCTGCTTGTTCTATGTGTGTGTCACTTTTCACACACATTCTGCAGATACACATAAACCAGGTCTGACCAGGCACACTGTTTGTGCAGCCAGAAGAAATTCATGTACTTGGTACAAAAGATGAGTTTGTAACTATTTAAACAAAGCTGTACCTCTTTTTATTAGTAAAAGAATGCAAATCGAGGATTTTATGCATATTAAGAAACATTTCTTTTACTGCTCAGAGGGCTTGCTGTCAGCACCCATTAAAGTGTCCAAATTAAAATTAAAAAACAAACAAACAGAGCAACAAACAGCCCTCTCCAACCATTAAATTTCAAACAATCCTACAAATGTGTGGTAGATAATTTAGTAAAGTAGGTTATATCCTCAAGACATTCCTTTGGCACCCCTCCATGTGAGCACTGCTAATATCCTCCGAGTTACGTTGTGCCATTTGGAGGCTTGCTGCTCTGGAGATCTCAGAACTGTTTTTTCTGCTGGGAAGATACGAGTCCGTTGGATGTGAAACTCTGTCCAAACATTACGGCAACATTTTGTTCTAGAGAAAACAAAAGGAAGAGTTCAGGCTTCATAAAATCCATCCAACATTTGGCAGAACTGAATATTTTTGTTTGTTAATTTCAAAATTTTGTTTGTAATTTTACAAATGTTATTCTCAGAAAATGAAGATTAAAGGTTTTGTCTCTGTTTTGAGACAAAATGAATGTATCCAAAAATAATTTTCCTCTGCAGTTTTCTACTGTTGAGACACATTCAGGTTTCTCTTCAGAAGGAAAACAAATGCTGAGATACTCAAGTTCTCTGGGGACAGTTTCTCACTCTATTAAGGGTCCCTTGGAGGGCTGACTGAGCAGAAATGTCAGGAGCAATATTTTCACTTTTCTTTGGCCACCAGGCAGCCTGTGGGATGTGCTGAAGCTGGCAGGGGCTCAGGGGGAAGGCAAGCAGTGATTTTTGGGAGTGCTGGGTCCCTGCAGGGCTGCTGAGCACCAGGGCTGGCAGGAAGGACCTGGAGCATCAGCTCTGATGGACCCTCGCAGCAAAAAAGAGCCTGGCACAGCAAACAGTGGCACGACTCATCTGCTCCAGAGCAGATTTCCCCACCCGTGCAGTGTTAGAATTGAGCAAATTCCATTTGCACTTAGCTTCGTGTGCAATAACTGTAATTTTAAAAAAAAATTGTTTTACAGAGTTTTATTAATTTAAAATCATAGGAGATGTTGAGGGAAATAGCAGACAACTTAGCAGCAAAGCAGTTGATTAAAACTGTGCAGTAGTTTGAAATAGAGACATGAATATTAAATCTTTTAAAGCTGCTTGATGTGTAAGCTGAGTTTGATTGGGGCTGCTTCTTTCTCTCTCTCCCTTTAGCATTCCTTCATTTTTTCATTCTTTTGTCTGCTTGACACACAGCTTCTCTAAAGTGGTTTTGCAGAAAGTGTTGGCATGATCCCTGTACAGTTTTGCCATGGAGTAGATTGCACCCCAACGTATAGCCTGAGTTTTAATTAAAAGATTTGTCTACAGATGAAGAAATATCTGTTGGTGTGAAGGTGTGGGTGGAAAGATGGTCTGGTGCTGAGCATCTCTGTGGCTTTTGGATGTTGGGAATGAAAAGATTTGTGGGAAAAAGGATGTGGAATTTTTTTGCTTTTGGAAGATTTTTGGGTTTGTCAGAAGTTTTCAGTGGGGTTATACTCAGTGCCTTTGAAATTTAAATACAGTTTGAGAAAAGAGTTTTGTTTATTAACTCAAGTTATGGGGGCTGTCAGTCTTCTGCAGGGGGGAAGAAAAGGGAAAGAAAGGTGTAACTTTAAGCACACACTGATTTGTTCTTATTACATAACAAAAGTCTATTTCTTTATCATGTTATCATTCAGTTAATAAAAATTAGCTACAATAACAGCATCAACTTAGAAACCCCTCAAAGTCCAGGGGATTTTCTTTCACAATGAACATGAATACTGTTCAGAAATACAAACAGTCAAAGGATAACTTTAGGTCTGAAAGAGAAACCTGGCAAGGGTAATTGAATAAGCCTGGATCTCCTGAATATGTCATGGTGAGTGCAGTCAACATGTCATAATTAGGTTTATTGAGGGCCATTCCAACAATCTGCTTCTATTCTTCCTGCCTTATTGTCCACAGCTAGGCAAATAGCCAGGGGACAAAAGGAATCAAGTGCTGACAAAACATGAAAGAGGAAAAAGATTTAGCTGCTTTTATCAAAGAAACTGAGAAGGACTTTGTGTAAATAAAGTAAGTAACTGGCCATCCTGCATTTAGGCAATGCCGTTTTCATTAGAATTAATTCTTGACATATTGGAAGGCTTCCAAGGGAAGGATTTCTACTTCTGACAAGTTTAATTTGTAAATTAAAAACAGTTGGTTAAACATGAGCTGCCATCAACAAAACTTAACTAAAGCCATACATGGTCAAGTCCTAAGCAGGTGAAAAAGAGAATTACTTTGAAAACAAATATTTCCCAAAATTATGCAAATTCTTATTACTTCATATCAAATGTTTTCTATTGAGACCTTCAGCAGATAGCTGTTTGGGAATCTCCTTTGGATCCTGCTTATTTTGCTATTTAAATCCTGTTAGCTTGCACAGTATTTGCTTGCTCTTTATGGTGGATAAGAAAAAGTGACCTCAAGGTTTTGGGATCTGCTGAGGTCTAATAGTGGAAAAAATAGTAGGGCTTATGTAAAATGCCTGTATATATAAAGGGTAGTAAGTAGAAAGGAGCTTTGTAGGTGGGTTTTTCCTGCCTGTCCTTTAACTCTTGAAACGATGGGGATTCAAATGATGGTTTTGTTTGGGCTCAGGGGCACATGAAGTATTCTCTGGATTCACACGTGGTAGTTTGATTAAGACCATCTCAGCACTGCCATCCTTGTCTGGGAGCTGCTCCTGGGGAATCCTCTTAGGGAGGTCAATGGGAGCTTCTTGCTGCCTTGGTGGGGTAGATTGGTCCCTCTGGGCTGAGCACAGCACAGATTATATCTGAGCATGTGTTTTGGGGCCGTACCACTGCTCTTTTAAGATTAAAGAATTAACATGTGGTCACATTTTCATTCTTTTGTACAGCTTTTAATTTTACTTTAAGAAAATTAGCTTGTGTTGTATGTGTGAAAACTAAACACCCCTGTTCTATAACTGTCTAAAGTGTTTGTTTTCTGAAAGGTTTGTCACTGAACATTTCCAGACCAAAAACTTCCCAACCCTTTTGTTAATTTAGTCTTAAGGTTAAGCAGATGTAGTATGAAACTTGTAGGGGGGGGGGGAAATTAAACACACATAAATCCCTTTCTTCAGAACTTTAGAATATCTTGAAATTAAATAGGAGGACTGAATTTTATGAAAAAAAAAAAAAAATTCAGTACAGAAAACTTCATAAAATATGTCCAAAATCTTTTGGGGCTTCCTAGGACTGTGCAGTTAGAACTAGCAGCTTTGAGAGAGGAGCTGGAAAGCTTCAGTGATTTTTAAGTTTTTCTTTTTGTTTATTAAAAAAAAAAAGCAAAAAAGAAAGAAAGGAAAAAAAAACAAAAAAAGCAGACTTGGTTTGATTGATCTTCTGCCCCAAAACATCCTGGGCTCTTAAAAGTTTTGATAAAATGTCTGGCAACAGGTAGGGCTTGGACAGGAGATGGAGGATGTGCCTACCTGCATCAGCCTCTGCATAAGCCCCAGGAATGGTGGCAGTCTTGGTAGCAAAGAGCAGATTGTCTGACTTCTGGGACTGTATTTCCACCCACAGGACATAAATGGTAGGAGAACGCTGTTCTTCAAAGTTTGAGTTGGCTACTTTCAGTCAATTCCCCAAAGATAAGATTAGATGGTGATTATTAAGCTCTAAAGTATTTTGGTTTATGGTTTTTCGGTTTATGTATTTAATTTCTCCATTTCTCCCCCCCATTCACTTTTTTTTTTTTTTTTTTTTTTTTTTGTTTAGTAATAATCCCACTGCCAGTATTAAATTACTTTGTATAGGATTTACTACTGAAGTTGCAGATAATAAAGAAACTGGATAATCAGACTTGGTGAAGCTATTTAGACAAAAACCAAAACCAGAAATAATATTAAAAATTACAAAAAGCAGAGAATAACTGAATCCAGTTATCACAAAACGGTCTTATGGTCTTTTCCACAAAATTTTGAGGAAAATGTTGTCCAGGAACATGCATGCCCCAGGCAGTGCAGGAAGGACAGCTAATTGTGGGGGAGTAGGGCTGGTGGTGTGCATGCCCCTGACCAGTGTGAAGTGGTTTGTCTCTCTGTATGGCTCTGTTCTGCTTTGTATCAGCAATGAACTGATGTAATACAAAACACTAAGAAATCCATTTGCTTATGTTTCAAATTTTATGGTGGTTCTTGATAATTCAATAATGATAATGACAGTAATAAATGGTCCCTTTGGTTCACAAACCTAGGATTTACTTATGGTAGTGAATATGTGAGATGGCTTGACTAATATTTTTCTGGTTTGCCCAGCATTAGGCTATTCTATAACCATTATTATCCTAACACTTTGTATGTTTTATGTACTGATAGAGGCTGGAATGACAGATGGACAAAATACAGAATAAATTTAAACAGAAAAAAATTAATAGGGAAATAATTTTTTTCCCCCATTTTAGTGTTGGGGGGTGGGACTAATGCATAAGGGTAAAGCAATTCACCAAAATTGGAAAGATGTAAAGCATCTAAGCTATTTGTTTTGTTTTATTGGTTTGATTCTTAACATGTTCCAAATGGAAAGTTCAGGTATCCTTGCTGGAGACTTGTGATCCAGCTCTGCATGTGTAATTTATACATTGCAGTCAGGAATTATTGTGACACCTTCCTGTATTTCTAGACCGTGCATAATGAATTGGAGCAGTTTGTATCAAGGAGGTCTCTACAGGCTGCAAACCCCCCTGTACTGCTGGTGAAGAGAGGACAGTCTGGGTGTTAGGCGCTTGTTCCAACAATGTAATAATTGTGGCAATTGGTGTGTGCGTGGATTTGACTCATTAGTAGTGACCTGATGGAGGTCAAAATGCAGGTCAGCTCCTGCAATGGCACTGATTGTCATGGGGGAGACCCCTCACCTTCCTGGCGAGCCTGGGCTGTGCCAGCCTTGCAGCCTCTGCTGACTGTGCCTGAGGCTCACCTTTGCTTGTGGAGCAAACCTGCTGGCACCAGGTCTGCTTGC
>VRYO01002763.1:1332557-1385281 GCA_009812075.1 Sialia sialis | reverse complement strand
GGGAGCAGTGCAAATCTCCCATCTCCAGCCCTGACCTGTGCCATGTGTCAGGCTGCTGCTCAGCTCCCTGTCCCCCCTGCACCCACAGCCATGCTCTGAAGTGCACTGCAGCTGGGAAACACGAGTGGAGGTGGCACAGAAATGATTATTTCTATGTGAACTGTGATGCAGTTTCACTTCCAGTGCCTTCCTGTGGCTGTGATCTCTACAAGAGCATTTTAAGTGGGGCAGAATGTTTTATGTTGACAGCTAATAATGTAATCCAGCCTAATCTACAGAGCCTCCTGTGAATGTATGAGTAAGGGTGAAATTAATAATATGAAGTATGGAAAATATAGGGAAAGTAAATTAGCTAATATTTTTTGAAAAATGTGTTACACAATATAACACTTCTGAAACAGAAGAGCATCAGGTGTTAGAGGAGCACTGTAGAGGTGGTGTTTGACATGAAATAAATCTCAGAGTTAATCCAGAGTTTTGAGGATCTTGAGTAGTGATTGCAAAGCAGGGTAGCTCAAAAAACCCCATCCAAATTTCAGTAGTATTGTTAATTTAATGCAGTACAGTTGAGCAGTTTTCTAGCAGGCTACTCAACATATGGCTTTGTATTCTGAATAAAAAAGCAATTTAACCATGCTTGTGCTGGCAACCTCCAAGTCTCTTCTGTCCCTCTTCTGCAGCTGAGACCTTTTCTTCTGTTGCATGTTTTTCATTACTGTGCTGCTTCTCTTCACTTCACAAATGCAAGATGCTTGTCCAGAGTTTGTCAGTACTGAGTTTCCAGCTGGTTGTTTAAGGTCAAAGTTCTTCACGTTCTGGTGAGTAATAAAGATTCTGATCCAGAACTGGGGTGACGAACACTCTTGTTAAGCAAGGCAGGGGAAGGGTAGCAGTGGAGGAGTAAAATAAATAAATCCCAGGAAGCGTCAGTGAGGGAAAGTCTTGTGACAGGTTGCACACAGAATTAGGCTTGAATGGATGCAATACTAATGAGAAACCCTTTTGGAAGAAGTGGGGCTAAAAACGTGGTCTGTGTTTTTTCCAGGTTGTTTGTACTCCTACAGCCTCCTTAGTTCTGGGAGATAGCAGCGCAATTCCTGGTGTGAATGCACTCATAAGTCACTGTTACACTGTTATGAGTATAGCTAATCCTCTTTCATGGGGGAGTAATTCTTCTGCAAGGAAACAACCTTGTATTTGTTAAGTAAATTATTTCTGTGTAAAGAGAAGTCTGAGTCTATAAATAATAAGTCAGAATTTATAAAGAGGACACCTGGGAACTTCTTGTTTCTGTGTACTCACATTGTGGCTGTAATTATAATACATTATATTTTATGTTGAAGCTCCTTATTTTGATTTAGTATTCTTGCTATTTTAAAGAGAAAATAGAAGACTTCTTAGGCAGAATTAAGAAATTCATCAAGTTTTCCTAGTGCAGCTTCATAAGTCTCAAATAATCAAAATTAGCAAGTCAACCTAACAAAATCCCCAAGTATTGTAATTTAAAACAAAATACTAGAGACCTTTAGGCAATTAGGAAAGTTGAACTCCCACACATTTAATAATTTAAGTAAAGAGGTTTCTTTTTCCCTAGGCACTAAAATGCAAACTACTGAACATACTTTGTCTGAGAAAAAAATAAGCGAAGTTAACTTGCAGATTCCTTTTCTGTATAACCCTGGAAAGAACCGTATTAAAACTATTTGTTTCTTTGGTCTGAGTCTAAGGGTGAAAGTTTAAACCCCAAAGTGTTTTTTGTGGAGGGTAAGGGAAGCAAGCAGAGGCTGTGCTGGACCTCAGCATTTTGCCAAGGGTTAATGCCTTATGAACACAATGGGATGTTGATGCTTTTTTTAACACATTCAGCCATATTAAGTTATTTTCTGTTGTGGGGATGTTTGCGTTGTTTTTTATTTGTTTACTCTTGTTTGTTTGAACTAATCACCACTTAAGTAAAAGCCTCTCTGCCTGCCCTGCCTCCTCTTCACCCAGCATTTAGCCATGGTGACCAGTCAGGCATAAAAACGTGCTTATCTGCAAATGAATGGCAGCTCTTTGCTTCATTAAAGCCTCTTTCTCTTCTGGCACTCGCATTGTGACCCTTTGATATTAATTCAAAGGGCAATTAAAGAATGCGGCCCATCTTTGAAGTAGAGCATTCAGGGCAAGGAATGGGATGAACCTGGGACTCTGATGGACTGTGCACATTCAACAGGCCTTTTCAAGGCAGTTTGAAGTGACTCAAAGAAAATGGGCAGGAGAAGGTCAAAGAGAAAAAAGGGGCTAAAGAAACAGTCTGTATTTGTTCGAAGTATTAGCCAAGCAAACTGCAAATAGCAACAAAATGAAACAGTTAATAGAGCAGCCAGACAGAGGCATGTCAATCACTTAACTTGAACAGCATTGGGCTAACCAAGGCTTCAGTCCACTGTGTTATCTAATTATCTTGGGAAAGCCAGTAGCTGGAAGTAATAGTATTGTATTTCTTTCTGCTTACTGCTCAGAAAAGGTGATAAATACTCACAGCTTCATAATTATTCAACGTATATACATAAAGAGTGGTGGGTTGGTGGATTGTAGGCAAGCTGCTAGTAGAAAACCAACAAAAAACCCTTCTCGATTAACCTGAGATGCAGAATGTGAGCATTAGCATGTTTAAAAATCGTGTAAGGCTTTGCTTATGGAGCGAGCCGCGACACGCATGGTTTGCTCTGGAACAAACCTTAAAGACAAACACATTTACAAACCTTGGAGCGTCGTTTTCCATCTTTCCTCCAAATATAGTTTTAAACCACATATAGTTTTAAGGGTCAGACTTTAAACCACAAGAAACAATGAGATTAAGAGCCAAGACTGCAACTCCCCTTACTTAGCTCATGCTGCTGTACCTAAGTGATGTAGCACACATGGTATGAGATTCCTGACTTATTTTGCCCTAACAGGGGAAATTAAGGACAAAGTTTCACATTTGCCTCACCATTTTTTTTTTTTTTTTTTTTTTTTGGTATTGTTGGTTAAATTATCCCCACAGGGCTTGATTTTCCACTGGCCCGAATTTGCACATGAAAAACAAATACATGATTTTATTTGCCCATAAACTGGATGTGCCCATAAACAGGCATATTTTAAAGTCCTGGCATAAGAAAATTTTCCTGAATTTATCTTCATAGTTGCATTAAATTGTCAAATTATTGGAACAAGGAAATAATAATGAATTTGCAATGTGAGAAAAGTGCTCTGGCCTTGATCCAGATGATGCAGAAGATTGTATAATAAGACATGAGCAGAAGTGTGTGGCAAGAACCATCTTGAAATATGTGAAGTTTTGCAACATACGGAGCTACTTGCATATTAAAGGTGCTTTTCTGGTCCTGATTTTTTTTTTCTTGCATTTTTTTTTGTTCTGTTTTTAATGTGGATGGATTTTAATTGAAAAGGGTGGCTGTTGCTTTGTCCTGGTTAAATCTGCTGCACAGGTTTTCATCAGATTGTGGGTGCTGCAGCGACCACCTTTGTGTAAGTGTAATTTCAGTCTCCAGCATGATCCTGTTTGGTGGGATCCCACTTGTGTGAACAAGCTGTGCAGCAAGATTGGGTGGTACACTTGGTTTAACATGGTAAAGAATTTGTAGCAAAAAATGCTCTACACACATGAAATGGACAATATACAATATGACTTAACGCATGTTAAAAAAATACTCGATCAACAGCTGGTAATGGTTTACTGTGGAGGAGAAGGAAGAAATAGTTTTTTGTTGCTGTTGTTGAGAAAACAAAAGCATTGGCACAGTCAAAAAAATCACTTTTGTTGAGATCTTGCACGCTAAATTTTAACCAGAGGGACTGTTTTTTTTTTTTCCTGGCTACATTGCACCCTCCTTTGAACTTCAGTCTAACAAATAATCTAAAAGGCTATTCAGTGTGGTTGTGCTTGTATGAAGGGTTCTGCCATCATACAAGAAGAAATATCATCTTTTCTTTTATAGTGGCCACTGTATTTTCTGGTTTAGGAACAGAGAAAAGAGGAATTCTTGTATATGTTAGACATAGCACAGTTTTGAAGTTGCATAGTAATAGAAAAATGGCACTGTGTGAACATTTCACTGTCTGAGAATTCCAGCTGGAATAACTGTACAGAACCACTGACCTTTGTTTTGTAAGGGTCCCTCCTGATGTCCATAGGGTTTTATCTGCAGTCTGTTGGGAGTCAGAGCCATAAATTCAATTAGTTTGGTTTTAAAAGGTTCTTCTCTTACAGGAGGGATAAGGCTTTAGAAGGACCGCTCTGAATATATCAAGACTGACAAAGTGTCATCTCATCAGCTGAAAATAGAGAGGATTTCTACAAGGAGCACTGAGCCTTAGCTGGTGCAAGCTGCCTTGCCCGTATCTCCAGCTGGACTTGGACCAGGATCCGTGGCAGCCCTGTTTGGTGTACTTGGCTAGCTGGGCTGTTTCCATCATCTCTCTCCTGTGATTTAAAGCTGTTTCCAATATTATCTAAAGTTCTTTCTTCTGCTGCAAATGGGAAGTGCACTGCTCTCAGTGCCCGGGGTAGCTGTATTTGCCTGGAGCAAGGAAGGTCAGAGCATGTCCCAGAGAGGTGTTTTCCTCTCCTGATGGATAGCACGCCAGTTTAACAGGCTCTGCCAAGGGGGAACTGGGAGAGTAGGGCTGCAAAATGGAAGCAGTAATCTTCATGTTATGGCCAGAGGATGGCTGGATGGAGCCAGCTGAGCTGACAAAAGAAACAGAAAGCACTGAAGTCCCATGGCGTGTGTTATCTATTATCTGAACATACAGCAAACCACTTTGGGTTTGACCACCCTTTTCTGTGGAAACCTGGAGAGTTGGGATATCTGGCAAACCTCATTGATGGGAGTTTTGAGGAGCTTTGTTTTCTCCTGAGGTTTTGGTTTTGAACCAAGTGAGCCCTGGTTGCAGCATGCATTGGTGGGACAGGTGCTGCAGCCAGGGCCTTGCTTGGAACAGTTTTTCTTTCTTTGTTGCAGCTGTCTCTACTTGTGGTTTTGTCCTACAGAAATCTGTCCAACTGTCTGATCCAAGGGAAGCATCAAGCCCCAAACCCTGAAAAGACTACTCCAAACCCCACATTGTTTGGGGTATGTTCTCTTTTGGAAAGAGGAAAGAGCATTTTAGGTCTTCTCAGCAATGCATAAGGATTTAATAAAAACCCTGTCCTCATCATTGCTGCTTTCCTCGTAGAGTTTCCTAGATGCTGTGTGTGTGACTGAGTCCCCTCTGTCCACGGGTGTGCTTTGAGGCTGGACACTGCCCTGGGCCACTCCTGGTTGTCAGCCAGGGGACCTGACATGTGGGATGGGTGCTTGGGATGCACCTCTCAGAAGGTAGTGGGATGCTTGGAAGCACAAAATTTCTTACCTGGGTATTCCCACACACAACTAAACTCAAGTCTAATTTAGCTGTGTGGCAAGAGGTAGAACCTGAGCATCTTTTTCCATGAAACTGGTGGCTGCTTTTCCTTGTCAGAGCAAATGCCTGATGTGTCCATTATCTTTGATTTCTTCAGTGAGTGCTGGTTTGTGCTATGTGGATTTAGCTTTATAAACACAAAACTTAATTTTAAGCTGGTTTTCTCTCAGAGCTTTTGTGAAATATTTTTGCCTAGCAAGAAAGCAGAGCCAGCTCTTAGAATATAACATCATAATTGCTGAGGCTATACTGCATTTTCTGAACAAAAATAACGGGTAATTTCTTTGCTTTGCTAAAACCCCTCATTTGCTGTGTCCCAGTGCTTCTCCTTGAGACTTAAGGCTTTTTATTTTCTGGTGTTCCTTCCCAGACACTGATTGCTGTTGTGCTGTGTGTGCAGTTTAAGCTTGATACATCATCTAAGCACTGGAGAGTGTTCATTCCTTTTGTGCAGTCTCAGGCCTGATGCAAAACAGGCAGAAGTGCAGCAATTCCTGCCATAATGTAATATGATCCCAGGAATTAGAAATTCCCAACTCTGAATGTACCAGGAAGTGACAGCACGCCCTGTGTGTGTATGGCTGCAAGAACTGAGGGTACAGAGGGGAGGAATACATCTCAATATAAATGTATCTGTTTTTTTACTGTAGACTCAAACTTATTCCAAGAATTAAGTCTAAAAACACCAAGTGCTGGCTAGAAAGTGGTTCTGAGTGCCTGAGCCGAAAGGCTGGATCCTGCTGACATGGGAATCAATGGAACTTTTGCCTTTGATTTTTATGGCTGCGGGACTGCATCTGAAAAATGCCATAAAGTGGTCTGAAAAAAGCTGTGAAACTGCAGAAATGCACAGGCAAATCTGAAAAGCACGAAAGGAGACTTTTTAGAGTATATTATCATTCATGGGGAGGTTTTTGTAATGTCAAAGTGTTTGAGTTTTACTGGGAGTTTTACAAAACTTGGAAACAAAAGATTAAAGGAGTATCTTTAGAATTTTTTTTTTTACATATGGAAATCCACTAAATGAAGAAAATACCAATTGTGCTCAAATTCAAATAATAGCAAGTTAAAAAGAGGTGAGAAATGCTTAATAAAACACGTCTAAAATTAATTATTACTAGAAAATAAGTTTTTTCCACTTGCAAACAATTGACAGGGTTTAGGAATCAAGTCTGGGGTCAAAGGGTCTTGATGGCCAAGTCAAAGGGCAGCCAGAGATGTATATTAATGCGTGTCAGCTTCTAGATCCTTGAGTCAAGCAGTAGTTCATAAAAGAAACAAGGCATCTTAAGAAGAAGTGTTATTAGCAAACATCAGGTCAAAGTTTATCTTTGGGTCAGTGTGTATGGGAGGGTCACCCATTCATGCTCCTAGCACAGGCGTTATCCTTAAAGCTGCCTTGGCGCAAGGTGTAAAGGGAAAATAGGAAAATGCAGTTTTAGCTGTGAAAACGTGGCAATTTATCACAACACTTTGCAAGACTAAGACATAAATTGAGCATCCTTAATGGAGCAAAGGAAAATAGAATTTTTATTTTGATTACTCTTGGTAGTGTCTTTGTTCAATTCCTTTTTAAATCCAAAGATAAAATTTATTTTTTTACGGACATGCAGGATTCTCAGCAGTGTCTTTGCACTCTTGCCTGAGTCAGAGTTGATGCTATAGGGGACAGACATGTCTTTCTTTTGAAAGGACCCGTATAGCCAATGTCAAACCCTTTGATGTGGAGGTATTGTAAATCTTTCCACGTGATCCTTCCTGGAAGCCATGGATTTCCTAAGAAGCGTGTTGACCAGTTCATCCCATTTACAACGCTACTGCTGCAGCTCTGCTTTCTCCTCTTCCCACCGCCTTGGGTGTGGGAACCCCGGCGCCCAGGGCAGCCGTGGCCAGGGGCGCTCCGCCGCTCAGACCTGGAGGAATGCTCCTGCTGTGCCGGAGCACACAAAGGCTGCCTACTTGCTTTGACAAGCCCATGCTGCAGAAAATCCTTGCAAGCTTTTGTGCTTCGTGGTGTTGACTTATTTTAGTTCCACGCTAAGATGCTCCCCATTGAAACAAGCCAAAAAAAAAAAAAAAAAAGAGAAAAAATGGAATAGGGTTCTTTTAAAAACTGTTATTCTGATGCCTTTAGGAGGCACTTTGCCTGGCTTTCTAAAGAGATGTGTTTGAACGGTGCAACTCTGCTTATGCTTTCGAGGGGAAGAGAAGGGCATAGTTGTAGGAATAATAAATATGACTGTTCACTAAAGCCCATTATGTTTGCATTGAATGGTGATTAAAATATAATGTGCAATGATAACTGAGTATTTCTTGGAATCAGTGTGACAAGAGGTGACAAAAAAGAGATTATCTGTTGGACTTTTGCTTGTATAGTGTGAATATTGTAGACCTGAATTGTGCATTTAGTACATATGTTGTGCACTGGAAAGTCCTGAGCTCCAGAGACATGAGCATAATGGAAAGCCTTGGCATGCTCGGGAAAACAGTCACGTGTTTGCTGTTCTTCAGAGCAGCTATAACAGGAGAGTTTCAGCCTCTTAATTAAGTTTTTCAGTAAATCTTTCTGAATTTTGTGTTGGTAAAATATATGAGGAAAGTCTTAAGTAAACCCCTTGAGCTATAACGATCAAACTTTTATGTTTTTTAGACAAAATGTTTTTCCCTGGAAGTTGGACAAAACTAACTTTGGGAGCACATCATATTCGCTAGAAGAAGTTTCCTGACTCCAGATGGAATTCCTGGTTGGGAGTAGGGGAGAAAGTGCCTGTCCTGTATGTTTTGAGCAGGGCATGTCCCTGCATCGGGAAGAGAATGTGTTTCTCTGGCACTGAGGTAAAAGCTGTAACCAGATCTCTCTAGGTCCTCCAAGTTCCTCCACTTCATCTGTGTAGCTACCCTCTGTTGGGTATTTGGAGTGCGAGAAGGTCAAACTCAAATGCTTGGAGCTTATTTTGCGGTGTGTGTTGGGTTTTTGGTTGGTTTTTGATCTGTCTTTTTTCAAGCACACATTGGACCTTCTGAAGAGTGAAAATAGAGAGGGAGCTACTGGTCTCATAGACCGTTCAGTTGGTATCCACTCTAAAGCATCCTGAGTGAGTGCCATGACCACATGCTTCTCCCTCTAGAAGACAAATGATTCTTTCTCTCTTTCCATTTTTCACAAAATACTTTAGATTTTGGTTTTTTTCCCACTAGCACAGAATTGGGAAGGCAGAGGAGAAAGCTTGGGAGGAGAAACGTGAAATGAAGAGAAGGGCAAATATTCCCTTTCTCACCAAGTTGCAACCATGGTCTGAAAGCATGAAATGACATCAATTGGAAACATACCCAAACAGCAGAGCAGCTGAACCTTTGCTGCTGTAATCTGTCATGGCTCCACCGAAGTTAATTTGAAAGTCTGCCTGTTCCTAAATAGGTGCAAAGGCCTTCCAGTGAATTGTGTGTTACCATAGGAAATCGTATTAAAGGGAACGGCATTTTGGGAGTCTGTAAGTCGTCACTTTTAATGGTACTGCAGTGAGTTTGATACAAGCTCTCAGGAAACTTGTGGCATTGACTGTAACTTTGTGAGAATATCTGTACTGCTAAACTGAGAGTTGAAACTCTGCTAAATACTTTGTGCTAGAGCCTGGTCCTGACAGAATTCTGCTACAAAATATGAGCTGCGTCATGGGAACAGACTCCCGAAACCATGTTGTACGTGCGGGGCAGAATTTGGAAAGCCAAAAGTTTGTTCAGTGTCTTTCTGAACTCCAGGGCTAAGGAGGACTGTGGGAATCTTGGTTCCTTCAGCGGCTCAGCAGGATCAAATTTACTTCTAATTCTTTCTCCCTAATTCTGGTTCCAAAAATTAACCAAATAACTTGAGTTTATCAGACAAAATTAGGAGTTTATCATGTTCCTAATGAAGGTTATGGCAGCATTAGTTTACTACTAAGTAAGATGGTGCCCAACAAAATAATAAACAATTACTTTAAAAGAGGAAAACAACTGAATGCCAATTAAGGCAAACATCAGAATGACAATGTTCCATTTTTCCACTGTACAGAGAATGATTTGTGGCCAAGGGATTACTTTTGAAATAGTTTTGAATTCTGTCCTTTAATTTATTAAGTGAATCTTTCTTAGGAACTTGATTGCTAATTCACTTTAATTTAGAAAAGCCCCACTGTCTTTGGATGTAGGCAGAGCCCTCAGGGGTCTATAAAACTGTCAATAGGGCTGTTAATTTGGCTTTTCTTTTTTTTGTATGGCTTAAAGCTTAATTGTGAGAGCTGGGAAGATGCCATGATTTTGGTTTGCAGGGACTCTGTGTCTTATGGGTTTCAGATCCCATCAGAAGTCACAGGAACCCTCCTGCTGCTGCTGACATGACAAGCTGGAAAAGCTGCAAAAATCTGGGGCGAACAAGGCATTTGCTGAAAGTGAGTCCCACCTGGTTTTCATGCTGGATTCAGAGATGGACAAGAACCAAGTCACTCAGTCTCAATGTCCTTCAGCTTTGGGCGGGTCTGGATCCTGATCAAGATTTGAACTTTTTGTGCCTCAGGCTTGTCTCTAATTGAATCCATGCAAAACCAGACATTTCACATGACTTTGATGCATAAAACCATAAATAGGCCCATTTTTTATTCAAAACGAAGTCCAGGTTTGCTTAGAAAGATCACAAACCTCCTACTGAACCTTGATGGTCCCAGATTATAATGAAAATTGAAGTCTCCAATGCAATAACATTCCTAGAGGCAAAGATGCTCAGTATTTGTCCTTCTAGTTAAATGTGTTACTGTTCATAGGCATGCAATGATGTCCCACTTGTTGCAAGTTGGACAGAAGATGGCCTAGACCCTTACTTACACAGATCCTGGTTGTGATTAAGTTTCTTGGGTTAGATCCCGATCAAAAAATAGTCTTAGTGGCACTTCTAGTGGTTTTGTGTCTTATATAGAACAGTATAGGAATAATTCCAAGTGATATGGGATTTAAAATGTAAAACAAAGCATGGAAGCTTGGATGAGGTTTTGTCCAGATTGAAACACTTCTTGCAAAGTCTTTTCCTGAGCAGTCAGATTGGGAAAAAAAGCAACCTGTGGATATTTGAATTTTGCAAAACAATTTTTGAGTTGGAGACTTTCAAAAAGTGTGAGGATTTTGGCAATACAAATTCTGGTTCCTGGGCAGAACAGCATGACTATTATTTAATTTTAGTGTCAGATGCAGGCTCTTCTTTGAAGATCCCAATCTGAGCATCCACAGTGAAGTTATCCATGCACATACTGGTTAATCCATTTCTATGTGATCGTGTATGTTAGAATTAAGTAAATGTTCATCAGATCACAGTCTGGGTCAAAGTTAGTCTGCAAAATGTTGTTGGCAACTGCCCTTAGACTGTGATTTGGAAAGTCTGACTGGAGTGTCTGAATAGGTAACTGTCACTGCAAACATCAGAAATGTTTCCAGGCCATCTGTCACTCAGCCACTTGTTGCTATTTATATTTCTACTGTAAACAGGAACCTTGCTCATGGACTGCCACTGTGCTGGGAGCTGTACCAATGCAGATCTTGGGATTTCTCTGTGAAAAGGACCTGATGATGTCAGCACATGAAGGTGCACAGACATGTTTAGGCTTTTAATCAGAGATGGAGGCTATTGAGTTCTTTGATGAGCAGTGGTTGCAGCTCACTGGTACCCAAACTGCAGCAGATGTTAGCAAGCTGTCGCAGTAGCAGGGCCCCTCTAGAATTCCTGTCTCATTTGATGTTTGTTGAGACAATGAATGTTCTAGGCTTCTGCTGTGAGCCCAAAGGAACAGCATTTATGTGCTACCAGGCACAGACCAGCACTGATTACTTGGCCAGAAGTAGACGAAGGCAAAAAGTTCACTATCCTCTCAGGGTAGCCCTCTTCCATTTGTTTCTGTGGTTTGTGATCCCCCTGGGCAGGATTAAACCTGGGACCCGGGATCTCCCTGTCCTGCTTGTCTAACAATAAAAAGGAAGCCACTTAAAAAAGCTGCCAAGAGCTGGTTTCTCTGTTGATCTCGGTTTTCCTTTGCGGACACAGGAGGCTGGCTGGCAGCGTGCAGCTTTTATTCTTTTCTGTCTCTCTGCTATTGTGCAGAGTTCACTCTGGCAGGCTCCCCTTGGATGCATCTGGGGCATCTGTCAGGCCCCTCTGTCGGGCTCTGTCCGGCTGGGTTGCAGGCCAAGTTTTGACTTCCTAATCTGTATTAACCACTTTGATGTGGCTCTCAGCAGGGTTTGACCTAAAGCAGGCAGAGAATCACATCTCACAATCCATAGGGTATGAATTGAAGAAAAAAATTAGCATTTTAAAAATTTGCTGTCAAATAAAAAGAAAGAGCATGATTTTTGCTGAAATTCGGTTGGGTTTGAATGCTTGTCTTTTCTAAGCTTCCTAGAAAAGCCCAGCAAAATACGTGCTGCTTGTTTGCATAGGCTGGGAGGCAGGCTGTGTGTTAGTGGCTGGTGTTCTTCCAGTACTCATCATGGAGGTATTTCTCTTTCACTCTGGATTTACAACATGAGATACTCAAGCTTCCATTTTAGGACCTATTATGTTTTCATACGGTGGCAATAAAATGCCACTATGGAGAGTCTGCTTTTGAGAAGTCCCCTTAGTTTTGAATGTGCTATAATAATAGGATGTTTTCAGGAGAAAATTAGGAACAAGGAGAACTACTTTTATTCCCACCTAAGAAAGATCTCTTGTTGCGTGTTTTGTGATGGAGCTGTTAGGACTCTCACTTGTGATGTTCCTGGGTACCCAGCAGTGCACCTGTGAGTCTTTGCAGGTGCTCTTAGTTGAGTACAGGTGGAAACAAAAAAGAACTCTGAGTGGTGCCAGAGCACTGGAAGGCAAAATGAAGCAGGAGCCAGGATTTTCATAGCTGGCATAAAACTTCTCCCAGAACATCTCCTGCTTCCTTCTGAAATATTGAAGACCTCTGGGGAAACAGAGAAAACCTTTAAATAGATGCTATCAATTAACCCTACAGCCTAACAGTTTAAGATAGCTGATTTTACAGAGATGAAAGACTGTGGGTAAGAAACTAGGCATTTCAACTTTTCTGGATTGATCTGTTTGCATTTTGGCAATTTCCCCCCCTAATTTTAAACACTGCAAATCTGATTTGGGGCTACTTTCACTGTTATCTTTGAGAATTTGCCCTATTTCTGGGAGGCAAAACCATCAGTTTTAATGAAACCATTGATTTTTCAGTGTGTGGGAGATCATCTAAAAGTGAGCTCTCTTTATGCTCCAAAAAAATCCACAGAACTTTCGCTGGGGTTCCCTGTTTGGGTAAAAGGAACTAAAGTAAAAACCTTGCGTCTTCTGAGTGTGGACATTCCTGATGCCTGAGGGTGGGTGAGGGCTACATCTGAGTCTAGAGGCTGGATCCTGACACAAATGTGACTTGCATTTAATTGGGAATGTAGATCTTGATCCTTCAGAGTCTCTTTCCTTGGGAATGGCAAGGAAAAAATGAGTTATATGTATTGTTTAGCACCTTATATATAACTTAAATATTCTCTGTTTAGACAATCATGTAATTTTAAGTTATTGAAATTCTGGATGCTTATGTTGTAGGGACACTGTGGGAGGAGAAAAAAAGGAAATGAGTGAAAATAGATTTTGTAATATTAGTGTCCAAGCAAAGCCTGCAGGACTCATCGACAGGCATCCTGCCATTTCTGCTGTATGTGTATGGTGAATAGTTGAGAGAAGCCAGAGTGTTTATTGCACTAAATGTGGTGCAGAGTTATTTTTTCAGTTTTTGGGACTGCTAATAATTCAGACAGACAGTTATAAATTGGTTCATATATGTAGATGTTTCAAAGCTGGTGATATTAAGGATGTGTGTATTTAGTCAAATAATTTTTGACAAAATCTACCATTAGGCATTCACCAGCAACCATCGTTCCCATAGGTTTTCAGGAACATTTATCAGCATCTGTCAACAAGTAGTAAATGAGAGCAAATGTATGGGAATTACATATGTCTGTGGTGTAGAGACTGGATCCAGAGTGACTCCCAGCTGGCACATTTTCCATGCTATAAAGGTGCTGTGGGGCTGGCTGCAGCCCAGCACAACCCATCACTCCCTTTCTCTGAGGTCAGCTGGTGTGGGGCTTTGTTCTGGCTTTTTTATTGGACTGAAAAATTGTGAGTTTTCTTTGGAAATGAAGCTCCCCTTGTTTCTTTGGAGTATTTAGCAAGCTGTATACCTTGCTTCATTATTAGCAAGCCAGGGTCCATGCACTCAGATAACTGTTTGTGTGCTTTATTCTTTCATGTTTGTTTAGATTCTGTATTATGGCAGTGGTCAGGTGACATCTGTGAGCTCCAATAGCTTTTGTGACGTTGGTAGGAGACAGTTCCTGGGACATGTAATTAAAGGAAGAAGGAGCTCATGGGCGTGCAAATTTCACAGGGTGAGGAACAAGGAGCATCCGCAGGTGACCAGTTTTTGGATGGACTTAAGGTAATTACTGTAACAGCATCACAGGCACGGTAATGAACGAACCAGCATTGTGTGCTTCAGGGAGTCTCGGGCAGAGTCCTGCACCCCCCCATGCTGGCACCCAAGGTAGGGGCTGGAATGAGAAACCCCACAGGAAGGAACACAAAGAGGTACTGAGCACCCCGCTGCTACCCTGTTGTAGGGTCCTTTTATCCCAAACATTGGAACAACCATAAAGGCAGGGGCTGTCTTTGACCAGAGGCACTGGAGGGCTCAGTACCCAGTAGGACCAGGTTTCATGACAGAAGATGATGGATTTTGAGGTCAGCACCCCAATTCTTATGTAGTTGTGATGGAAGTGACCTAGAGTTACTAACTGCTTTGGCTGGAAAAGAAGTGTTTGGCAGGAGTAGGTAGTGTCTTTGAAAACCAATCATAGGAAAATATTTGATAAAAACAATAAGCTATTTTTATTGACTGAAATCTGAAAAGCAGAGGGGAAAAAAGTCAGTATTCAGTTTTCTTTCACAAAAGTCTCCTGCAAAGTTAAGTAATTTTTAGAGGAAATGGACTTGTATTCAATGACAAAATTCAATATTCTATATAAAAAAAAAAAAAAGGTCTGGAAGTATTTTGGCCATTCCAAGTCCTGAAAGCAATAAATAGAGATGGTCATACAACTCAGTGTACCTCTGCAGTGGGTAAAAGTGGCTAGAGGGGTGGTCTGGCTGCAGCTGTGGGTTTAAGAAGAGATGATAAACTTGATCTCCCACTGAGACTTTGAGGACTGTAATCACAACATGGAGATGAAGCTATCTACAACAGCTTGCTCCGCTAGTGTTTGTTTGCAATCAAGAATGTTATTAATTCAGGTGCTGAAACTAGTTGAGACAAATAGGAAGTTTATTACCATAGTCCGAATATTTTTTTTTACTTCAGCCATCTGTACAGTTTCTGTTTTCTTCAAAAATGTTTTAGAACTCTACAAGTGGAATCAGTGAAGAAATACAGAGATGTTGTTTAAAAATACTTGTAAGCCTTCTCCATCTTGGTGTGTCCAGTAGTTTGATCAGCTCATAAAACTTTAGGAGTTCTGTGTTGTTGCAAAGGATTGAGGCAAATATAATTTGTAGATTTTTTTTTTCCCCTTGTGAAAAATCCACACTGCCTTACACAACTGAGAGATTGCTGACAACTCAACTATCTGCAGCGCTTTAATTCACTAATACAGTCTCATTATTTATCCATAGACTCCTTCCTTTGCTTTATCTAATTTTTCAGCTGACAAATTCCATCTCCCAGGATACTTGATGTTTTCAGTCTTAATTGGTTATCAATCAGCTCTTCCATCAGCTGATACAGGCTTGAAGACACGAAGCCAATCCTTTTTTATTATGTTCTGGGATTTCTGCAAGAGAGGCTTAACTTTTCTTCTAAGTCTCCCTGTCTTATATTAAAATATCACCTAAAATATCAAATTCCTAAAGTTTCTTGGGAGAAAACCTCGTTTGGATTTGTGTATTTAGTTTCCTTCACTTTTTTAGTTCTTTAATCCTCTTGAAGTTTTTCCTCGGAATATCCTAGTATTTGTAAGTGAACAGACATGATGCTGCGGTGCTTAAATACAGTACTCGTGCTGTCAGCGTTACCAGGGATGCTCCCTGTGGGAAGAGCTGGAAAAACCCCCAGACGTGGGCAGTCGTGAGCTCCCGAAAAAAACTACGAGTTGTGCTTTTGCTCGGTCTTGCCGCTTTTGCGGAGCTGCTCGGGGCGGCCGGGCTGTGCTGGGAGTTCTATCCCGGGTGAGGACCGGACAGCCCGGCTGTGCTGGGAGTTCTATCCCGGGTGAAGTCGGGACAGCCCGGCTGTGCTGGGAGTTCTATCCCGGGTGAAGTCGGGACAGCCCGGCTGTGCTGGGAGTTCTATCCCGGGTGAAGTCAGGACAGCCCGGCTGCGCTGGGGCTCCGCTCCCCGGGCCCGGCTCATTGCGGTGCCGGCTCCCGCTCAGCTCGCTGCGCTCTGCCCGGCTCTGCCGGGAGAGGAGGGGACACCGCAAGGGTCAGAGCTCGCCTGGATCCAGCTCTGCTCCTGTACCAGGAGAAACAGCAGAGCACTCTTCTTCTGCGGCTGGTGAAAGGAACTCTGCACAGTCGGCGATGAAGGCTTGGCTTCGTGGGGAAAACTGTAGCAACTTAAATTTTATTTAGTCATTAAACCTGAGCTAACCCTAACTTCTGAGACACAAGAAAACCTCTCACAGGCTACATGACTTTTACCACTTTGTTTATTTATTTATTTATGTGTGTTGTGTTTTGTTTTTGTTTTGTTGGTGTGTCTGAGTGAACGTACTCCCTGGACTGTAGTATCTAAGTGCTAACTGCAGTTCCTTTACATTTAGTTTTCAATGTAAATTATAAGAAATAATAATAATAATGTTAAAAATGATAATGATCATAATTACAATAAGAGCAATAATAATAGTAATCCCTCAGTGCAGATTTACAGCAGTGAAAGTTGGGATCAGACCCGCATGCAAAGCTGTTAAGTACTTTAGCGTTACTTGTATCAACAAAGCAAATCTCTTTTTGGCAAAGGAGGTTGGGGAATAAGAAGAGATTTTTGTAGTTGTATTTGCAGTTTCCTTTTCCCTTCCTTTCACTCTAGAAATTCTTTATCCTTTCATGCACAGTTGAGAATTAGCCATTTATTCTTAGTGCTGGCGATGCAGTCTTTGATATTTAAAATGGAATGTGTTCCTTTTTGATGCTCTGTGATTTTGAATGAAGTACATGCTAGCAGATTAATGGTGCAGAACAGTTAGACACTAAGCATTTTTTTCCCTTTCCATATTATTTCATCATTGCAAAAAAAATTTAAATATATTTTTAAAAAAGAAGAGCCAGTGAATTGTCTATTGTTTATGCGGTGAAATTGTTTTCACAGTGTTGTCATTCTCTTCTAAGTCGAAATCATTGAATAGCTATGAGCTGTCACATTTTTTGTCACTTATAACTGCATCAAGCTGTGCTGACAAAATGTCCCTGCATAACTGTTAATATGTATTGTCATTTTAAGCATGAAACAGTTTAGCTAATGATTTATCTCTTATAATGCAGCACTTGGGGCAGCTGTATGATTTGTCTCTTTAGCAAGTCAAGTAATTTCTTTAACAAAATGTTAAGCACAGATGGGCCATAGGCTGTCAGTTAACCATTATTGTGCATGCATCTGCTTGCCTTCAATGCACTGTTTTATGTATTCAGCCACTTACTTAGGCACAGTTCTCTGAAAAGCGGAACCTACTCTGATTGGCAAATAAAATGTTCATTTGTCTCTTCTTCCTATTGTTTTGTTTTGGTAACACATGTCAGCAGCTCAATTACCCAGTTCATTAACAGCTCCCAGTGGACATGATGGCCAACCCATGATAAGGAGGGCGATTGTGGCACATATGGTCAATAATAGCCTGTCTCTTGGTAATTGTAAATAAAAGTCACTGTTGGCCATTTCCTTTTACTGCAGCTACTGTTTTCCTTTTCACTTTGCCGTACAAAGCACATTTCTCTATGTGAATCAGCCCAAACAAAATAAAAATACCATCCATTTCTCTCAAGAAGATCACTGTTATCACTGCTGTGGTAGTTGTTTCTGTGCTGACTCTCCAGCTTACAGCTCACAAGATATGGTCTTGCTCTTTTCAATTCCAGATACGGATTAATTGCTCTTATTAGTTTACTTAAGTAGCAACATTTTTTCTCAACATTTCTCTTATTCTCTCACTGCAGACTTTTTTTTAAGTGCCTGTGGAGTTAGAAAAAGTAATTTACAAGTATTTTTTTTGCAAGTATGCCCTTTACAAATAGAGCAGTTTGCAAAGGAGTAATTGAAGTGTGACTTAATCCTTGTTAGAGGAGTGATATTCCTGTCTAGAACGGAGGCTTTCTTCTGGTTTTATTTCTCCTTCTTTGATATATCATCGTCAAAATGCCAACAGAACTGGTTAAAAGCAATTCTACTACTTGTGGGTATTTTAAATTGTATTGGGTACTCTGCTGGTTTCTAGAAGGGTTGAGGATTTTTTAATGTATTTGCCGATTCCTAAATTTTCACTTTAAATTGGAAAAAAGAAGCATGTAGCAGCATTAGCATGTTTTGTCATAACCCGTCTGAGAAATCTTTTGTGGTTGCTTGTTTCATTCTTTGTTTTTTGAAATTTGAGTTTGCTTTTCCTCTTAAAGAAAAGGAGTCCAGCTGCTAACAAGTTTTGGTGTGTGACTTAATAGGGCAAAACTTGGGATGTCCAAATCTCCCTTCTGTCCTCTTACCCCACAGATGTTGAAGCACAGAAAATGAATGTTGAATTGGGTAAAATTGCAGCTCTGAGTATCAGCAACCTTGCCCAAAAGTGCTTTGGTGGGAGAACCTAAACTTTAGGGGTGTCTTCTATTCCATGAAGTATTTTATCTTAGATAAACATGGCATTCAGTTGTAGCTCTGAAGAGCTCACAGGTGGCTGTGGGGGGACTTGGGACCCCGGAGCTCGTCCCCTGCTGCCTGCCATATTCATAACTAATCTGTAGTCTCCTCCCCAGGCTGCAGGCACTCGGGGAGTTGTTGAGTGTCAGAGTTTATTTGCCCTGGTTTGATTAGCACGGACCTGGCAGGGTGTATTTTCTTTTTAATGGCTCCTTGCTGTGACAGTGAGGTTTTGGGAGGAGGAGGAGGAGAGGGGGGAGCCTGGCGTCATGTTTCCCCAGGCAAACAGAAAAAAATGAAGGGCTGATGTGCTGGGAGGGAGACGTGCTCTAGATCCTTCATTTTATTTTGTATGGATATGAGCCTGCCCCCAGACAGGATTGCTGAGAGGAAAGGGCTGTTAGCATGAAATAAGGTTGCTGTTTTATCTTGCTGTGGACTTTATTTTGAGGAAGAGAAGGATGTTTGGTTTCTATCTTGTCGCCTATCAAAAGCCAGCTGCTGAAAGCCTACCCCAACACAAACAAGGCTCTGGGCAGGAATGCCCAACTGGCCACCTACTGCTGTTCCTGGCTGTGCAGAGGTGTGTCCGGGAGAGCCTCAGCTGCTCTCACATCCCCGTCCTGGGGCAGTTCTGCTGCTCTCCCTGCCCTTCCTCCATCACTGCCCCTCAGCGCTGTGTTCGAGCCCCTCACCTCCGAGGGGAGAGGCAGTGCTGGAGAGACGCCTCCAGGTGCGGAGGTTTGGGGAGGGGAGCTGGATTAACCCCTGCTGTGCATCCCCTTCACCCGGCTGCCCTCCGCAGCCCCCCGGCCCGCCGCCCCCGCCTCCGCTGCAGCCGCCTTTGTGCCTCCCGCATCCTGCCAGGCAGGTGTCAGAGCCCTGAATGCGGGCAAAGGCCCCGCTGATGGATACCACAGATGGAGCGTGGAAATCGGCCCAATAGGCCTCAGCCACAGGCCATTTCTTAGGACCCAACAAAAGCCTCCAAATAAGTCAACAAAAATCCCAAAGATCACAAAGAGAAAGTGTCATTTGTCATTTGCTGTGGGTTTGTGTGGGGGTGGCGGCCCCGCTGCACTCCCCTTGCCTGCACCCGAGCAAACACGGGGAGGTCACTTGGCTCGCCTGGGCCTGCATGGCTGCAGGATCAGAAGGGCACTGGCAGCCACTGCTGCCCCAGGGAGCCACAGGGCCAGCAGAGTGAGCACCCAGAGAGCCACAGGGCCAGCAGAGTGAGCACCCAGTGAGCCACAGGTCCAGCAGAGTGAGCACCCAGTGACCCACAGGGCCAGCAAAGTGAGCACCCAGCGAGCCACAGGGCCAGCAGAGTGAGCACCCAGTGACCCACAGGGCCAGCAAAGTGAGCACCCAGTGAGCCACAGGGCCAGCAGAGTGAGCACCCAGTGAGCCATAGAGCCAGCAGAGTGAGCACCCAGTGAGCCATAGAGCCAGCAGAGTGAGCACCCGGAGAGTCACAGGGCCAGCAGAATGAACAGCCCTGGTGACCTCCAGAACTGCAGTGGTACAAGGGGAATACTCTCCCTTAAATAAAGAACTGAGAAGATGGATGTGTGGAGGGTAGCTAGCTAATAAACTGCTACCAAAACCCTCCCTGGCCTTTGTTATTTTTAATTTTTTTCCCATTGGCCTTATTTCAGTGAGATCCATGGTTAGACAGAATTCATTCTGGCTGTTACACTAGGAGGAAGAAACTGTGTAATATGTTATTAAAAAATGTCACAGCCTGTGAAGAGCTGTGAGAGAAGTTCTGCTTCCTTGGGTCGCAGGATGATAATCTCTCCATGATAAACATCTCTGCCTGCCTCTGTCAGGTGCACTGTGTTGCAGCCCTAATGCATGGGCTTTAAATGGTTGTCATGTAATTGTTATTTAATTATTCAAATGAAATGTCTTGCTGAGAGGAAGAACAGGCCGCAGAATGACCTCTTGTGCGTCATTTTGTTGTTCGGTTTTTTGCCCCATGTGTCAATTTACAGTGTTTGCAAAGGGGATAGTTCAGAACTCCAGGTGACCGAATGCCTATGACATTGGGCAGTGGGGTTTTGCATTTGTGATGATAATCGGCATGCAGTATTTCCTTAGGCCACCAGATAGGTCACAAGCAGTTAAGGGACAAATAATTTCCCTTGAATTCTGTAATTCCTTTTTTAATTACTCTTTGTGACTCAGCAACGGGTAGTGCTGTTGGCTGCCTCTCCCATTTTGAGCTGTATAGTAAGAGGGGTTCCACTGATCCCAAGAAGCCCAGTCAGGGAATCTCCCAGGGCAGTGAGTCTCCTTCTACTTATAACTTGAGGAGTTGGAAAATTAGGATCATTAGGACACCTGTAAAGGTTAGTGATATGCATGATTTGTGTCTGTGGAGGTGATGGATGTAGAAATAACCCAGCTAAAATCTTACCAGTTTTGCTGGTGCTCAACAATATCTTCGAATGTCATGGAAGTCAGCAGACCTGTTAGTAAGATACTGCTTAGAGAGAGGGCCATGCACTGGGACTATTGAATGTGTATAAAATATATATTGCTTGTCTAAAGGCTGAGGTGCACCCAACTCTTGTGCTTAGCCAGTACTCTGACTGCCTTTTCACCTGAACAAAAGTCTAATATTTTAATAGGAGAATATTTAATAGGTATTTTAATAGGAAAAATAAAAAAGAATAAAGGCTTCCTTGATGATACTGATATTTAAGAATACTTTGTAAGAAATAAAAACAGCACAGTTTGTAGTACAGACATGCAGCTATCCCATGAGATTACATTTATCTGACTTTAATATCACAGGGCAAATAAAACAAAAGAAACCAATGTTTTCAATAAAGCTGCACATAGCAGCCAGGCCGGACAAAATGTAAAACCAATGAAAGCAGATAGGTATGAAAGTAATTTCATATGATATACATTTTCTCCCTACTTTAATTTTATTACTTTCTCCTTAAATTCTTGCTCTGATTACACATATTGTTCTGGACTCTTAAATGCTATAGCTTTTTTTTTTTGTTGGTTTACCTTTGTGCCTTACATATGGTGCTTAATGAAATATAAAGTGAAAATGAAATGAAGTCAGGGTTTTAGTTCTACATTCTTTTGCAGAAAGGAATGAGAGTATAGGGAAACATGTCAAGATTTTGCCAGGTCCTTATAAAACATTTTTTAAAAGATAATGATATGTCTCCTGATACTTCCCACTCAGTTGGTGAGGAAGTTCACTTCAGAAATTTAGCAATAAATATCCTCTTTGAGTTGCACTAGTTAATTTTAAAGTTAATTTAAGCTGGCTCTTTATGGGATATACATAAATGTTTGAAGAAGTTGTACACATACATGAAAAGTCCGAAAGAGCATTGAAAGAATTCCTGACATCTTGGGGTTTGACTTCCTTGTCTTTTAAACTCATTGTACACAATTAAAGGCAGCTTTTGTCAGAGAAGTTGTCTCCAAAAGGAACATTAATCTCTGTTTCAGATCTCACCACACCAGGTAAGGGCAGAGTGCAGTGGTAGCTGTGTGACCCTGCTGGTGTAGCTGATGGGCTCTCCTCCAGCCTAGCTGGGCAGTAAGAGCTGCTCTGCTTCAGGGTAGGTGATTTGTGTCTGAGAGTGACATTGGGGAACTATATTTAAAATATCCTATGTTTCTTTCTGCTCTTGAATGACAGTGCGGAGCCATTCTGCAGAGTTGTAATTTGGCAGTTGCTGAGGAGGGCAGGTGTCACTTGGGACCCTGGCTGAGAAGATTTGGGATTTGTCACTAATTCAGACAATATATTATGTTCATTTTGGGATACTCTCAATTGCCTGTTTAATAAGGACTGGACTTGAACTGTTTAGGATAGGGTGTTTGTGCTGATTCTCCTTTGTTCTAGAGAACAATATTCTCAAGAAAGAGAACCTTTTACTCCAGTCTAAACTGGGACAAACCTTCACTACAAGTAAGAGACTCTGGGACCTGATGTTTGTTCACTATATTGATGCTGAGATCCCAAGGTTTTCTCCTTATGTCTGTGTATGCTGGGTCCAAGATATTATTGCTGTCTGGAAAATGAAGATATCTTTCACTAAAGAACCACTGGTCTAGATGTAGTTGCTTTTTTTTTTTTTTTTTTTTTTTTTTTTTTTTTTTTTTTTTTTTTTTTTTTTTTTTTTTTCCTGTGTGTGTGCACAGGAATTAATAAACTTTTCAGATGAATTGTCTGAAAAAGCACTTTGTGTTTCTCATGCTCTAAGTAAACAGATTAGCTGTATTTATTAGCTCAAACAGCTTGAGTGAAATTGGAAATGGAAGATTGCTAGAAATGAACCTGGTGGGGGGTTTTAGCTGGAGCTTGAGAAACAGTTTGCTTACAAGTAAATTACATTAAAAGGATTATATTAAATCAATGTCTATATCAATAATTTCTTTGGCATTGTTGAAGTAGTAGCAGCAATGCTTGTATTTCCATTGAGCTGCTTGTTCAGCATCACTGGGGAGTGTCTGCCCTCTTTAGGTGGTTTCCCTTGAAAACTCAGGCAAGAAGGAAAACTGGTTGTCTGGACAGCAGCTGATGCAAGTGAAGACTGTCTTTGAAAGTCTACTTTTTTGGTTCATTATCATTTTCTGGAGAAAGTGAGTGCAATTGAGTCCTGAAGAGGTTCTCCTGCCTTCACAGAGCTCTGGGTTCAGCTGTAGCTGGAGCTCACTTGATGGCCAGAGGAAACAAACAGTTCTGCTGGGGTCTGGCTGACCCTCTCTGTGACCTCACTATCTCCAAGTCTGTGAAGTCCAGAAGTAGTTTCCATATTGATTTCTCTAGAAACTGCTGAATGCAAGAGTTGGTATCCCCTTCCTGGGTCATGGTGATGCTGTATGTGATTTGTTCTTGCTGACTTTTCTCAAGTTCTGACTCAGTGTTTGTGAAGGGTCTTTGGTCCAAGACATCATATGAAAGGATGTCATTGATTCAATATTTCACTATTCTTTCTCCTTAACTAAAGCTAATATTTGCCTTTTCTTTTCTTTTTTGAGCATCAGCACCTCAGTCTGATGAAGGCTCTGACATTGATTCTGAACCAGATTTGCCTTTAAAAAGAAAGCAGCGTCGCAGCAGGACAACCTTCACAGCAGAACAACTGGAAGAGCTGGAAAGAGCTTTTGAAAGGACCCACTACCCTGACATTTACACCAGGGAAGAACTTGCACAAAGAGCCAAACTCACAGAGGCTCGTGTCCAGGTATGTATAATATATGCTGCCTAATGAAAGGAGTTTCCTTTTCTGTTAGTACGTGAGTCCTTTCACATTCTTACATGATCCTGCTCTGGAGTAGAAGGAAAATGTGAAACAACATTGTTTACAGCTATAGGATTTTTACATCTGTACATGGACATTGGCATGCAACTGTTTAAGAGAATTGCTCTGAAAAACCTTTCGTGTCTTTCCCATTAATTGTTCCATTCCTTCTATGAACATAATACAGAATCTTTGAAGAAGAAGAAGGTCTGATATCCCCATTTGTTTGCTTTCTGCATTTGACAGCACTCTGTGTGTAATCAGGTCAGCTGTTGGGCCAGTTTATGGTTACTTAACTGATTTCATCTGCTGTTGTATGGGTGTTCCAGGCATTAAAAAGGAGAGAAAAACATTTTTAAAGGACAATGTGTCTACAGAACCATGCAAGTGAGCAAGGTGGCTGGTACAGTACCTACAGTTCACTTTTAGGTTAGATTTTGAAGTTGACTTGGTACAAACTCTGTAATACCTCGTTTATCCCCACTCTCTGTTTAATTCAAAAGAAAGTAAGCGCTCAAATATCTTCTAAGTCTTTGCAGCCTCATGTAGATCTGGGTTGTCTAAAACAAACTAATGTACCAGAGCAGTAACATGGAGTTGATTTAATTTTTTTTAAAAAACATGAGCCTGAATTTTTAGCTGTCTAAACCCAGGGAAATAGCAGCAAAATTATCCTGGAATAAACTGCATCCCAGAGTTCAAGTTTCAATTAGGACTTATCCTGTTTAATATCAAAGAAACACATGCTGTGAAAAGTTTAATACAGCAGGCAGAATCTTCTGCTGCTCTTTCACCACTTGACATCTATGAATTGCTGGGAAAAGTACACTCCATTTAAATCAGTCTGAATTGCAAGTGTTACTAAGCAAATGTGTGGTTGGATGACAAGCAAAATGTTGAAGCTTGTGGTCTAACAAAGGAAGAAAAATGAGTGGTGACTTGTGGTCTGACCAAGGATACAGGTGAATTTGGTTTCTTTGGTAAAACTCTATTATGTTTTGACCTTTGAAACTCAGCCTGAGGCATTCACACTGTGCAAACTGAAATAAGCAATACAAAACACCTCTATGACTTTTTAAGACAATCACGCCTATTGCAGCATGGTTGTATTATGGAGCATCTGTCTTGAAAGGCTCAGATTTTTACCTGCTAAATGTTTTTGCAGAAGACTTCATGCCACATTTCTTGTAAGTGTTTGTTATGACTGTGGGAGAAAATCAGATGTGTGGATGAATTTGTCTGGAAGGCAAACTCAGCTGTGCATGACTTTTCTTAACACGTTTACTAAGTGAAATGCTTGCAAAACAGCTCCACAGATAGACTTGGGCCAGGTAAGACCAAATCAAGCCCCAGGAATCATTTGCACACAAACATAACAAAGATAACTTGCTTCACAAGTGTTGTTAGCAAGACGAATGGGATCTAGGAGATGATGTTTTGGTCTACGTTAGCTTCAGTGGAAAAAGATGATAAAATGAAAAAGACCTTGTTCATGTTTTTTTAAATCAATGACCCACAGCTAGAAGAAAAGCAGAACTCTCATTAACATAACAGCTGTCTTAATGTGGCTTTAACCCTGTGACTTTTTACATTCCTTATGGCTTCCTTGGTTCCCTCGAGACACATCCTGTCTCACACCACTCGTATGATCTACAGCCTCACAAATTCCCCAGTACCTCTGACATGGATATTTTACCTAACCCAGCATGGAAGAGAGTTCCCAGTCAATCAATGATTAAAATACCAGAACAAAACCTTTCTGGATTAAAGATGAGCTGGAGTTGAAGTAACCAGCCTGTGGGCAGTTTCCTAGTGCACTCCATCTGTCTGGTACACTTGAAGGCTGGCAGGATGATTTAGCAGTGGATTAAGGGATACAGGATTTGCCTTATCAGCATTCAGCACCTCTCTATAGCCCCTTAAAATAGCCACGTATGATGGGCATGAAATAAAAGACGACCTGTGAAAAGAAAATAACCCTAAGAGACTTGAGGCTGAGAAGGCTGGATAGCCATACTGAAGTAGCATTCAAGCTTTCTTAGTCACACTTCTTTTTTGGTAACATTATGACAGAGATCAGAGATACCAAATTTTATATGGATATACACACAAAGATCTCTTTGACTGCTTCCCAATAAAGCGTTATCTAAGAGAGCTGCTCTTGCAGTCTGAATCCAACTAAGCCAGAAATTTGTTTATTTTTTTCCTTTGGAGCTGTAAGGTCCAGTATTGTACAGTTGTTTTATATTGTCTAGGTAGTTATTTAGTTGATTACAACTGGAACAACCTTGCTATTCCCTCAGTCCCTCTGTGTAGCACTTGCATCTCATGTTTTGTTTTCTCTACCCTGCCACCCCTGTGCTTCCCCTTTCCTTCTGTTCCATGAGGATGTCTATCATTCTCGTGAAAGGAAGAGTCTTACACCACTGAACCATGTTTTTTCTCACTTTCCCACTGCAGAAGGGTAACCAAATGCATGTTTCTTACCTGGTTGCTTGGAGGTGGGGAAAAAAATTTACCTCTGGTCTGGGATCAAGCATAGAACATGTCAGCCCCCAAAGGGAATTTTTTGAGAGCTACAAGCAACTGAAAACAGACTTTACACTGTGAATGTTATTTGTGTACCTAATCACAGGAACAGGAAAGGCTTTTGGGGAAAGAAGTGTTCCAACAAACTCCACATTGTAAGAGTCACGAGATGTGTAACTATAACCATGGCAAATATTTCAACAGTGAGCATAATAAAGAGTTAAAATACTCCCTGCAATTCCTCCTGCAGCACCTTTCCACTCAAGTGGAGTCCTTTCCTCCAGTGTTTGAACCTAGATGTGATATAGAGCCAGGACATCTGCCTCTCCCAAAAGCACTTGCTGTTCTCTGCACATTAGATGCAGAAGAAAGAGGAGAGTTCTTTGGTCTTGTGAGTTTATCAGATAAAATTTAGATAGATAAACACAGTTCCAAAGGAGGATCCTTCCTTTAAAATTAAAATTTAAAAAAATAGTGATACTCTGGGAATGTGAAGTTAAAGATTTGCATATTTTGAGTAAAAATTGAAGTTCTGCAGTACTTTACCTGGCCAGTTTAAAATCTCATTAAAATCATCACTATGTTGCAGCACAGGCCCTTAAGGTCTGTGGCCTGTTTTTACTGACAATCTGAGGGCAAGTGTGAAAAGTGAATTTATCTCCACTGTAGATCAAAGTCTCTTTCTCAGCTTTTTAGCTGTGGAGTTATGGTTTCTGTAACAAATGGTGCATCAGGAATGAATTGGCCAGTTTGATTCCCACATCAGACTTGTTTTTAGACCTGGATGAAGTGGGCAAGCTTTGGCAGCAGCTTGGGGCTGTTTCAGATGGATGCTGGGGAGTATTTACATCAATCTTTTGGCAAAGGATTTTTAAATAAGGTTCAGGTTTGTCTTGTGGCTGGCCAGGAACCTGCCTTGGTCAATGGGGGCAGCCATGCAGGCAAGTCTTTTGGGGCTGTGTGTTGATGGCAGGCATCCCAAATTGCCAGAAATGTGGTGCATGAGACTTGTGTGTTGGACCATGTTAAGGAGTGCCCCAGCTGTATGGATCCTTGGGGCAGGAGGCCCTGCTGTGAGAAGCAGCTGGCACATGGTGTCCCTGTTTAATTCCAAAATGCAATGGGAAAAATTTGTTTGGATACTTTTTCATGCATGAATAATGGTGAAAAAGAAAGGCAAGTCAGGAAGAATTCTGAAGAGTTTCTTCTCAGCCAAATCCCAGTTTTAAACTGATTTGCTTGAAGACATGAAAAAAAAAAAGGAGTTGTTTATCAACAAAGCATGTCTGAAAATTTAGGCAGATCTCTCCAGGCTACTAGCATGGAATTGAATGTTCCCATGTCAAACTTGTAATCAGCTTGTAAGCTATTGTAAAACCCTTATTATAACCTCAACAAATAAGTCCCAAGAGCTCAAATGTCTCAAATATCTGGAAGAAAAATATTTATTTTAAATGTTGTGATTGCATATTATTTTCTTTGCTTCACTCTAGTACAGGGAGGGAAAGAGTTTGGAGAGGAGTGAGGGGAAAGGTGAGAGAAGTTATGACTCTTGAGCTAGTAGTAAAGTTTAAAGGCTCTGAAGTCCAATTTCTCAGCTTAAATAGTCTTTTCTCAGTAGAAAACAGTGAAAAGCACTCCCTGAGAAATCACTGGGGAGGGGAAATCTCTGCCCAAAAAAAGTCTTAACTTGCTTTCAGCTCCACTGAAATGGTTTGAGCATATACACTGAACTGCCCAGTCCTATGGGAAGATGAGGCAAAGGAATGTAGGATGGATTCAAGAACACTCAAGACCTTTCATCAGATCTTTACAGTTATTCCTGATGTGGTTTATGGAGAATTTCTGTTGCCTTTTCTTGAGACTGAACCTCTTGCATCATAAAAAGGCTAAAGAAAGACAATACTGTGTGCATCTTTGCAGTAGATAACCCTGTAATTGCAGGTCCTCTCTTTCCTGTAAGGGGGAAATTCTTATGGGTAAATTAACCAACTGCATTCATAAGCAGACCCAAGAGGATATTTTTAAATATAAAGGAAAAGAGTGATGTGATTTTGATTGTCTCTTTCTGGTCCCTGCTGCCTAAGGGCTCTAATTAGTGTCACTTTAACTTACAAATGCACAGCTCAGTTTGCTTATAACTCAATAATGTTCAGAATTATTCAGCTGCATTTTCTTAGAAGTATTTTTGTAGGACTAAGTCAAAGTTTTCTCAAAGAAATCTATGAGATTGGAGTATGTTGGATCACATTGGGAGGTGGTTGGAAGTCCCTATTCCCTTTGGCACAGTCTAGTGGTTTTTTGGTCTGTGTTATTTTTTTGTTTTACCTATTCCCTTTGGCACAGTCCAGTGGCTTTTTGGTCTGTGTCTTTTTTTCATTTTATTTTGTGTGTGGTTGTTGGATTTTATTTTGACTTTCTGTGCTTTTTTGTTTGGTTGGTTTTTGTTTTTTTTTTTTTATTTTGGGGTTTTGTTTGGTATGTTTTTACCTTTTATTCCCACTCCACTCTCCCTGCCCCCAGTATGTTTTCAAAGAACTCTGTTTCTAGCACACTGATAACTCGTAATATCCTAAACAGCATCACTTCCCATCCCCATAAAGAACAGGCAGGGAGCCCTCAGCATTGTGACATTCCCAGTGGTGGCCATGGCAGTTGCTGTTTGCTTTGGGCACAGCTTTGGGATGCTGTGAGAGAACACGGTGTGCATCTGTACGTGCTGGACCTTATTCCTGTGAGGCTGTGGGTGTGCAGATCATCTGATGGCTGCTCCCTGGCAGTGCTTTCCCTGCAGCTCATCACACCGATACCAAGGTGATCAGGATGGAAACCTGCCCCACTGCAAAAAAAAAAAAAAAGAAAAGGAAAATAGAAAAGGGAGGATAAAAAACTTATTTCCTGTGCACATCCTCAAAAGGCTGCTGAAATAAGTGAGGTCTGGCATCCGTAGGGACTGCAGGAGCAGACACTGAGGGTGTCTTCAGAAGTCACACTGCATGTTTTGCAAAGGTAACAGAGTCAGCTCTGCCTGGGCTGGTGAGCTCAGCTTTGTTTGCAGTTTGCTTCTTCAGCCTCCCCTCTTCCCAAGGCACCCCTGCTGCTTCTGGCACAGCCCACATTCTTTCCCTGGGAACATGGGAATTTTGTGGGAAGGGAGAGGTGGGGAATAGTAGCGTGGGGGAGGCAGTTACCATGAAAAATATCATGAGGAAAAACCGAACAAACCCCTCCCTCCCCCATCTAAAATTAGAAGTGCCATTAACAATACATCAGTCTTTCAACTTTTGTGTTTCTGGCACTCACGCTTGCAATGGTCAGGACTTTGTATAACAAAATATCCACGGGCTTTTTGCAACATTCACATCTTGAATGTTTTGCCCTGTTGAATCAGAAATCTTTTTGCCTTAAAAGCACATAGAGCACTCTGTGTTTATGATCAGACTGTCGAAATGTCAAGGCTAATTACACTAGTGTGTTCCCAAGTGAATAAATGCATCTTCTAAGGAATATCCTGTTGAGATCAACAAAATAAAATATTGGCATGATCACTTGCAAACTAGTTTAGCTAAAAATGATAATAAGAGCCAGGATCCAAATATCAGGAAATAGAGATAGAAGAAACCTATTAGTTCACCTTGTCCATCTCCATTGGTGCAAAACAGAATTTTTATGTTCTGCCACAGGGTGATTTCTTTTTCGGTCAATCCAGTCCCAGGGGCTTGAAAACCTGGAACCTCTGGTACTTGAAGTGCTGCTTTCCCCCCACTTTGTTCTATATTTCATCCTCTTCAGTTCTATTTTTGAGATATAAACGTTGGCCAGACATTGGGATTCAAGTTTGTTTCCAAATCATCTGGATCATTTACATTCCATCTTTGAAAGTAACATAGGAATCAAGGAGTCCAAGCCTCACTAGGGTGAGTGTGACTTGGCTTCTGTGCAGACACAGTTTTTGAATGCTTGGGTCCCTCAGCCAAGTCGTGTTTCCTCTGTCCATTTTTAGATATTTAGAGTTTGATTTCTGTTGTGCCCACTGCAGGGTGTCACTTTCTCACAGGATGACACTTGGGATCTCCTCCAGGGGCTGCTTGGTGATGATTGCAGCCAGGTGATGATTGTGCCTCTGAAAAGGTGGTTATGGGACAACAGGAGCATCCTATGGGGACCTGCTAGATTTGAAAAGGCCACTCATAAGACGTTTTTGTCATGTTGGTGGAAGATGAAATCCATTGCACATAAGGGGACATTGTATTTAGATCATATTGGAAATGTACAAACAAAAGAAAATACTTCCCCAGGTGTTTACAATATGTTTGGAAGAAGACACACTGGCTTGTGGTGACTGCATTTATTTTTAAATCTTGGCTTGAGATTAGCAAAGTTTTTCAAAATTTCTTTAGTGGTAGTAGCGTACATGGATTTTTCATGATACATGAAGATTTAAGAAATGAAAAAGATTCTGGACTCTTGAACTAGATCAATGCAACTGACTGCAGTCTAAGGGAAATATTATTATTAAAAACCCCAGTATTTTCATTTAAAATAACATATAACTGCTTCTGAATAAAGTTTGAGATTTGACTAATTTTAATAACCATTACCTAAAATGCAAATAAAATACTTAGTTTTGAGTTATTTAGGTTTCAGTTATTTAGCTTTTAGTAACTTTTTCTTGATTTGGTGGGTTTTTTTTTGGTTTTGTTTCTTTGTGTGCCTCTGCCATTCTGTATGGTATTGTATGGTATTAGTGGCAATAAGTCTTCCCCTGCAGTCTTGAACTTGCTCAAGGGGTTTTGGTGAGTTAATTTGGGACTAACTCTGGTGCTAGTCAGGTGCCATCTGCCTTCTTGCCACCAGGGAAAGCAAGAGGCCAGTGCCAGAGGACTGTGCCATGTGATGTGGGCGCCCATCAAGCAGCACCCATTTAGCACATCCCAATCACACAGGACTGAGGTGGCAACACACAGCCTTATTTCTGCACAGCCCAGCCAGGTTTCTGCAGCGTTCCGCTTAATATCATAGGGCTCCAGGTGGCAACAAAGCTCTGTGCAAGGATGCCCATTGTGTGGCTGCTGCAGGCTTTTTGTTACTGTTGAGTGTGCTCCTTTCAGAGATGTCTGAAAGATATAGCTGCAGTTGTGGAAAAAATGCAAGGCTACAAAATGAGCCAAAAATCTGTCTAGAAATAAAAATATAAAACTTGGCATTTATGGAAATTGCTTACTACTGAATTAAAGTTTGGGATCTGACTCATTTTAATAAAGATCTGGAGTTTGAAAGCAAGTGCTTATCTGTACAGAAAACAAAATCTTGTTTCCTCACTTTCCTTAGTGAAATCCATTCACATAGCATAGTTCAGTTTGTGCTCCCAAAGCACTTGGAGATCACGAGATAACCCTCTTGACCTGAAGAAGAGAGAGTGTCAAGGAAAAAAGCCATAGTTAATGACCTGGGTCAGCTAATTACAACAAGGTTTGCTGTTCACTGATCACTCTTTGACCTCCATTATCCTTCCTAAGTGTTCTTTGGATCTTTACAAGGTTTCTTTCTTGCTCTACAGGCTGTATCTAGACCCATCCTCAACTACTGCTCACTGCAGGTTTTGCATCTCCACCCTGGTGCCTTGTTCCTGCCAGCTGCTTTCAGAAATGGTTCATGTGGAGACAGGGAAGGGGTTAGTTGGTACAGCAAAACAACAAGAGAGGGTTTTGTGACACAGAACAGAGGCTCCACCTATCCCTCTGTCCTAGATCTTAAACTGCAGTGGGAGTGTGTAATTGAGGAGTAGGTGTTGTGGCCAAAGGAGGAGGCAGCTGTGTGAACTGAGCATCTCATTCTGAAAAGAGGATGAAGTCAGAACAGACTACACGGTGACAGATGGCCTATGTCAGAAACCAGATGGCCCACTGAGTCCCACCACTCCTCTCATGAAATAGCAAGCAGGAGAAAAGCCCACAGTTTAGCCCAAAATGTGGTTACGCTCTTGTGCAAGGGCCACTCATGGATTATAAATGGTGTTCCACTTAGAATCCCAGCCTGTGATGCCTGATTCATACACCAGCAAGGGCTGCTTGCTGGAAGGGTTACAGATATTTCCACAAATGCATCTATATGTGGCTCATCAGCTAACATGTCTCAGTGGCTTTCAGGCCAGGCTGCCTTACAGGCTGTGCAGATCTATTTTATCAGATGTTATCACTCAATTCAGGTCTTGTCTAATTAATTGTATCTGTAGATGGGCACTACAGCTGCTTCAGGGTGTAGGATTATGAGCAACTGACTGCTTGTTTACAAACATGCAGTTTCTGTTACCATAACCAACCATTCTTCCCCTCAGTGCTCCACTATGGAGATGAAAGCTGTCATCAGCTTGAACCCAAAAGGAGGCAATGTGCCTGCACCCTGCTCCAGGCGCCCCTGCACTGACTCCCTGCCCTTCCAATTTGTCATGCGTGGAATTATTATAATATCAAAATTAACAAATGCATTTTGCAACTCCTATTATGTCTGCATTTGTGATGTCTTGCCTCTTCCTATCTTGGATGTAGTAAGAACCATCCAAGACTTGGAAAACTTAAAACACAAACTGAGAATGACGTGAAGAAAAGCAGATTTATAGCTAAAATGTCCCACAAATTCAAATCCCATCTGGTTGGTGCGCTGTCCTGGGAACAGATTTCAAAGTGGTTCTGAAATGCTAATCTAGTACTGAAGTTCTGACCTACTGTTGTAAGTTTATTAAGAGATGTTTTGTACATATGTGGACACATGAAAACTTGCTGGGAGGGATTTGCACATGGGCTTGTATTTTTTTAATTAAAAGCTTAAGGTTCTGTTGGTCATTAGGGCAATATAGCATCCCAATATATAAGTACGTGCACCTTCTAACAGTGCATTAAGTGATGCCACTAACTTGTCAACAAGTTAAAGACAATACAGTACATATTAAATGGCTTTGGCTGCCACTTAGATTAAATGGACAGGTTTCCTCTTTCTCAGTCAATCTGGCACAGTAATGATAGTGATTAAAAACACTAAAGCTTGAAAGAGTTGCCAGCTTTCTTTCTCAGGAGAGGCTGAATTTGAGAGGAAACTAGTGATCAGAATTCTCGTGTTGAATCTGTTGGACCATGGAAATGTGTGCCAAGGGCACCTTTCTTGTCTAGGAGCACTGAGTCCAGTATGCATCTTCTGCATCTTTCATCTCAGACTCTGGGTGCGTTTGAAACGCAAAGCCGTTATTTCTGATACATCTGTATTGAATGTACAAAAATCAAATGTTCATATTTAAAACACTTGCAGGTCTGGTTTAGTAATCGTCGTGCCAGATGGAGGAAACAGGCAGGAGCCAACCAGCTGATGGCTTTCAACCATCTGATCCCTGGAGGGTTCCCCCCCAGTGCCATGCCGACTCTGCCCACGTACCAGCTCTCTGAGCCCTCCTACCAACCCACCTCCATACCGCAAGGTACAGTAGCCCCCAGGTACTTGGTTAAAACAGTGTTACTGGCAGTCTCCTGTGCTCATCCGTTCTAGAAATATTTTCTTTTCTAATCTGTTGGCTAATTTAGGGTCTGACTCAGAGAGGACCCTGCAAGCCTGCTTATTTTAAGCATGTAAGGACTCAGATTTGTTTTGCTGCAAGAAAAGGGTGTTTCCATGTGAAGGGTGCTCTCCAGAGAAACGATCACCCTCTGCCCAGCAGACATGCAGCTTTGGTAAAGTGATGGACACTCATCCCTGTCACTGCATTGGTCTGCTTTGCTGGAAGTGTCTGGTGTGATGTAGAAGGAGATGGGTGCATTCTGTCTTTGTTGTGACTATCAGTGATGGAACATTGGAACTTCTGTAAATACTCTGTCTGGTGGAAAAAACAGCTATTCAGACCACCTTGTCTCACATCAGACAGTAGCCAGTCTCAGTAGGGTAAACATTTTTCTTAATGTTGTCAGAAATTCTGTGAACTTTGATGGATTTGAGTGGGAGATAACAGACCCTCAAATCTAGGCTTTGTTATATTTTACTATTAAATAAAAATTTTATGAGTGAGATTTTATAAAATAAGTTATGTCATCTTATTGCTTCCTCCTTGAGATTTGGATCCTAACTCTTGATGGAAGTTCTAATTGAGGGAATTTTTCAAAGCCCAGGGCTTCTCCCATCCACAAGCCATGGTAGGATTTCTGAGCTGGGAGGGGGAAAGCCAGTCTTATAAATAAATAAATATTTTCCTTTATTTTTATATATAGACATATATAAAAAATACTGCTGACAATATGTGTTCACTAAGGGTTGTCTGAAAACCATATGTCTGTTGTTATGATATTTACAGTCTGTTTAAGAATTTTTTGTGTAAACTCATAGGCTGGTTAAATATATAGCAATATTATAGATTTACTTTTCTTCTTAACCAGTATTTAGATGCAGGTTCTGCTGCAATTTCTTAAGCTGAACTTCACATAATGAAGTTAATATGCCAGAAGTAAAGGAGGAAAACATATCAACATGTTTCTTCTGCTTCCAGCCGTGTCTGATCCAAGCAGTACAGTCCATAGACCTCAGCCTCTCCCTCCAAGCACTGTACACCAAAGCAGCCTCCCTTCCAACCCAGAGAGCAGCTCTGCCTATTGCCTGCCCAGCACCAGGCATGGATTTTCCAGCTATACAGACAGCTTTGTGCCTCCGTCCGGGCCCTCCAATCCCATGAACCCTGCCATTGGCAATGGCCTCTCACCTCAGGTCAGTCCTGTGTTTTCAGACAGAGGATTTGCTGTATACCAGAACCAAAGAGTCTATTCCCTCAGGCCACAGTATAATGAATTGCCAAATTTAAACCATAATGTATTCTTTATATAAGCCACATGATTTCAGTTTGCTAGCTTCCTTTTTTTTTTTCTTTAATTTTTTTTTTCCTCCTACTGGCTGAATGAAGAGTCATAGCTTATATTTAATTTCAACTGATTTATAACGGAATCATGCAGGCTTCATGTTTGCATTCAGTTTTCAAGCATTTGTAATGTTGTAATGTACTGCTCTTCTCCTGAAAATCCATGGCTAGGTACAGAAAACAGATCTTGCATTTTTTCTGTGAATGAAATACCTCATAAAAATAACCTCATCAGGATTTTACCAAGTGGTCCAGGAAAATTATGGGCAAGTTGTATGAGGACAGTTCCAAGGACTGAGAAATGTACATTGAGATGAGCTATAATCGAGTTATAAATACATAAATTAGGAGTATTACTGCTCTTTGGCAATATATAAATGCATGAATACCATAATTGTTTTTCTAATTTGCGTGAGCTCTTTTAAGGAAATCAAGTTAATAAATTGCCTCAATAATTGAGTGTCAAAAGATTGGTTAAATTTTCCTACACATGGCATCTGTCTGAAGCTGACATTATTAGTTAAAGCTTGAATAGATGGTAGTTTATTTTATTAGCAAGAGCTTTGCCCAGGTGCTTGGAAAGTGATGTCCACTAAATTCTGAGGAGTCACAAAGAGGATGCAATCTATAATTACAATCAGGAATCTCTTCAGGGCTGAAAGTGAGAGTTTTAACAGCTTTATCTGCTTTCTACCCTTTTTTCCTCCCAGTGGTTAGAAAAACAGAGAGAAGCTCAGAATGACACAAATGAAAAGTGAAAAGACAATTATACTCAATTACACACTAATCACTGACTATCACCACTGCCTAAGCAGGGAGAGGGCATTCTAATAGGCAGAAAATGAGATTTTAATGGCACAAAGGGTGGCCAAAATAACGACTCGTATATCTTTGCCTCCTTCGTTTTCTTCAACTTGTGGTTCACATCTCGGGAGTGCAGTTCCTGGTTCCTGTGCAACGGTGATAACTCTGTGCAGCTGAAAAGTTCAAAGGCACTGGAGTTGAAAAGAATGAATAACAAAGGCAATGAAATAAACATTTTTGCCCAAAGGCAAAAGTTCATAAACCCTTTTTTGTAACGGTAAATGTAATTAAGATTCACAGATTCCTATGGCATAGAGTGGGGTACAAAACTTTATGGCTTGAAACCTCAGGAAAAAAATACCAACAGAAAAACAAATGGATGTACTTTCAACAAGACTTGAATAGATTTTGTTTGAAAGAATTCTAATTTCTAAATGCAAACTTCAACACAATCCATGACATTTTAGTAGTTGTTTCTTTTTTTCTTTCTGATGGCTAGTTTCATAGTGTGCAAGGCTTCCACATTTTTGACATAATTATCTATCTAGTTTTCAATGTTAATCCATAAAAAGTAGTTGTTAGTGTCAGTTTAAATGTGTGTTGGTTCTGCCTATGGAAAATGTGATCTTTTTTTCCCCCCTTTCACAAAGCTTTTATTGTCTGTGACACAGAAGTGGAGCACAACCATAAAGAAATCTTGTGATGGCTGGGCAAAATGGGACAAAAATGAGAGGGCAGGTCTCCTCCTGCCAAGGTCTTGATGATTTGAGGTTTGATGTAATCAAAAGGAGATTCTGTGCTTTTTTACACCCAGCCCTGTCTTTACACTAGGGGACCTCTGTTGTTTGTTTGTTTGTTTGTTTGTTTGTTTTCCTTAGACTTCTGAAACCTTTTTGTAACCCAGTATTTAGCACTTCTGGCTGTTGAGGGGGATGCTGATCCCTCTAAAGCTGACATTGTGCTTTCATTGCTCTGTACACAGAGAAGATTACTTATATCCGTTTAGATTTGGCAACTAGATTATTATCTTCAACAGAAGTTAAAAATCTTCCCATTAGACAAACAAAAGAAAAACCCAGACCTAAATTCATGTAGCATTACCAACAGCTCTCCTATATCAGTTTTGGTGCCTAAACAGCGATTTAGAAACATGCATAAAACTGAGAGATGTATAAAGTGACACACTCAGACTTTGTGTTTATATAATGCAGTAATACAGCCTCAAACATGTAAATTATGTGCAACAAACTGTGGGGCTGTAGCAAACCAGTGAAACCCTTGATGCCCAAAGGGGTCTCAGCTGCTGGCCACAATGTTGATGTGTGAAATGTCCCTTAGCTGTGGGGTGTGTCACTGTGCATCCCCTCTCCATGCTTCCTCAGGGCTCTTCCTGAAAGAGAGGCTGAGGCAAGGTGAAGTTGAAAGCCAGCTCTGCATTTGGAGTTTCATGAAAAAGGGAAACAGGAATTTTCCTGCTGAGTGGGCATGTTGCGGTGCCCTGCCTGTGTGCGTGGAATTTAGATGAGAAAGAAAGAGGGTCCATTTATAGCCAGTGCATTTTTGACCACAATAAATCTGGGTGTGTGAGCAATTAACATGATGTTTCCACCCATCCATGTGTCTCTTGCAGGCAAGCGCTCCTGACAAACTGAGTAAAGCTGAATTTGTGGTGACTGTAGCAGGGAGGGGGGAAGGGGAGCTTTGTCTGAATCTCAGATAATATTTTGTGATTTAAAAAAAAAACAACAAAAACCACCCTTAGAACATACAGAACAAAATCTAATACTAAGATACACAGGTTTATATTATTAGCAAACTTAAACCTCTTTCTCTTCTTTGTCATTGATTTATTATAAATGAGGGCCTGGCACAAAGATGCCAGGGAAGTGTTATTTTCTATGTAGAATGGTTCCATTCTAACATTTTTTCTTGAATGTGATGGATAAATACGGTGTTTAAGGCAAGCACTGGTGAAGGTGAAGGACAAGCAGAGACACCTAGGTGATTGCATTTTATTTTTATTGTGTTAGCTTTGAATTTTGGGGTGAGAGAGGACTGCATTTCTTAGTTCTAAGAGGCAGAATGCTCCATTACATACCTGTCTTGCAAGCTGGGTGTTGAAAAGTTGTTGATCTTGTTTAAAAATATAAGAGAACAGAAAGAGTTCCACCTTATTTATTACTTCTTAACATCAAGACAAGATCGGCAGATATCCTTCAGGTGATTATTCTCCTAGCTCATCTGGTTTATTCATTACTACCTGGATGTAGTGAGAGAACCTCTGTCTTGCAGGCATGCAATGAGTTGATTTTTGCTGGAAAAAGTCAGGGATTAATGTCTTGGGGAGCTGGCAGCCTGCAGTGTTTGTATTTCATGAAAAAGTAACTCAGCTGTAAGCATGCCATCTCAGCCAGGGCTCTTTAAATATAATGTCAGAAAAGAGATTATTAGTGTGTAATATATGTAAATTGCATATTTTTATGTTTTCTATGCCTATTATGCAGCTTCTTGCCTGTCATGCATACATTTATGGGAATATTGTATTTCCTTTTCAAATTAGGTTTTAGCTGCTCAGTGAATTTTCTTTTGACAAATGTTTTTAAACTCAGAATTATGAGGGGATAGCATATCTGGACATTAATGTACATATACAGGACTTAGGCATGCTTTTGGATTGGCATGGCACTTTATGATTAGTGGCCATTGCTGGCTTTTTCTGTGAAGCAGAGCACTGACTGCAGAAACACTTGTCTCACAACTGCAGGTGTATGGTCTTAGTAAAGGGCAGATTGTTTTAAAGACAGGATATCAGTATTTTGAAGTGCTTCATTTAAGATAAGGAAAAAAGGCTTTTCCGGTGTACATTGGCATCCCCTGACCTCCTCATGTGCTTTTTATTAGTACAGAGCTGCAGTTTGCCCTACACCAGCTCAGGCAGTTTGCTGGTTTGGAGAGTGCTGATCTGGCTGCTTGGGTTCAGGTGGAGCAGCAATACCCTGCTTGGATTGGTACCCACGAGGCCGTGTGCTTCCTGTATTTTATCTGTAGGATATTTAACCTGCAGGATATTTAACCTGTAGCATAATCCAGGCTTAAACAGCACTTCAGTTTTAAGATTTTACTGGGAGAAGAACAAACGTGTGTAACTTGTCTCCTGCTAGGCATAACTGTTCTTCCTTCTTGCCCTCTAGGAAACTTCTCAGATCTACTCTTTCTTCTTCCTTGCCTTCTCCCAACATAATTGAATCAAACCCTTAGCTTTAAAGGCTGCAGTTTTAAAATGGGAAGGGGATTGAATACTGAATGACAGTGCAGGAGATCATAACAGTCTTTAACAAAGTTTGCAGTTTCATGCCACTACCTGGAGCTCAGGAATAATCTTGATAAGAAAATCCCAAACCTTTCTGTGAACAGTAGTAAAGATGCAAGCTGTTCCAAGGTTTCTTTCTTCTACTGTCAAAACATTTCACTGCCTGAGTTTAAGAGTTAGCCTGTAACTCCTTTTGGTGAGACAGATCTTAGGCAATGGGCTTCTCTTAAGTCTTTGGGAGCACTTGGTTTTCATTAACCTGACGTATGGAACCGATGGCCGCTGTCGAATCAGTTAGATATGTTCATATTGTCTTGTTAACTCTGTTTTTAGGGGAGGCACAGGAACCAGGGCTGAAAATATTCATTCCCTCATTAAGAGGGACAAGAGCAGTGAAAAAAAGCAGCTATTAATTCATTATACTTTTCCCTATACCTTCTGTTGGATTACCTTGAACCGGTTGCCCACAGAAACATTTCATTTGGGTTCAAGTCCCAGAGCAATGAGAAGCTCATGATCTTTGGCACAATGCACTTGGCCTTGAGAGCTCCTTGCTTAATGACCCAAGAACATGAGACAGGGCATGGATTTCTTTGTGAGTAAGAAAATTAATGCACATGATATAATCTTCATGAACACAAGTTTTTGTTCTTTTTTTAAATTTAAAAACAGAAGTTCAAACAATGGGGTTGATTATTTTTTGTTTCTGTGAGTAAAATAGATGAGATTCAATAGTTTTGTAGTTATTACTGTGTAAAAATGTATTATTTAGCTTGTAAATACATTTATATAAAATATAAAATATTTTATGTAAGTATACATTTATAGGTAACATAACATATGTACTAAATACATTAATATATCAGAAAACATAAACAGGTGACTGTATGTTTTTGAATTTCCACCTGAACTTTTCTCTTTTGGTTTGCTTTGCTTCCAGCCATAACAAATCCATACAACCCAATTGTTGAGGGAAGGTGTGTGAGAGCTGAGCTAGTGACAGCTGGGCTGGTGTTCATAATGGCCAGAATCCTTCTTTTGTGTTTAGGGCTGAATAGAAGGTGGGAGGGGGAGAGTTCACAGGCAAAGAGCAACATGATTTTGGCTTGTTCTTTTGGGCAGAGTTCTTTTGAGTAATATTGCCATAGCTGAGCATTTAAGTCATGAGACTCCAGGTTCTGAGGCTGCCTGAAATAGCTGTGAGATGTTTAATTGCATACATATGCTTATATATTCATCTTTGAGCTTTGTTTTACCTTTTCAGTCATCTTTAGTTGCTTTTCATACCAGGATCTCACTAATTAGCTGATCTTAGAATTATTTTGGTGATGTTGTCAAGTTCTGTGACGCTGTGATACAGCACTTTAAAAAAGACATGAGTTTTGTGACAGACTGTAATAATGTTTTGAAAACTGGTAGTTCTCTATAGGTAAAAATGTATTTAATGAAAGAATCAAGTTATCCTCCTAATTATTCTAAACATGCACCAGTGTACCTTGTCTAATTCCAGTGTAGGTACCTAGTGGTATGAAATCATTTGATATGAGTATGCAGAGGGTCAGATCATCAATGTCCAAAGTCAGTACATTTGCTTTTATTTTCATCAACCAAGTATGTGTTTGCCAGCTCTTGCCATTTGACAAAAGATTGCTTTCTGTCAGGTTTCTTGTATTCAATAGAAATATTAATATATATAAAATGAATCAGCAATGTGGTTCTAGGGTCGTATAGATATGGATCCATATAGTTAATTAACTTTAATCCTCTAAAATCTCTCATTAGAGTGCACGATAACAGCCCTCTTTGTGTTCTTTCTTGTGCAATATTTCGTTTTCTGAGAGATTTCTCTGCAGTGAAGAGTTAACAGCAGGTAATGCCATTCATTTCGGAAGGAGTTTGAAATTTTCAGTGTTAGTGATGAATGAGGGTATCTGACCCACATCTGTTTTACATCAGAATGGAACATTGCTCTGACATCGTTAGGAGCATTTGTCAAGATTCCCTGGACAGAGCTTCTGTAAATTACATGCTGCAAATGTGTCAGGGTCAGATAAGAGGATATCATTAACTGCGCTAAAGTTTACTCATGGTTCTGTCAGTTCAACTTAATATGTTAACTGCCATCCCTTTTCCTTGAGCTGTTTCATTAAATCTTTCATTCACAGGAGGGGAAAATAGTATCACTGTACCCAAAAAATATTGCACATGTTCTTTTCTCATAAATCATACTAATTGCAGGCATGGTCACAAAGCATATTAAACACAAGCATGCGTAAATGAATTAAAACATATGAGAATTTTATTGTGCCTATGGAGGGTCCTACATCCTCAAATACTAACCATGTTAACAGCCAGAATGTTTCATTTCAATAAAAGAAGCTGGTTTTTAATTTTTTAATTTTTTGATTTTTTTTTTTGTTGTTGTTGTTGTTTTTGTTTTTGTTTAATGGCCTTTATTTTGGTGATAATAGAAGTATTTTCCAACAGCTGATAATGGACCAGACATTGTGTTCATGCCTTTAAGGCTTTAATCACACGAATTCTCTTTCTTGATGGTATCCTCAGCTGGTGATTCTGTGCTGACTCCACCAGCCAGGGATTTGTCCTAATGAATATTTGGATTGCTTGAGATGTGTTCTCTAAAAACTTTTCTGTAGACTTTGGTTGTTATAGCCCACTGTGTTCTGTTTACTTATTCTTAATTTCACCTTTGTTTTCCAATAGAATGATTTTATCAATTATATATTGTACTTTGTTGTATAAGCACAAAGGCTGTGCATCAACATTCCTCTGTGTGTTTTGAAAAAGGTGAGAACAAAAATATGTAACTAAAATACTTAAATCTGATTTTTTTCCCCCCACATTTATAGGAGTTCTACTCTAAAATTAATTGAATAGTTATTGTATCACCCTAATGCGGTGTTAGCTCAGCCCTTGGATTCTGGGTCAGTGAGGCTGATAATTACTAATTTAGCTTTCCCAAAGTGATTTAGATATTTTCCAGTTATTTGGATGTATAGAAATGAATACATTTATTTTCTACCTTAATTATTTTAAAGCAATCATATCTCTTTAATTCCTTAGAACTATACTGCTTCACACCCACAGATCTGAGCTGCAAAATCCAGATCTTTGTGTGTTTCCTATGCAGTGCTAAACTGAGGATGCTGAGCATCTTGCAGACATGGCGTGTTAATGGATTTCTAATTGATTAGGTGAAAGTTAGCCATGCCCTTCCTGTAACTCCTTGTATGGGTGAGAAGGTCATGGCACATACCACTCCTGCCCTAAGGCTACTTCCCTTAGAGCTTTCAAAACAGACATGACCAAAAATCGAATTATTTAGATACTAATCAACTGCAGGATGATTCTGAAAGCCTCTGAGGGAGATATTTCTGGGAAGTTGGTTACTGTTCAGACTTCAGTTTTCTCCAGCTCAAAGACAGATGGCTCAGTCAGTTCTGCTCCAGAATATTTACTAGATGCATGTCCACTTCATAAAATGATACCTAATTATTTTCAAAATTTAAAAAGTTAATCTCACCAAGCACTAATTTAGGTTTGTTAAAGAAAAGAAATAGCTATCAAAATAGAGTTGCTTGAGCGGTGTTTGAGACTCTTTCTGGACCCAGGTTTAAATTTCAAGACAAATCTTCAATTTAAAACAGCTTCCAATCTAAAAGTTTTTGAACTCTCTCTTTTTGCTGGCAAAATCCAAATATTTTTGTTTCTGGTTTAATTTTATTGAAAATATTAAAAAACAAACAAACAAACAAAAAAACCAACCAACCCTCTAGTTGAAATACAGTTGGTAAAATAGTTATTTACCCAAATTAGCAACTGGCAGATACAGCACAGTGATGGGAGAGCCCTGAGGCAGAAGAGAGTTCTCCTGTGACATGAGCCCAGCCCAGCCCCTTCTCCCTGCTCTTGAACTTGGAACAAAACATGGGGAAGTCCTGTAAATATTGGTGTCACACGGCACTAGGCTTGTGCACTGGAGATTTCTGATCAACCCCTGTGCAGCTTAAACCGGAGTCAAAACCATGATACTCCTGCCAACATAAATATTTCCCAAAGCAGTAATTTTCAATGTAAATGTTTCAGTTATCTCATTCTTTTTGTAGTTCTTTCTCTTCTTTTAACTCTGTTAGTGTTGATTTCAAAGGGCAAGGATTAGTATAACCCAACAGTTTCTAACACGGTGCCCTGCTGATGCAGTGTCCGGTTATTAAGCATACTACATTTTGGATCATGTCAAATTTCAAAGTTATAAGGAAAATATCAGAAATTTCTGAAACAGAAGAGCTTGCTAAAGTAATAGACATTTTAATAGTTTTCAGAACCAATTTTTGGAACAAAAAGTCAAGAGCCCAGTATTTTCAACTTTTCGGGGAGTTTTGGCACAAAATGATGCAACATGGTTTTTCAATCTCTGGTGATTTTCAGAGTTGATTTTTTTATTATTAACCACAAATTCTTTTAACAGGTTTTAGGCAATGAATGTATTTGTTGAATTAAATAGAAAATATCTTACATCCTGAATCCAAATTCATCCTGTTTTTATAACTTAAAACTTGTAAGATTTCAATATCTGAATGCAGTCTTTGCATATATTTTGGAATTTCTTTTTGCATGAATGCTTCGGTTTGTGAAACATTCAGCAGATATCACCAGTTAAACTCATGTTTTTCAGCTCAGTGAATCAGAAGTGAACATCCCAGTGCTATACGTAGTGACTGAACTTCTTTCCCAGCCTTTTTGTTTTCTCCAGTGAGATTCTTTGGGTACATTTGATGCAAACATATTTTGCGTTCTCAATGCAGGAATCTTGGTTTCTCTTTCTGAACTACTGTGTTTCTACCTTTTGCTCTTTTCCTAATCAGACATGTAAAAACTGGATAGGTCTTCTTTCCTACCTAAACCACTACCCCTGAATCTTGTTTCATCTATTTATTAAAAAAAAAATCCCAAACCAACAAAAAACCAAACTACTCAGAGCTGGAAAAACCGGCTCCCTGCAATAATAATATATTTTAGTTTGTGGTGGAAAATAAGCACAATTCCAGAAGGAGCATCAGAACTTTAGGAAACAGATATGTTCTTATGAGGTTTAGCTTAATGTTTTAAAAATAAACTCAAATTCTAAAAAACTCACTTTAGTTTATGGCAAGAATTTCTGCAAAGCAAAATGATTATCAAATAGCATGTGTCAGATAATTGTAATGCCTTTTTGGAGCAAGAACAGCCTGTAAATTATCACAATATGCAGTTTTGGCAGAAGCTGTATGTCACCCATCCGTTAGAAGCTGCAGACTGCTTGTCAGGCTCTGAAGTGCAATTTATTTCAGCAAAAGTAAGCAAATCTCAGTCATACACTTTTTCAAAGTGTTGTATAGCAGTGTGCCAGAAAAGGAGATTTTCACCAACCTGTAGTGGGAGAGATTTTTGAACAACAAGAACTTTTCACTGTAGTTTTATGCTTGCAAATGCAGAGGCTTTTGAAATTTTTCTTGCTCTTCTACTGGAAATTATGGCCTAGAGGGCTGAGCTTTTATAGACAAGCATGTATTTTCCAGTAAACTTTTTTCAGCTACTGATTTCATAACTGTCCCTGTACAAACAGCTTAATAAAGGAGTCACAGCTGACTTGAAGTCTCTCTGGAGTGCCAGACCCTTTCTGTTGTGTCTTCTAACTCAGATGATGGAATCAGTAACTGGTGTTACGACCAGCACTTTACTCTTGCACAGTCATCTCTTTACAGCCCACAGGGCATGCAGCAGTGGGGGTACAGCTGCTCTGCCCCTTTCCCAGCACCCAGAACATCAGGACCCACTGGGGTTCTTTGTTACTTCCATCAGAAGTGCTACTGGGATCTGCTCCAAACTGATTTCATTGTAATGGTTGTCAGTCTTAGAGAAGAAAATTGTGTGAGCTTCTTCACAGCTTTTTATGTTTGTAGATCATGCAGGACATCATGGTTAAAGAGCCCCTACTTCCTTTTTGTTCTCTTATAATTTAGTCCTCAAGGAATAAACATCTGCAGAGCTCCCAGCTGGAGCTGGGATCAAGTACTCTAAAAAAGCAAAGGTTTTTTAAAAAATATTATTCCTTATTTGCCCCAATATCACTTATTGCTTGTTAGCCATCAGATTTTATTTTGGTGGATGATGCAACCAAACTCTACTTCCTCTTGGGATTAGCTACTCAAAGCACTATTCAAGTATCAAGTCTACCTGGTTTAGGAAATCAAATTATACATTTGAGAACTTCTGTGGTTCTGTAAGCAATGGAGTTCTTCACTTATTTTAACTCTTTCTATTATTCTGTCTCTCAGGTAATGGGACTCTTGACTAACCACGGTGGTGTGCCTCACCAGCCCCAAACTGATTATGCCCTGTCCCCTCTAACTGGGGGCCTGGAGCCCACCACCACGGTGTCAGCCAGCTGCAGCCAGAGGTTAGATCACATGAAGAGCTTAGACAGCCTGCCTACATCCCAGTCCTACTGCCCGCCGACCTACAGCACCACGGGATACAGCATGGACCCCGTCACGGGCTACCAGTACGGCCAGTATGGCCAAAGTGAGTACGGCACACTGGCACTGGGAAGGGCATCCTGCTGCCAACAGCCTGGGCTGGCTCCCTGTGGGGAAGGCACTTCTGAGCACAGATCCTCAGGGCTCACTGCTGCTTCTCCTCAAAGCCATGCACTGCTGAGATAGCTGATTGTTCAAGCGGGATTTCTGCTGCATAATTATTTTCTTAAGTGATGTCAACAACATCTTGATGTTATTAATTGTTGAGACATGAAACCTGATTGCCATTAGGTAAAACATAAGGGTTGTCCAAAATGAAATAACCGCTGGCATTCCACTATTAGAAACACATGTTCTTAATGAGGTCAGCTCAAGAATCATTACAGTATATAATCCCAGATACATAGAGTTTTGTCAAACTTGTCCTAGGAATAAAAATATTAGTCCCTTTCCTTTGATATATCTGTATTAAATATGACATTGTCAACCTGTAGTTGGCATGGCCCCATGCTGTGAGGTTGTCACAGCATGACTTAAAAAGCTTCTTTTGCTTTTTTGCAGGTGCCTTTCATTATCTGAAGCCAGATATTGCATAAATGAACTGTCCACTTCAAGTTAAAGCTGGTCTTGTTTTCCGGTCTCACTCCATGGCTTGGATATGAGGGATCTTCGCAACACACTGCAGCCTAAACTGGGGCAGTCCCACTGAGAGGAACGAGCTTGTTATGTTCTCTCCAGTCATAGCTTTTAGTAGACATTTGAAGGCTGGACAAAGCTATACAGAAGACAAAGGCCAAAAGCAATAATGAATAAATGTGACATGCTTCATTATGAGTGGGTATACAAAACAGAGCAGTATTTAACATCACAGCCTGGCAAACATTCCATTTTTTTGTTGTTATTGAAATTAATGTGCATTGATTGGGACAAATGGAACATTTTGAAACTATACTTAGAGCAGTTGAGCTCTGTGTACTCTTACTCATCTGACATCCAGTGCTGACTTTAGTCTAACTTTAAAACAGCTCAGTTTCTGAAGCAAGGCTGGGAGAGCCTCTCACTGGACACACTGGAAATTGTCATCAAGAGGAAACATCACCATCCCTAGAAAGCTGGATAAGTGTGAAAGACTTCCCAAGCAACTCATTGGTTACCTTACCATGCTTTTGTAATCACCTTGTCAATAAATGTCACTCACAGGTTTTGCTTTACCAAGAGAGGAGATCTTGTGTGACATGAAACCCAGATTTTACCTTTTTGTACGTTTTTTCCCAGTGTGTTTTACCTTTTTAAACAAACATGGGAGACAAAAAACAAACCCCACCAACAACGCGGCTGATTTTTCATAACTGCCTAGCAATGTGCAATACCGTGTACCTCACACAAACTTTGGGATCATCCAAAGTCATAGATATAGAATCAGAACTATATTTTTGCAGGTACTTTTATTTTTGCAGTGCATAATTCCTGATGATAAAATACAGAAATGTTGCAGTCTGCTGGATTACTGAAATCCAGCTTGCTAATCATGATTTAAAGGTCATCTTCAGGAGACAATACGAAGAAATGATTACGTTTACATGTTTTTAGCGATGTACAGGACATAGACAGAGATGCACCTGTATTTGACACATCTGTTTAAATTATACAATGATATCCAATATAGAAAGTATAATTATAGGAACCAAGGTTTACAAGAAGTTTCATTGTGACATTTTAGAATGTCAATAAATTTGTGTTTTGTGATGTTGAGAGGAAGAGGATGATGGAAGGTGGGATTATTTATTTCTCTCTATTCTTGGAACAAAGAGGGAGGCAGAACACAAATACATTCCTTTTAGAGTTAAGGACTATGAAGTAGTGAGTTAGACTAGGTTCAGTACAGAGGTTAGTTCACACAAGGGTCTTAAGAGTGATGGAAAAATGAAATATTATCTTTGTGTTGCAGCCTCTACAACAAAATGTGTTGTAAAAAAAAGAAAAGCCCAAACAAATTAAAAAACACAACAAAAAAGAAAACAAAAAAACAAATGTCTTTCATGTAAAAAGTTCAGTAAATATTTACTATTTATAATGAATAAACATTATGAAGACTTTCAAAGCACTGATGATTTTGTCCTAAAATGTAGTATTGTGATAAATACATTGATACATTTTAATCTGAATATCATGAAGAAATAAACCATGTTATCTTCGATGCAGACTGTATTCATTATGAGTGTATTCTGCACACACCCTGGGCTGTGGGAGCCTCAGGCAGCCTCTGTGCCCAGGTACTGCTTGTGTGCCATGTGGAACTGTGTGTGTGTCTGGGGAAGTGTGAGATAATGAACTTTGCATTTTCTGAGTGCTGGGGGTACCAGCAGTACATTTTCCAACAAGGGAAAAGCCCTTGCCATGCATTCAAAAGAAAAAAACTGGGTTTAAACCCAGCACAAGTAGGGCAACAAGTAGGGCTTCAGAAAATGCAGGGACTTACTAATCAGTTTTGGGCAGTGTCTGTCCTAAATTATATATTTTTTTCTTCAGAAACCGCAAGAATTTTTTAATAGGCCTACACACAAGCTGATTGTAATATGGGGAATGGGTGGAGTAATTTTACTGCCACATCAGTGTGCAAGAGAATTTTACTTCACCGTAGGCTTGGTGAACATTTAATTTCCTCACTATTTTTAGGGAATGTAGCCACCTTGAATTTCTTTCTTCCTTTTTTCCATGTGCATTTTATTTTTATTTTGTTCTTTTAAGTGTAGCCCTCTTCCATCTGAAAAGCAAGGAATACATTTATTGAAAAGAGGACATTAAATACGTTGAAAAATGGGAAAAGAAGATTTTTTCATTTTCCTTCCCAGCTTCTATTTCTCTGATACACTTTTTAACTTCTGAGACAGTTAAAATTTAAAACTCTATTGTTAACAACTATCCCCTGCTCTAAACTGCTATTTTTTCTGATTTTTTTCAATGTTGCTTCCAAGGACTTGGCCCTTGGCAATTGTCTCCTGTCCTAGGCTTGCTGCAAAGACCATGTAAATTTCTATTTCCCCTGTTCTGCAAAATACTGGATAGAATCCTGCTTGCTTGCACAGTTTGGAACTGGGTGATGAGTGCTCCTTCCCAGGAGGAGTGAACCATTGTCACAGGCTGGCTGGAAAATGTCACCTTCCAGTTCCAGCAGCTGCAGGGGTGGGAGAGCTGTGATTTCTTCCCTGTCCCTCAATCCCATGGAAGTGCTTTACTGACCCCAAGTTAGGGAATGGGCACTTGGGCTGCTCCTTCCTCTTCTCAAGGGTGTCCCAAGCACTTTCTTGTGTGAGAGCCTAATGCAGAGCAGGAGAGCTGCAAACAAAGATAGGGAGAAAAGGACATGTCTCTGTCCATGGTGGAGGGTTGCAACTGGATGATTCTTAAGGTCCCTGCCAACCTCAACCACTCCATGATTCTTTGAAAATCCTCCATTATTCTCACAGTCGAGGCATGCAGTGGAGAACCGGGATCAGCTCTTGTCATGGGAAGGGAGGAGCCTGGCAGACAGTCTAAGCAGTATGTTGATTTATTGTGCTGCAGAAATCTTTGACAGAGCTATAAGGATAACTTGGGATGCTGTTGATCCCTTCTTGTTATCACTGTCAAGACTTAAGAGGTTCTTGGGAAGCACATGTGTTTCTGGGATATGAATCCTGAATGCTCAGAAAGCCAAAGGGGAATGAGCCTGCTGTGAATGTTGCATTTGACAGAAAAGCCATGCAATAGCTGGAAAGAATGTGCTCAAAGCAGTGGAGTCCCAACCCAACTCACTTGTGAGAGCACAAAGGGCAGGTCTCAGGGTCCCTCCTCTTATTTTCCTTTTTTCTGTGTGTGAGTGTGAATATTTTACAAGATGGAAATAAATCACCTCAGCTGCTTAACCAACTGTCTGTCATCTCATTAGAACTGGAAGCTTCTGAGAGACAGGTTTTCATAAAAAATTATTTTCTTTGTGTCACAACCATGATTTAAAATTTATTATTAAGTCTTCCTTTATCTAGAAATTACTTAGTCACATCACAATACCCAGCATATGCGCTTTTCCATACTTTAGTATGTGTTGCTACTCCTTTATCCAGGCATTCATAAATGAGCCAGGAAAAGAATAATTTTTAATGATACCTATTATCCTTTTCCCTAAATATTTCAGTGTTTCTCATTTAAATAATAGCTAGAAATAAACATTTTTGTCCAACAATCACACAGGGTTTTCTACTCAGTAGTGCTCAAAAGTCTCTATCCAAATAACAAATGCTGTTGAAGTATATCTTTCTAGGCTGTTTTGAAAGGCACAAAGTGCCTATCCCAATCTATAAATCTTCCCTGAAAATAGCTGTTTCTACACCTATCTGATATTAGAGTTAGGTTTTTAATCCCTAGGTTAAGGTCTGTGCAAATTCAAACACAAAATATCTGGGTACAGGTCTGCAACCTGTATTTCCAGATGTAATGAAAAAACACACTTTGCAAGTTAAGTTTGCAAAACTGGCCCCAAATTATCAGATGATTCTAATGTTTTTTGGTAGCAAGTATGCCTGCATTTTCTCAGAAGTATGGCAGACAACAGCATGTAAACTGTTGTGTCTGAATTCTGTGGCATATTCTCTCACATATAAAAAATGCATTGTCTCTGGTTATTGCTGATGTGTAAAGCATACCTTTTTGCTGTGTTGGTAACCATGAACATTCTCAACATTTGCTATCCATAAAGTCTTCTGGCCTTAAAGTCTGTAAAGTAGATTTCTAGAAGATACCATTGTGTGAAATAAGATGAAATTAATTTAAGGCAATATCAATGCAACCATCAGAAACCTGGAACAGTTTGAATTTATAAGCTTCTTTGTATTGTCCACTTCAATGTTCTGCTTAATTGCAAGAAAACCTGAATCCTGATTAGAATATCCCATTTTTAATTGTTTTGTGCTTTTCCAATGGCATCTAGATATTCCCTAGAGCAACTGGAGAGTCCTAGGACTGTTTAAAGAAGCACGTCAGTTGATCAGAATCTGTTCAAGATATTTGTCTATTGTAAAAAAATAAAACTTGCAGTCTGCTTTTGTGGTCATTGCAGGTAAGAGGCCATTTGACATGTCAGATTTTCACTCTCTATTCTCTCAGCACTTCTGGGCAGCTCATCTCAGCCTGGGAAATTCTCATCAGTCTTGGGGAGCAAAATGTTACAGCTAGAGGATTAGTCCTGTTCAAAAACTTTACAGGTAATTATCGTACAAACAGACTTCAAAATCAGGATGTGTACATAGTGCTGGCACTTGGCGCCGTTTTGCCATCATAGTTCCCACAAGCAACACTTTGCAGTGCTCACACACAGTTTAAATCTTTGCTTAGTGCATTTACATTGCCTCAGAACCAGTGACTGATTAACCCAGGGTGGCTGTGGACAGCTTGGGCATTGCAACATTTTGACATGCACTGTTTATTATTCAGCTACTCAGGCAATGTCATGAAAAATCATAATAAAACTAGGAAGACACATCACATTTGACCTTTGCTGAATAATTTAATAAAGCCAGCTTGATACACAAATATGAAAGAGCAGTTGCTGGTAAGAGCGGAACTATTGCTTCCTTGTCGGAGAATTGGAAACAGTTCAGAAGCATTATTAACCATTCGGTGTCTTCATCTTCAGCAAAGTTTGTCCCTTAGGCCATAACCAAATGTCAAGCTACTTGTTTTTCCCCACACTCCCCTCCTTTCAGCACTCACAGGGGTATCTTTGCTTATGCTGTATACAATTATGGTCTCAGTTCATCTCACGTCTCTGTACAATTTTCCATTTTTTTCCCTCGTAGACTAAGTTTTATTTACACAAACATTTTTCTCCCCATATATATGCATTTTTTCATAATGATCTCAAATGTACATACCTCTAAAATTTTAGCTTTAAAAGGGTGATTGTTACAGGTACTCTGCACACTCAAACCATGCAATTTTATAATTCAGAGATTCCAAGATGGAAAAAATGTCTTTGGAGCACCCTCGTGTGAGTGTCCCCACAGTCAGTACAGGAATAACTAACTAAGGGTACAAATCTCCAGAGTTTTCTGAAATGCTGTTTTGGCTGCACTTATCCTGGAGAAGGGTCTGTTAAGGCTCGGGGAGGGAGTGTGGCTTGCAGGGACCATCTGGTTCTGCACTACAGGATCCATGGAGTGTCACTGGGGTCTGGCCCCTCTGTGGAGCTCATGACACAGAGTGTGACTGATTGTCAAACCCTTTTCCATTGTCCCCATCCCAAGTCTCCAGGTGGTGCAAGACACACTTTGTCCTCAATGCCATGGCTTCTCCTCATTGCATCCCTTTCCCTTGTGCTCTCCAACAAACTCTGCGGTGTCCAACAGCCACACCTTTTATCCCAGTGCCTGAACCAGCTCCTTAGAATCCCTTTCACTTGCTCTTCCTGAAGACTCTGGCCAGCAGCACCAGCACCAACTGCAATGCTCCCAAAGTGCCACATCACCGTTCCACCTGGCACTGAAACCTGAGGGAAATATTCACACAGTCAGGGCTGCCAGCTTTGAAAAGGGAATAATGAATATGTGTGGAAAGGTAATGTCGAGTACTGCTTTCCCTGTACTGAGTGCAGTGCCGTGCAGCATGGGTGGGGATGGTGGGGGGTCAAGGGGGGCAACTACAGAGTACGTGGGGAGCAGCTAAAACATGAGCATCACCAACTGAGAGGACACAGCCCTGCAGAGAGCATAGAGCCACTACCAGGAGCAGCTTCTGACCTGCAGGAACTGGGGAACACCAGGGAGACAGTGCTGGGCTGGGAGGTGCTGGTGGTGGGCTGGGTTAAATGCTCAGAAGAGTGTTAGGCCAGGCTTGGTGCTCAGTGCTCGGTGCTCAGGGGTGTGTTAGGCCAGGCTCAGTGCTCAGGGCTGTGTTAGGCCGGGCTCAGTGCTCAGG
>VRYO01002763.1:1283107-1329574 GCA_009812075.1 Sialia sialis | reverse complement strand
CAACTTAATTTATGCAGAATTGCAGCTCTCTTTTACTGAAGCAAATTCTTTAAAAAACAAACAAACAGCAAGAAACAAACTGGAAAAGTTGCAAAACCTAAATGAAATCCTTTTCCAGTTACATGAATATAAATTGGGCATAGTTCCCCTGAAGATTTATACTAGTTTAATGCATTTATTTTATTTTAGTTAGACTGCTGATAAAACTTTTCTTCTGTCACCTCAAAACAAGATTAGGTCACCGGAATCTCTTTTCTACCCACAAGAATAGGTGAATTAGATCTCTCCTATAACTTGGCCCCAGCCAAGAACAGGATTTGGCATTGCTCTTTATTGGAATTTTAATTTTTTTTTCTATTCTTTTCTAAGGCTGATTTTAAAACAAATAGTTAAAATGTGGAGCTGAGCATTTCTTCTAGAAGTTGCATATTCTAAATGTACTTATACCGTAGTCTGCCGCTCATATAAAATTACAGACTTCACTTTCATCTTTCTTTTTACAAGAAACCCTTAATGACAAATGCAGGCTGTTTAGTGATACCGATATACTGCAATCTTAGCATGTGAATTAGTCATCATACAATCAGTTCAGGGGGTCAGGCCTAAAGAAACAGTGCAGAGTTGGCAAACTGCTAGTCTGGTGATGTGCTCTCCACTTCAAAGTCATGGTGCTTATTCCCCAGAATTCAGATCACAGAAAGAAACAGCTGGTATTGTCGTTTGTGGCAGTAAGGACTTTTTTTTTGTAGCAAGATAAGGTTTCACTACTTTGTAAAACAACAATTTACTTTAGAGTGACCCAGCCTGTAAAACACAATAGGAAGCAGGAATCCACGGAGCAGTGCTCTGCTATTATTATGCAAGTAGACATGACCTGTGACAAACCACACTGGAGAAGACTTAACCTTCTTGCTCCTTGTCTGAAAATATTCAGTGTAGTCCACTTGTCAGTGGCAGTCAAAAGTTTCATATTCCAGAATGACTTTATAAGCAGTACTTTTCTGTTTGGATATTGCTGTCTTGCATATTGCTCTCGTGCAGTGTGGCACATATTTTTGGCAGCGCACAGCCACAGACTACCAGTCCTAATGCTTAATGCAAACACATTAAAAATTTCAACTTTACATCTAAGCTCCAAGGCTGTCAAATTTGAGTTCAAATTTAAGTTTTCCTGTTCAGCTTGTACATAGCAGCTGACTGAAACACCGTATTTTTTTTCTTCTTCCCCTAAACACCCATCACTCACACTGGTGCTTTTAAAGTCATTTCACCTAGTAACCTGAGCAGATTTGTTGCCCAAATATTGTGGGGGTAGGGGAATGAAAAATTAAATCACACATTTTAAACTGCCTGGCAGATGTGTGTCTCAGGGATTTGTTATTGTTCTATTATTTTATTATTCATAGACTTCACAGACAAGGCAGGCTTATCAGCCAAATGCCTCATTATCAAAGGACTGAGACCCAATAAGTGCTTAACAGCATTCCTTACCAAAAGAGGAAATGGTTCCAGGCCAGATCCAACTCTGCCAGAGCCGGTGGACAGAGTCCCACTTCAATGAAGCATCACTTGGGGCCCCTCGATGCTCACTCCCCTCTATTTTCTGACATGCTTTTTAATTCCCCAAAATGAACCAAACAGCTTTAGCTTCTCTCATCTCGCAATGTGTTCTGCAACTTCTGGAAAGGAACCTGGACACGAGGAGAAATGCCACAGAACAAAAAGAGCCACAATACAAACCATATGACAACGCCTATTTCTTCATCCTCTTTGTCATGTTGTTTTACTCTTTCCTGGCATTAACTGTCTTTTTTGGTTATGTACGCTCGAAGAAAGCGGTTTCAAAGCAAGATCCTTACCAGGAGTTCATCGAGGATAGAAATCGAAATAAGAAGTGGAACATGACCCGGCCAGCAGTGATGAAATTTGACTTTGAAGAAGAAAGTATTCTTTGAACTCCTTAAACCAAAATACTCTGCAAAATGCACCGGACTGCCTCTGCTGCCAAGATCTCAAGTGAAGATCTACAGATTTATCTTCTTCAACCGTTACTCTCACAATAAATCACAGCATTGCTTAAAATAGGTAAAGGAAAAAGAATTCTCTTTTGTTTTCTTGTAATCCATTTGTTGCTGGAATATATATTTTTCTAAATTTTGGAGAAATCTTACAAACTTTAAAATGAGAGTGAAAAGTGGATATTTTTGGCTTTTGCTTCTGGTTTGGTGCTACAAGAATGGGAATCCATCCTACACAGAGACCCTGAATTTAGGACAAAGGACTAGTTTGTGTATGCACATACCCAGTCCAGTGGAATGCTGTTGCTTCTGAGTCTTTCAGACCTGGGAACTGGAGTGTAGTATCCCTGGGAAGTGCCTCCCTGGAACAGCAGAATGCATTTTGCCTAAACCAGCAAATACTATTTAACATGTAAATATAGAAAAGCTCCTCTTGCATTCTCTTCCCTCAAAAATTAATTTCATATGCTATGGCAAAAGATTGGAAAAAACATCTGCAAAATGTAATTAAAATGCATCTAGTGGAAAAACAGGTTGTGTGTTCAGTAAGTTTAGTCCTTGCCTTGTCCATGTTTTGTATGTATTTATTCTTCACCAGTTTCTAATTGAAGTGTACGTTTCATTTATAGAGAATGGTAAATACAGCTGATCACAAACCTAACATGGGAAGGACTTCTTTGTGTCTGCAGTAAATATTTGCTAAAATATTAGACAAGCTTTGCTCAGAGTTATACTGAACACATTAGTCTACCATCTGATTTATTAATTTTTCTCCTGCTTAATAAGTGTTGAAAAAAATAAGAGTTCTGAGATAGAACACATTGCTGTGCTTAATACAAAAGAGCAGTGCTTAGGTGCTCAGTGACATCCTGCATGTGCTGTGACACACTGCTCTGTGACAGCACACGTGTTCATCCTCCAAGCCTTTAACGTGCGTCCCGCCTTGGCCAAGGTCTCCCGTTAATGGTCTCCACTTGCATCTTGTGTGTAACTGCTTGGATGCATTACACACAGGGCTGCATGACAGAGCCCCTGGCTGCTCACAGGCCTCTCTGAGCACGGTAATCATGTTCAGGCACTAGGTGGGCTCTGATTTTTCCTTACTATGCATGCAAAGCCAAAGTGGGGCAAATAAATTTCCATGTGTGTATTAACTTTTCCTGATAGTGGAATTATAATGTTAAGGATTTGGTTTTTCTAAAGTGTGTAGTGTTCATGGTTATGTATGAACTGTTTTAGGGATGTGTAGATTTTTGATTGTGTCATTATTCAGAAAAAGATTTTGAATCTGTTCAGCCTGGGCTAAATGCTCAGATGTTGTTCCTGTTTCCTGGTGGGATGTGTTCTGGTGTGTGTGCAAGCAGGGAGGTTGATGCTCTGCATAACCCCTTCTCATAAAACTAACGTTTGCTTCCTTCTAACCAGCATGAAAGTTTGTAAAGTAGGTGTTTACTCAGCTCAGAGCGCTCTGTCTCTGACAGCTGTGCCAAAGCAATATAATAAGAATAAGGTGATACTTTCTCAGTTGTACTGGTTGAGCCTTCAAGGACTTGTTGGTCAAACAGGGGCCATCTGAGGCAGAGGCCACTCCTGTGCCTAAGTGTGGGGGTGGGATATGTGCAGAATACTGATGTGGAAGGGATGAACACAAGCTTTTCAACAGGCCAGAAAATGTTCACAGATGTACTTTCATTCGATTCATCCAACTCCAATTTAAATGGTTTTGACTATATTAACAAGACCAGAGCTGCATTTCTTCACAAATCAGTGTTTCGTCTATGTTATGCGTGTCCTGGCTGCTTCATCTACAGAGTTTGGAGTGGAAAAATGAAAGTTCAAGTTATCTATGTTCACATCATGCTGCTGACTTTGGAGTATGTGAAATTGAAGTCACTCTGAGTTGAGTGGCTTGTTGGGGCTTGGAGCAAATGGTCAGACAGACTTTTCCAAACACAGACTTCTGGCTTCTTTTTGTGCTCTGAAAGGCTGTGTAAATGTGCTCTCCTGACAAGATCTGTTATTGTTTTTGTCTTGTAGTCAGTACTTTTTTATTCTTTGTAGTGTATGCTATATCATCTTAAAAATTAAAGATAATTCTTTGAAACTTCCTTCAAACCCATGTCCTTTATTTCTGTAAGCTGTTTCTGCTTTTGTCTTACCAAGCAATTATCAGATCAGCCTAAATCCCTTAAACATTCTTCAGCAATGTGCTGCCATTGTCTGGAGTTTAGACTTTTTGGAAACATTCACAGCTCGCTTAAAAACAGCAAGTTCTTCAAACAATTTTACATCGTTTGTGCCTGCACGCATGTGAGTGTGTGTGTGTGTGTGACTCTGTGTGTGAGTGTGTGCCAACAAGATGAGGCTTTTTCCTGTCCTATCTCTGTGCAGTAGTAAAAATGTCTCTTTGTCAATGTTAGCCACACGTTGGTGGCATTATTGTCCTTTTTCCTTCCATGTGTCAAAGCCTGTTCATGCCTGCCCAGGTGCTCTCAGGAGTAATAACTGAGAGAGGACCATTCCATGTTTCAGCTCCATAGGCAGATCCTCAGCCATGACCGTGGTTCTGAACCTCCAATGCACCCACATCCCTCTGCCCTCCTGACTATCCAGTGAACTAGCTGGAGCAGATTTACGTTTGGAAGTGGGGCACAATGTAGGTGTGAAAGGGATTACAGGCAACCCTGAAAAGTCACAGCTGTACTAATATTACCAAAGAAGGGGTACAGCCTTGCCCTTAATGGGTCATAGCTGTGTGTGATCAGTGTGATAATAGTGGGCTGGCCGGTAGAGAGTCCTTGAGGAAGAGGACCTGGAGGAGGTAGTGGAGCTCTGAAGAAGAGGAGAGTGATGCAGAGACACAAAAAAGAATGAAATAAGGAGAAGCTGCTGCAGTAAAAGATCTGCTGTGAGGTCAGTCAGGGTCTGTTAGAGTCTGCAGCCATAACTGAGCTGTAGGACAAGCAGACCTCTACCTGACCAGTAGTGTGCATAGAGAAGGAGGGTTAAAAGGTACACGCTCTTCCCTCGGCAGAAGGAAACATGACAAGGCCCTGCAATTTTGGTGCCTCCATTGAATGATGTGTTGGTTGCCTGCTCTGGACACAGACGGTGGTGATGGTGGCAGGGGTAAGTGGTACACATACCATGATGTGAAATTTCTGAGACAATTAATGCACTGCCTATAATGTAGGAATTATTCTTCTCATTTTGTCTTCTGTCTATGAAACCAGTGCAGTGCTTCCAGAGCTCACAGAAGCCTCTGATGTGTAACCCTGTCAGACTCCTTTACAGCCACCTCCGGTTTTCTGTGTGTGGGGTGTGAAACTGGAATAGGGGAGCCAAAATGACTCCATTCATGGAGAGCCCTGGGCTGTGAAGTACGATTTACACCTCTGAGATAACCAGAAAGCTCCGGGCTAAGCACTGGAGAAGGCAGGGGGTGGGGAAAGCACCATACAAAGCACCATAATGAGGACTTAGCCCAGGCAAGGGCTGTGATGCAGTAGGAAATGGAGTTGGAGAGGCTGTTTGTGGCAGCAAGACTTAGTTCTACATGTTAATAAGTGCCTTGAACTTTCAAAGTTTTAGCATTGCAAGAAGAGAGGGATTCATTAAATGTCTTTGGTTTGTATTTTTTCTCTCTCTGCTTACTGGTGTTCTGAATTAGCATTGCTCATTTGGTGATCTCACTAAAAACCTTCTTGTTCCTTCTTCCTTGCTAGCAAGAAACATGCTAAAACCAATTAGGTCATGAGTCTTGCTTTAGTTCCCCTACTCTTTGCTATTTCTTGTGGCCCTCTGTAACACATTGCAGCTGATGTGTGTGGGCTGCTTTTGGGGAGGCGTCCACTTTGAATTTGGTCTGAGCATTTTGAGATACTCTATGAAAGGCTTCACTGAAATGCAGGCATGTTGCAGTTTCCACTCAGCCTTTGTGAATTAGTACTGTAGCCCTCTCACACTGGTTTGCAAGAAGGTCTTCTCATTAAACTCCTGCTGAGAAATATTAGGTTCTTTAATTTTATTTGCCTATGTGTATACTCATGTGGTACACGTTTTAGTGTATTAGGGTTTGTCTCCCTCTGAATGCCAAAATTATGACAAATAAGCAGGATCAGCTAGAATGGCAGATATTTTGTACTGCTGTCATACTGGTGTAAATCAGGAGTAAGTTGATTTAGGTGTGTAAGTTCTTGTGTTTGCTGGTATGTGAGTTATATCTAGAACTGAAGTTTATGGGTATATTTGGCCTACTTACAGATCTGAACTCCACAAATGAAGCCTAAAATACATATTGGGTGACCAGGTGTTCCTGCAGCCTGTAGGCAGCTGTGGACATTGAGCATTCCTTTGCAGTAGTTACTAATGCATGGAAAACTTCATGGCTGTGACTGCTGTTGCATTCCAGAAAAAGTTAAATATGCCTGAATTAAAGCAAGCCTGGCACTATATATGTCTCTACCTTGTTTAGTTAGCATGGCAGATCCGGCAAGCTTTTTATCACTTTACCTGTGCCATACCTGTTTGCATAGAGAAAGAGCCTGATATTTAGTAAGGAAATACTTTTCCCATCACAGGAACACATAAAATGACTTTATGGAATTGTTCAAGTACCTCTGGCCTGGATTCAGAGGAGCACACAAGTCTGCAGTGAAATAGTCTGTCAGTCATATGTGTGAGTGCAGTGGGACATGGAGAGCACATGCTTAAAATGAAGCACATGCTGCCATGTTCTCCTGAGCAAGCCTGCTTCCCCAGCTTGGAAACTCAGTAAGTGCAGCAATCTGTACTACAAACTTGAGCAGCTGAAATAGGCTGCTTCCCCCGACTCTTTTTTGTGTGGGATGTGTAATAGCAAATCCTTTGCCATGTAAGTAAGCATAGTAAATTAACTGAGCTTATACTTCTGGGAATAAGTAAATTCTGGGGGCTTGTTTTGAATCAAATTAATGCAAACCCTGCAAAGGCTCTCTTCCTCCATAGCAGAATGACACAGTTGGAGACCTTCCAGCTTTTTTTGGCTATTCTGACAAAACAAATTTGGAAGGCACAGTAAGCCTTGACTGATTAACTTCTTGTAGTATAACTGCACACTACCTTCAACTTATTTTATAAATTCTCAGCAACAGAGCCTTCTTTTCAGCCTGGGAGTGCTATGTGACCTAGCACATGAAACTGCAGTAAATATAGATGGCAGTGCTCCCTCCCTGCCATATGGTTGCTTTTATCCCCCAAGACAAAGGACAACCAAAGGTATCATGAAATTAACACAAAGATAAAATATTCTACCGATTGAGGTTACATGGCTGGGTATCCCTGTGCGTACAAGAAAATGCTCAATGTATATTAAAGTCTGAAGAAAATTGTACTTTCTTCTGTCTCATTTAGAAGCCTGTGGTTAGACCCTATATATTTGCTGGGGTAGCTGTCCTTGTTTTTTGCCCTGGCAAAGCACTCCTTTTCTTCTAGTTGCATGCTGGTGACAGAAATCCTATCTCTGTGTCTGAAGAGGACTAAACTTGGATGCAGGTTTGCTGTCATAAATGTCAAAAGCTTGCAGTGATCACTTGCCTTGAGTCACTGAGGCGTCTCAGTGTGGCAACAGAGTCAAACCTGTGAGTTCATGGTGTGGCTACCCAGGCTCATGGTGAGGTGATTGGACACTGAGGGCTTTACAGACAGATACAAATCTGTGATTTGGAAAGGTCATCCCAAGAGGGCAATGTGCTCCCAGTTTCCTCACACTGAGCATGGTCTTTGCTTCAGCAAAAATTGTAAATATTGTGTGGTCCACAGTGACCTTGGTGAACCAATGAATTCCACAGTAATTTTACAGGGGAAGGCAGAAAAAGAAATTTGTTTGACATAATGCCAAGACTAGTTTTTTCCCCTCTCTAAACAAAATAGCTTGAAGTAAAGCTGTACTAGTTTTATTTTCAGCAGAGCGTTTTTACAGAAAAAGCCTTTGAAACTTTTTGATGCACAGAATCATTAGATAATCACATAAATAGCTTGGTCATGCAGTGTCATGTGGTTTTACTTATATATGGAAGTTCTGCCGAAACATTTTCTATCTCTTCTTTCTTCTATCTCCGTGGTATTTGCTGATTCACCCAAAGTGCTGTGTATTGAGGGAAGGAGTTAATTGCAGTGGAGTGGTTCTGTCAGAGCCTCCATGGGTCCTCTCATGCTTGCTTATCAGTGCTGATGCTGATGGGCTGGAGGAGAGGGAGTGCAACCTGTCCTCAGCACTGAGCACCATCAGCCTGGCAGGGCTCTGCCTTCCACAGGAGCTCTCTGCACAGTGACACTGCTCATTTTGTGCTCCTTTGAAGAAAGCTCCCCTGCTGAATGGTGGAGTTTGGTTCCAGTCTCGGAACTGCGAGCGGAATGGGAGCTGTTTTGCCCCTAATTGTCTTCTCAAGTCACTTAAGTATTGACTTCTTTAGTTTTTTCGATTTTTTTTTTTTTTTCTTTTCAGGAAAGGCAGAGAAAAAGAAAAATGTGGTTTTTTCTAACTTCCAGCTGTATGCTTTGATCCTGTATCCTTCTGTGTGTACGTTTGTTTCATTGCTGAAAGATCAGGATGTGGAGGATATAAAGCAGCTTTTTTTTCTCCAGCTTTATATTGGTGCCAGCTCAGATGCCCAGCTCATCTGGGAGGGGGTGAAAATAATTTAAATTTGGCACAGGGAGGTTACTTGTAGCCACCAACTTGAGGCCCTGAGCAGAGTGAGCTGGTGAGGGGCAAGGCTGCAGCTCTCACCTGCTCTTCTTTCTTGGTGGCCCTATAGGATAAACACACTACATCCAAACTCACATCTCTAGGTGGCACCTAAATTTAAATATATCCTTCCTGGTAGATGGGTAGAGCTTTTCTTTCACGAATCTTTATTTATATCAGCATTTTAATAATTTTTTGTATTTAATATAATGCTTTAAATGTTACCTGCATCCTGCACCCATGTGAGTTTAATAAAAAAGGCAAACAAGCAACTCTGCATTGAAGGAATCTTGGGGAATATAATGTTTCCAGCTGATCATTCTTGAAGCTGACTGAAGTCAAAATTGAATGCTCACCATCTCAGAAGAGCACATTTGAAGCACTGATGTGTTAATTGGAGTGTGTTTGGTGTTTTAAGCTTATCAGCAAAAACTGTTATCAGAATGTTGTGCCAGCTCTGAATTAGGCCATTGTGCCACACAGAAAACAAACTTCCTTTAGCTGAAGAGAAGGAGCTGGTTAGGATGAATGGGAGGTGTCACACAGGTATTACCCATGATTTGTGTCTGACTGCACAACTGCACTGGAAAAAAGCATAAACATCCCAACACTTCTAATCATAGTCTCAGCCACTTTCAAGTGTTGTTTAAACATCAGATTTCTTTCAGCTGTGTGTTTGTCCTGGCATGGCTGGTGACTAAAATTTATACACTCTGTGAAGTAGAGGTGTTTGAGTAGATGGGACTTTTGCCTCTGTGTGTGACCATGGGATTTCACAGTTTTGTGCTTCCGCAGTTCTGCTGGTTAATCTTTTCTCAGATTTGAGTTGCTCCAGGTCCTCTCTTGGAATGAAGAGATCTTGGGAAACACTGATTATTTATGCTGGAGCTGGTTGTGTTGCTGTTTTGGCTTTGCTGTGCATGTTTAAACCTCTGTCCTGCTCGTGCACTGAGCAGCTGCTGGGGAAGAACTCTGGGCCCTCGCTGCCACCTCTTCACCAGGTCAAGTGTGATGAGGCTTGCACTGGTTATCTTAATGATTCAATTCACTGGATTTGATTACCCTGATTTCTTATTGTCACCTGGTTACTTGCTAGATTCGCTGCACGTGGTGGAGCCATATGAAAATCAAGAGGCAATTGGACCCATTGAGTTTGCTTTTTTTTGTCTGACAAAACACTTGATTTCCCCCCTGCCCCCCCCTCCCTTTTGGTTTAAACTTTCATAATTTCTATTGGAATGGTCAGTGTGACCTCAGGAGAGGTTATCTATCTGACTCTTTATTTAGCAGAAATTTGATCTCTTTTTTTGGTATATTTTTCTGAAATATTTGGTACTTTTCAGAGGGACAATAAGAAGGCTTATGTGTGCCAGACAGCATGAGGATTTCAAATCCAGAACATTTGTCATTTCAGTTAATGGAGTGTGACTGAGGGAGGAATTTGATCTGTGAGTTTTAGTTTTGAATCTATCAGTTCTGCTGTTGCTGACCATTAATTTTGCTTCAGCATAGACAGAAAAATGCCATCCTTTATAAATACCTACTGAATAGTAAAAAAAAAATAAAAAATTAGAGGATCATGTCCATCATAATTTTAGTCGGGATCTCCCTCTTGCATACACTCACATCTATTACAAACCAGTCTCCTTCTCCTGAAGCCTACATTGCATCCCCAATCCAACCAGCTGAGGATGTTTATTTTTGTAAGGCATTTCCTTCACTTTCATTGAATTAACTATTTTGTACATGGTTGAGTACTCTAAACTGTATGTGGCCCTTTTGAAAGGAAAGGAAAACATTGGATATTTTTGTGATTTATTTCTATTTTTCTATAAATTCCTGCAAAAACAACTTATTTGCTTATTTTATTTTTAATCTGAGTCTCAACTCTTCCTCCTTTTCTTCATCCCTAATTTATTTTTCAGTCAGAAAATAGGACACCTGTCAGCCAACTGTGAGCTGAGTTTCTATAATTTACAGAAAGACTGGTCATAAAGTGCTTAAAGCTCTGGGGACTTGGGTACCACCCAGTGCAGAACAGATTAATTTCACGGTGTTTTTCTGCATTTGCACAAATTAAAAATGAGAATCTTTACTTTGTTTGTTTGAACTTCTTGAATTAAATGTCTTCAATTCATTTTGAGCTTGGTTTTGGATGTTCAGTGTTTTCAAAAGTCTCCAGGTTCCAAGTTCAATGCCAGTTGGATGTGCAGGCCTTTTTCTCTGCCTGTATCCCATCAATTTCTGATGCTAAAGGATTCTGTAACCTTTGTTCCTCACCAGTTTTCTCCTCTTGGACATTACCCTGGTGTGCATGTTTCAGAGCTAGTGTTTCTGTACTACATGTTACTGCTGGATGAAATGCTGATCTCAGGCACTTTAAACGCTCCTACCTCGGGCAGTGCTGGTGCTTCACATTGGAATTGGTGTTTGAAGAGACAGAGTGTGGCTTCAGGGATCTCTGGGATGTTTGGATGAAACTGCTTTCATTAACAATTCCCAGTGATTCAGTGATGCAATATATTTCAACCATGCTTAAACTAGCCAAACCAGTGCAGCTCTTTTGGGATTTTTTAAAATTTTAAATTCTCTTCTCTCCTTCCTTGTAGTGAGAGCAGATACGAGTGTTGGCCCTCTTGGCCATTGTAGAATGTTGCCATGAAAACAATACCTTTCAAACCTGCTGGAACGTGGAAAACCCACAAATGGAAAAAATTTGGGCCATGAAGAATAGCTGTAACAATAGTTTGGTGACTCAAGTTATTGAATCACATCTCCCTCTAGGGTTTAGATGTCCCTGGATGGGGTCATGCTGCCAACTGGTGACTTTGCCTGTAGCAAGTTTTGCCATTTATAAAATGTTTCCTTGCAGTTCCCATGATGTTTTTACATGCAATAAGCTCTTCTTAGTTAAAGCATCTCTTCATTGCTGGCACTGTACAGGAGTTAACCTGATCATCATCTCCATGACTGAACCACAGCCTTTGGGTTTTTCCCAAAATTCTGCCACTAAGTGGTTTTGTTGGTGGAGTTTTGAGTTTTTTTCTCCCTAATTATTTTTTTCTACTTTGGTAAATTTAGATGAGTCTTCTACTCGGCATGTAGTAGTTCACTCAAATCTGCTCAGGGTAGATACCCTCTGTGGCTAATGGAGTGAAGTAGGAACCTTTCTAAGTGCATTCATACTCAATTATATGAAAATTTATTTTAAGGTTGGTGTACGAACTTTTGGTGTATCTCTGCCCACTGACCAGGTAGGCTAACTTTTATTTGATTCACTTTATCAACTTAACAGCAAGGAATTTTATATATGAAAGAGCAAACAGTGGTATGTAGCACTTAGAAGAGCAGGTTATTTTTGTCTAAGATTTCTTTATAATCATAATTTCCTTATATACTAAACTGGATAGATGCAGCAAATGCTTGGGGAATCGGCTTTGTTTTCTGTTCTGAGATGTGGATCATTGGTTTGCAGATATTTAGTTCTTGAGGGCTGACAATGCATCTTTACTGCAGGAGGATATTTACTAAATACCTAGTAGCTGTTGCCTAGTTTCATGCCTCTCCATTCCACCACAATTTGGCAAACTGCAGAATATCTTGAATTTATTAGCTGTTTTGTGGAAATAGAACTGAGTCAATGATGTGATCAAGGCCAAAGCAGGTAAGTCTGAATTGGCTGTTGCTACCTGTTGGCATAAATCACTTGAATAGATCAGCTCTGTGATGCCTAGACTAAATAAAGACAAGTTGGAAGCAACCTACATTTAATGAACATTTCAAAGGCCGTTCTGAAATTGGGAAGTAATTATTTTGGTCTTGCTGCCTGCCCTTTGAAAAATCGCTGCGGTTACACTGCTTTCCTTGTATTAATAAAGAATACCCAGGTTAAGGCACCTGGCTGGATTTTGCAGGCTCCAGAGCAGGCTATTTGCCTTTCCTGCATTAATTCCATTGAGGAGGGCTAATCTACACCAGTGCTTTTTCCAGAGACCGTGCCTAACTCACATGTATGATTTTTCCATTCTAGAACTAATTAGTTTTGGTTGAGTAACTCATCAACATTAAATAACAATAAGAATCATATTTCCAGGAACACTTTCCTTGTTACAGAAAATTGGAATCAACTGTGGAAGTGTGGTTACTGAATCTAGTTGCTTTTTACAGAGTATTTTTTAAAAAAGAGCTTCCTCCTGTAATACAGAGTCTTAAATACAGCTGATTGGGTGACTGGATTATAGTCGTGAAATTGTAGACTTCTTTGAATGCAAAGTTTCATTGCTCTCTGATTTTAATAGGAAGATTTGCATATTTTAAAACCTTCACAATATGAGGGGCAGTTCTGCTAACAGAAAATTTTAAGAAAACTATTTTCTGGAATCTTTCAAGAACAGATTAGATAAGTGTTGGCTCTGGGTGGAGCTCTGAAAATCCCTCCAGTTTCACACTTGCTGTGAGCCATGCAATCTGTTTAGTCCATTTGTGTTGCACAGGACTGCAGCTGGTTTCAGTTACAAAAGTTTTGTTTACTCTGACTGGGCTTCAGTCTTCAACTTAGAGGAAGATTCAGCCACTGAAGAGTCCCTCTCCCTGCTAATTAACTTTTTCATCATCTGGGTAGTGTCTACCACCTGCTATTCCTTCTATACCACAGAGAAATTTTAGCCTTTCCCCTTTTGTGCCTATTTTTGTACCAAAGGATGAGCCTTCTGGCTGGTTTTTACCTGCCTCAGTCTCCTCCTTTCTGCAGTTATTGCTGGCTTGTCAATGAGGAGGATGTAAGGATGGATGTTTTGAGGTCTGAATTTTGGGGTGTTTGCTCACTCTTGGGTAAATGATTTCTGCATATCTTCCATTTTTGGTCTCTCTTGAGAATCCTCTGCTGCAGTTCTGCTTTGATTTCACACTCTGTCCATTTACAGTCAGGCAAGATTCCAGTAAAATAAATGGATTCCCCGATGCACTGTGGGACATGTTTCTGTTGAATGGTGTCATGTTCTTTGTGACTTGTTTTCTCATTACTCAGAAGAGAGGGAGAAAGGTGAAGACCTTGGGCTTTTACATTTCTCAGTTGTCTCCTTGCTTTTCATTTTAACTTTCACTTCTTGTCTTTCATCATTATACCACCCAAATGCGCTTAGGTCAAAACTAAATGCTTTGCTCTTTCAGTGTTTTACATTCAGGCTTTGTTGCAGAATCCACAGTTCAGCACATCAACCCAATGGCAAGGGAAAGCAGGTATTGAGGAACAAAAGCCTAATCACATTTTTTTCTTGCTTTGGCTCTCTGATGTTGTTAGTTTACTTACCACTAGAATATACAAGTGAGAAGCTTATTGACCCATTGAGGCCTGCCCTTATTAACCCAGAAAAAATCTAATCAACCAATCCATCACCACTGTGAACTAACAAGTTCAATTGGTAGCTGCAGTTTCTGGTTTCTTCCACAAACATGGATCCAAGTCTCCTTTGAACTGACCATCGTTGTTTACCTTCCTTGCTGAGTGTGTTCATTTGTTGCTCGAATCAGCTGTGTGATGGGTAGATAAATTTTGCCTGATCCTTGCTACAGCCTCATGTTTAACTTTGTGCTCCCTTCTTTTTGGCACCAACTTAATTCAAAGAGCTCAGTGATTATCAACTTGTCCACTTCCTTTAATGCACGTGTACCATGTTGTCCTCACAGTCAGAGGAACAGTGTTCATTTCTTGAGCTGACTTTGGTATATGCAGATATAAAACCTCGCTAGAGTTACCCTGAGCTGGCCACACTCATGAATCCGCTTTCAGCCTGGCAACTCAGAGCAGCTACAGCGGCAGGCAGCGCAGAAAAAGAGTACAGTGACTTTACAGCAGCTCTTGTCTCTGGGTCAGTGCTGATCCAGTCAAATCAGGCTTGAACATTCACATTGCTGTCTGAGTGTTGTGCTCACTCCATCAGCCATAGTTCCAGGGAAGCTGCAGTTGGAAAAAAACCTGTAATTTTTTCTGTTTTCATCCTGTTCAATCCATAATGCCCAGCACCTTCCTAATTTACAGAGCCTAAAGGAATTGTTTACTGGGGAAGCTTTCCACCAAAATGAGAGTGTTAAATCCCAGGGAATGGTACATGGTGGAGAGGAGGGTTGTGGAGCTTTAATTTTTACAGCTCTGCTTTCATGTGGCAGTTTTTGCAGAAGAACAGGAATGTCACTAGCCTGAAGCTGGGGTTAATGCAGGTCCTGTTCTGTCTGTATGGATGCACTGTGGATCTCAGTCTGCAGCTAGACTCAAGGGAATCTTGTTGGGAAGAAAGAAGAAATAATTAAGGAAAAGAAAAAAAGAAACAAGGCAAGACAGAAACAGCAAATGTAGACCAGCAGTTTTCCTGGGCATTGTAGGTTTCCAATACTGCCCAAGAACAGTCACACCTTATCTGTTCCCACATCTGGGCCAAACCTTTAGTTCATGTGGAAAGGGTACAGCTGCACCATGCCAAAGCAGCTAGTGAGGATCCAACTCTCCAGTTTTCCTTTTGCTGGTTACTGTGCATTGCATGTCATGTATTCCAGGCAATGTGTTTCCTATTTGCATAGCTGTTTAGATTTTAAACAATCCTATCTCAGAGCAACAATGTGTATTTGCTTTTTAAATATTTGTTTTGATATGTTTCCCAATTTCTGGTCCTGGCACATCAAACTCAATAGAATACACTCTGGTTTTGGGAAGATGAAATCAGCCAGTGATGTAATCTTTGTAACTGGTGTCTCTTTGCTTCATGGCCTGAGTTTGCTTTTTTTATTTTATCTCTCATAAATTCAACAACAAAGGATAGACAATAAAAGTTTGAGATTTCAGGCACTCCCTGTGTTTTAAATTTGTAAGAAAATCATCTAAGTGACTGAACTAGGATATAAGTCAATAAGAAACAGAGATAAGACAAACAACCATTAGACTGAATGCCTGTCAGTCAGCAGAGATGTGTGTATCTTTAATGTGGAATGGAATTGCTACTTTAAATTCACTGCAAATATTCTCCATGTTAGCAGGAATACCCCTTATCCAGGTGCTGAAAACCATGGCTGGTATCCAGGATAAGGTAAGATGAGCAAGCTGTCCTCACTGAATGGCTGGTTTGAATTTGATGTCACGTGTTACTGTCCCATGGCAATCAAGCTTTGGCAGATCAAACCCTGGGTGCTTATTCTGTATTGTTACCATTGATTGTACAGCTGACACTTGCCAACCTTTTAGTGAGCCTCAGAAAACCTGATGGAGTATAGGAAGTCCTGTCCAAAGCAAAAGATTCAGGAAATTTGAAAGCAGTACTAAAAGGAAAATTTATTTTTTTTCTAATTAAAAGTTTTGTTCATTTGCTTATTGTTAATAAGTAGTTTAGGAAGCTCACTTTATTTTCAGTCTCCTCCCACTGCTGGCATACTGTAACATGGGGATCTTAGTGTCAGTCAGGATCCGTCCTAAGACACAAGATCTTCCTGACTATTGAACCATTTATTTATGTAAGAACCACTCCACTACTGGGGATGTGGATTTAACCTTTTTCTGGTTTTAGAAAACAGACTCAGATCAAGAGAGTGAAGGTAATAAAACATTTTAAATGTTATTCCTTTCAAATATCACCTCATTCAATTTATTTATTTGTGCTTGTTATGCCTATACACATGTGAGAAACAGAACAGTCCTTTTTCCCTGCAAGGAGAAAAATATCATTTTTAGTGGCATGCAAATTCTGTCATGTTTGAGAGGTATTTTGGCCTAGGACTTTATGGGAAATGATGGAAAATAGCTAAAAATATTTAAGGAAAAACAACAGAAGACAAATAACACTCAACAGTACAGCTTTTCTAATTATGTGAAATGCAAAAGAACAGATGTTAAAAAGAATACTCTTTTTTCCTTTGTTCTTTCACTTATAAAATCCCCAATTTCTGTCTTTAAAAGCCTGCATGAAACAAAAGTAATACTGAGGCCAGAAGCAAACCAAACCCGTTTAAATGGGAATTGAGACCCTGTGAAGCTGAGTTGTAAGAGCACAGGAAGGGTGGAGGAGCAGGAATGGGGCGCAGTGGCAGTGCAGGGGTCACTTAGTGGTACCTGAACAGGCAGAGTAGATGTCATTGTCACACATCCACATTTAGCTTTGTGCTGCTGGAAGCTCTATGAAAAATGCAAGCCCTTTATGTTGCTTTGACCCCAGTAATGATTAAGGCAAACACTTTCAAAGCCATAGGTGAATGGCCACATGTGGCTTCTGTTGACTTAAGCGGAGCCTCTGCATGAGCTTCTGTGTTCAGTGTTTGGTTTGTCCGTGGGAGGATGGAATCTTGGTATGGAGACCACAAAAATATAAATTTTTGAGGTAGTGGCCTAAGAAAAAGCCACAGAAAAGTTGTATTACAAAGTTGCAACAATATTCAAGGACAAGTACGGAGATGATATGACAGATGGAAATGACAGCAGGAAAAGGAATGTGGTCTGGAGACCAAGTATGTTGTATAAATTTAGCCCACAATGGAAATTTTAAGTTCGAGCAATCACACCAATCCCATCATCTGCAAAGCTTGGTTAAAACTTTTGATATCATTCCAGTGGTATTTGTAGCAAAAGGTTGATTTTAGTCCTAGCAGCATTGTTCCATAATGAAATGGGGAAAAAATGGAAAATAAAATGAGATTTATAGTTGTGTTTGACACTGACAAAACACCCCAATGCAGATTTGCTGATCCCTGCCCTGGAAATCCATGGAGTTTGAGTTCTTGTTAAATGGGACCCACAACAGCTCACATTCTCTCCCCTGTACACCCCTTTTGTTGTTGCCGGCTTTGAAAACAAATTCCTGAGCTATGTGGTCAAAAATGTTTTGAGTAGCCCATATACCCCAGGTGTAACTCAAGAATGAGTTTAGTGTGCTTCCTAACCCTTCTCCATCTGCTCCTGGCACCTGATTTATTACAGCACTCAGGTCAAACTTGTCTCTGCTGCTCATAAACTCCTTTTTGTCTGAGGAAGAGAGGATAGTATTAGCACTCAATAAATCATAAAAGGAAAGAGGAGTAGGAGTAACAATATCACAGGTTTAAGCCTGGCTTTGAAACCCCATGTTAGGCAGCAGAATGACAAGCATTTTGGCCAGAGGAACCTGAGGCCACCTTGGATGCTGAGGGTTCCTGGACCTTGCTTAGCTTCCCCTGGGTTTGGATGCTCGCTCCAGCGGTGCTCCCAGAGCAGAGGGAAGAGCGCACGAGTTGGACGTTGCATCTCCTCTTCCATCAGGAGCAGCTGCTCCTGCAGTGTTTAGATGGTGAGCTTGGCTTTTCCACAAATGGCATTCAGGCTTCTGGTGACCCAAGCTGTCAACACTTCTCTGGGAGCTGGGGATGGGGTTTTCTGAAGAACCCTGCTTGGGCACACCTCTGCTCCCCTGAAGACACTGGGGAAGTATCCCCCTGCTGATACTTGTGTTGATTTTTCTTGGAAGTGCTGCTTCGAGACAGAAAAATCTTGGTGGTTTTAGTGGACAAAAGAGAGGTGTAAAATGCTGGTGTTTAATCTCACATTTCCTTTTGCTTTGCTGCTTTGGTGAGCTGTTTATTTTCAGCCTTTTCCTCGCTGGAGGAGTAGCTTTGAGTTTTTTCTCAAGCTGTCATGACACAAGCTGAATAAATAAAGCAGCTGAGAGCTTCATCCTGAGCCTGTTTTTCCACAGTGCAGAAGAAAACTGCAGATTTAAAATCAGATCCAAAGTGGAAGGAAATATAGCTTTTTTGTTGTTGATGTTTTCACTAAAATTTAGATTGTGATGGCTCATAAAATGTGAAAAGCTTCCTGTACAAAAATTCCACCAAAATAATTAGTTTTGCTCAGTATCCCACTTTCCTGTAGTGTAGTAGAATCAGAAAAATACAGTGTTTTTTTGGCTCATGGAAAGGTGTTAAGTCCAGAAATTTTTTTACTCCATCCTCATGCCTACTAAAAACAAGAATTGTCTTGAGAGGCAGGAGAGTAACTTCTGGAATTCTGATAACCTTACCGTAGCTTGAGAGAGTTTGTTGCAAATCCTGGCTGTACTTGTGCACAGATTTTCTTCTCTCAATTCTGATTAAACAGGAAACTGTGAATTTTGTCTCAGTGGCTTATAGATGTGTTGAGCATAAACTGAAAGGGGGAAAAATTCACAAACCCCTCTATTTGTAATAGGACTCAGAGCTTTCTTGTTTTTAGAGATTAAACCATTTTCCAAACCAGCAGCAGGATTTTAGGCACCTCGCTTGTCTGTCAAGGTCTGTCAGCAGACAAGTGTTTTTTCTAAATTAACTGTGCTGAGTGCTACAACTGTGTCTTCCAAAGGGGGTCTGACAGTCAGAGGTCCATCTGCACCAGTGAGGTCTGTGAAATAGCCCATGATTTTAACTGATGCCATGAAGCTGTGCTAAATGTTGTTCTCTTGTGAGCCTGGGTGCTTTGGGATTTTCTTGGTGTCTTGTACACAGAACCAAGCCTGATGTTGTAACAGTCACTAATGAAATACCACCACCACTAAGCTCTTGTAACTGTCCATCATATTCTGTTTCCTTAAGCATGAGGTGAGGTAGAACAGGTTCATTTTGTTCCACAACTGCAGTAGACATTTGCTCCTCTGGCAAGAGAGCTCATGGAGGCACCAGAACTGAGTTGCTTTTAGATTATAATGTGTGCTCTCACATAGTGGAGCTAAGACTCTTTGAAGCTGCTACAACACAGTTGCAAGCTTTTGTACAGATTTAAACACAGATGTAATTAAAATCAGTGTATCAGATCCCACTGGAAATGTGGTTTGGAACTTCTGTTAAAATTTCTAAAGGAAGTATCCCCATGGTCACTTTGCTACTGGCTGGAAGTGATTAGCAGTTGCACCTCAAAAAAAGTGAGATGGTTTCTGCAAGATCCTGTGGAAGGGCAGGCAAAATACCTGAACCAATCAGGCTTTACAATTCAGATGATAGAAAAATGGGTTTCACAGTAAATATCCATTTGGACAATATGATCTGGTTTTTACCAAACACAGATATTTGGTGAATTTTATATGATCAAAAGTATGTATCAAAAAACCCCAACCAAATAAAAACCACAAAATGTCCAGAGTACTTTGATTAGCTCACTCTCCTGTGTCTCCTGTCATACATAAAACTTGTGTGTGTACTTCCATGGCTGATGGGGAATTAGCTCCTCTGAGGAGGGAAAAGGAAACTTTCAGAGTCATGGAGATACTGAATGTTTTAAATTTGAGTGGCTCTGTAAAAGGTATGCTAAGACAACTTTATAAACCATGTATTGCAACATATCATGAATTGAGATAATCTAGTGTGGCCATGGATTACAGTGTTAAGTGTCTGGGAAAAGTGGAAAAAAGGCATCAGGGGAAAAGAAAAAAAGCTGTGTTCTGACTAATCAGTTCATCAGCTATTGCACTTGTGGTGTGCCATAAGACCACGTTCTTCCCAGGCAGAGAGACTCTCACATGACATGAGATATGCCCAGGGCCATAAATCCTAGCAGTCACACTATACACCAAAACAGGAGATAAATGCATGTTTTATTTATCTTGCTGTAGCCTGTGGTTTACAGTTGTTCTGTGTCTTTTACTGCAGAGCTTCTCACTTCAGCCTTTCCCAGCCCCATCTCCCAGATGACTGATTGGTACAGATTTAGAGTGGTAATGAAATCTTCTTAGGTAAATGGTGAGATCTATTCAGGCTGCCAGAGAAACTGTACACACACACCCATGCAATAAACAGGCTGGCATATAAAGAAATACTCAGTGTCTTTTGGTCCTCTTCCCTGTCATCTCATTTGGACACAGAGGTTCACTAATTCTTTTGTCTCAGGGATAGCAGTACCATGGCTCAGTCTGGCCATGAACAATGTCTGTGAAAGCTGTAGCCCTTTACTCACACCAAGGGGATCTTGAAACAAGTCCACAGATACTACACAGCAGTGTAATGACAGAGGTTTCCCTAAAAAAACCTGTGCAGCTTCCCACTAAACCCTTGTTGGAGTGACAAGAGCATGAGGTCTCAGTTCTGCTTTTTGGAAGAATTATGAGGTACATTTATTCTCAGGCTGGAGTTCAGCAAGGAACTTCTGTGCTGTGAAGCTTTCCTGCAGTAGCTGTGAGCATTTCATCAGCTTTTCCAATGGCTGTCCTGACTCCTTGTGGCCACTGAAGACACTCGCCATGCAGAAGATAATTTTTCAGACCACAGGATTTTTTTCTATTCTTAATGTTGTATGGGTCAATGCTTGTTGTATTTAATTGAAAAATGTCACTACTTATTCTACAATTCTGTAGAAATCTCCATCTGCCTGACTAGAGAGCTCCGTGAGTTAGGGGATAACTTGTGGATCTTTATTAATGCTGAACATTTGCTCGCTGTGAAAGCATTCAGGGCAAAGTAGAAAATGCTGTAAGTGTTCTTTAGTATTAGTCTTGCCTGTGCTGGGGGTGAGTACACCTCCCACAGCTACCCTGGCAGCAGGTGCAAGAGAAGATGGAGAGAATCAGAGAATCTTTTGTCTAGAAAGCTCCGTGACTCAAGGATGTAGTGTGAACCAGACAAGTTTTCCATTCTTGAGTCTTCATTCTGTGTTAGTTTTAATTTGTTGTATTGTTTAGCAGGACTGAAATTTGACAGAAAGGAGATAAGCTATGTAATGCTGACAAATTTTCCCTTGCTTTATGGGATTAGTTTGTGGTGGTAGGAGGGTTGTTTGCTTTTCTTTTGGGTTCTTGCCTGTATAAGAATGAACTACAAATATCCTGACTGATGTAGTTGCCCAATGGTAGCATCAGTGGCAGGCACTGCCCAACAGTATTTGAATATTGTTAATGTAGCTAAAGAGAGAGAATATCTGAGTACTTGCAATGTCTGAAAACTGCCTATGCTTCTTTGATCAGGGCATCTTTTGGGAGGAGCTGGGAGCAAAACAAAGGTTCATTAAATTAAATCCTAGATTTAGCAATGCAGGAAGCTCAGCACAGCTTTGTTCCTACAGTGATGTAGGTGGTTTTTCCCTGATGTTGACTCTTGTAGCTAGTTCTGGATAAAATGTGACAGTCAAAAACTGCTGATGGTCCTAGGTGGCTTGTGTAGAGAATTTGCTGTTGTTCTTCACTTTCCACAATGCATTTACATAAAATGACAGTCTTTTAATGTATGTTACCTGTGCCTTTCTCCTCCCTCAGAAGCTGAATATAGTAATTCACAAGGTAGAAAAATAGAATTCAGTTAACATTTGACACCTTTTCTTGGCTTTTATATGTGATTTGTAAACTAAATAGCAACCTCTGAGCTGTTATTTGTATGCATGCTTTCTGAATGACACTTTAATTGCCACAAGTGAATACTTACTAGCTCACTTCTACTGCATTTTGATGAGTTCCTACTTCACAGGTATAAAATCATGAACAATTGTAATGAATATGGTGCAGTAGAAACTATCCCATTGGCAATTAATGCTTTAAATTTGCAGCTCAAAATTCACCTTTTGCAAGAACTAAAGTAATGTCTTGTGTTTCTTTCTGTAATAAGGCAAAATAATTGCTGATGGTTACTCCCAAAGTGATTTCTTTTTGTGATAGATCCTCTAAGTTATTGTTGGGAATAGTATGGTGGGGGGGATCTGTCATAAATATCTGTATACTTTATGGAAGCACTGATTCTTCCTTTATTGTCATCTCTGTAGTTGTCTGGTGAGAAAGTTTTGGAAATAAATTGGTTGCTGACTACAGAGTTCATAGCCCTGAGTAAAGAACGTGTAGTATAGAACAGCCTAATATCCTCAACATGTCCTGGCACTTCACGTGTCTGTCTAGAATCAGATTAAAGTTTTGCTTAAAAGAAGCTTGCCCTTTTCTTCTGCTGGCTGCCATCCTGCCAGCTGCCACATCCCATCAGCGTGCTTTCACTCGAGCATCTCACATTGCAGGTGCTGGAGTGCCTGCTGCAGTGCAGAGTGCTCCACACCACAGGCAGTCCCCAAAGTGTGCTGGGCAAAGCCAGGGCATGCAGAATTCCAGAATTCCCCTGCGGGTTCCCCTGCCCTGCAGCTGGCAGGGAGCTCACAGGACATCCCCAGACTGACACTTGGGCTGTTTGAGGGGAGCACCACCAAATGGTCTGTGCAGCTGCACTGCTCCTGGAAGAGATGGAGTACAGAGGGCTGATGAGAACTCAAGGCATTCATGCCTTAGGACTTAGCTTTTGTATTTTTCACATCCAGTGCTGCTTAGTGTGTAACTGTAAAACTCCACAGCTACTGTTCTCCCACTTTATTCAGACAAAACAATTCTTCTCTAGGCCAGGGACTCAAGGACACCTTGCTGTCTCAGGCCCTGAAGACTGTAAACAAAATAGATGTGGAGGAAGTGAACTGGGGGAACATGACTTTATTACCTGAAGCTGTAATTGGAGGATTAACCCCTGATATGTAAATGGATCAAACCTACAGCTGTATGAAAAACTCGTGGCCACCATCCCTCTTGGGTGTAGCCCCTTGGAGGCTTTTGACTGCCCAAGGTGTACCTAGGGAAGGCCTTTAATAAACACCCTCTTTTATTCTCTTAATCTTGTCTAGCCTTCATTTCAGGCAGCAATTCCAAGGCATCAGCCTTTGTTATCCTGTCTAAAGAAGGGGTGCAATAGTCAGAAATGAAAAAGTTGGCAGCAATGCGAATTTTACACTATAAAAATCTAATGTCACAGCAACTTCTTTCAATGGCTTTTTGGGGAGAACTCAAAGACATTTAATAAGAATCAGGTATACAGGAAGTTACTTCTCACTAACTATGGAGCTTTATTTTGTTTATACTGGCCAGTTTGAAGAAGCCAGAAACTGCCTTCTTCCACTGGACAGCAAAATTCTGAGGTGGGCAGGAATCTTGGACAGGCAAGGGAACACTCAGGAACTGCAGCAGGGCTAGGAAACAAGAGAAGGATTTTACTAAGTGTGAGTTTGTAGGATGTGAATGAACCTTTGGGTTGCTTGCCTTTGTCCATTTGGGTTTGGAAGAGTTTGAACCAAGGAGTTTCAGCCAGCACCAACAGATAGATGTGGCTGCCAAGGGACAGAACTGCTCTTCCCTCCAGCTTGTGCCTCTTGGCACCTCTCTGCTCTCCCTCCCCTGGCACAGCCCTTCAGGCACCTCACACAAAGTGCCAAGGGGGAAGTGATCCAGTTAAAGACGTGGCAGAGTTTCACATCCAGCTTCCCAGGAGCTGTGGGAGTTGTGTTTGTGCCTGGTGGTGAGTAGGCAGACCTAGTGTGACACACAGAAACTTGAGCAAATCTGCCCAGCTCATTAAAGGGTGTGTGAAGGTGGCAAAGAACAAAGGAAATAAATATGCCAAAGCCTGCTCCCAAGAGTGGGAAGGAGAGTGGCAAATGGGATAAGCAGTTGGCAGAGGAGTCTGAAGGGGTTTGAAAAACAAGGAAGTTGGGGAGAAGGAAAAAGGAGTGGCACATGCTTAGGGAAGAGGGGATTGTTCTTGCTGGAGCAGGTTTTGATGAAAGCAGGGGAGTCTGGCCAGGTCTGTGCCAAGAAAGGGAGGTCCTAAGTGCCTGGCAGATTTCTAACTAAACCCTAATAACTTCTCCATGGTGAGAAAGTGTCAGTATAGGACTGTGTGTGTATATATATATATATATATATTTGGACATAAATTAAAAAAAAATGAACCTGTGTGCACATACTCAGGAATTGAAATTTTGCAAGGCAGAGGACAAGTGAGTAATTTGCATGGACAGCCAAGGAAAGTGATTGCAAAACAACTGTATCCAAAATGATGAAAATGGGATGTTTCAATAAAAAAAGCAGCCCATGTTTCTTTAGTTGTACAAAGACTTTTCAGCTGCCATTTAATTGCAGTGGCTGTTAACCCTTGTAACTACAGAAAAAAGTGCCTTGATTCAGGATGCCTGCAGTGCTAAATGTGTTGGACTGCTGAGCAGAGACTGGAGTGGTCTCAGGCCTTGCTTCCTAATTCAGAGCCCTGGCTTAACTTCAGATTGGCCTTCCTTGTGTGGAAAGGGCCATTTTCCTAAACTTCTTCACAGCTGCTGCTGTGAGCTGCAATGTGCGCCCCATCTCAGAGAGATTATAAATAAGGCATGAGAAACTCGGGGGTGGACATATTGTTTTAAAAAGCTAGATATGTTAAATGCTTAAGACCACTGTGCAGCATGTGTGGAGTCCTGGCTGATGGTGCAGGAGGATCAGGAGCTCTCAGCTGTGGTTCTGAGGGGCTTGCAGGGAATTGGGGGTTGTGCTGTTCCTACATGGCAGCCACTCCATCCAGGCAAGTCATAATTGTCCATTTTCTTCTATCACTCCTTTCCTTACATTGCAGCTCCTCCTGCTCTTCTTGCTGTTTCTGTTTATGCAATTAAGTCTCTTTTAAGACTGTGCTATAAGAAAATTTTTCAAAACCAGATGTGTCATGTGAATGCAGGAATTAACATGCCTTGTTTCACATCACGAACTGAGACAAATAAGACAGTCCTTCCTCTTTGCTGGCCGGCCACTCCTCTTGATTCCTAGAGGAGTTCTGATATCAGCACTCCAAGACTTGGCATTTTTTGCTGTGTGCCTCTCAGTGCTGGGGCTGCCAGGCTGTGGGGAGCTCTTTTGGAATTCCCACCTCGCTGCTGTGTTTGCTGTTTGTTTGGGAAGTATTGGGAAGGTCACTGCCCCCAGCAGCAATGCTGCTCCTGCTTTTCCTAGGCTTGGAGGACTTCTGCAAGCCCTGGGAACAGCTTTTGTGAATGTGCCAGTCTCTAAATGCTGCTGGAAGGTGATGGGTGGGCTGGTCTTATTCTGAGTGTGTCCTTTCCCTGTGCTGAAGGGAAGAAATGGGGTTGTATTCCTTGGTCTGGCACAAATGTTTCCCAATGCTTTCACAGGTGAGAAGTTCTGAGTAGTGATAGAAGGAAAACAGTGGTGGAGAGGATGAAAAGTATCCATTTTCTTGGGTAGGAAAATAAAACATGAAATGCTTGTTTTGTGGAAGAACACATTTTATAAGAAAAACCTTTCTGTGTTTTGGAACAAGTTCTGTGCAAGTCTTGTCTTTGCTTGTTGCCTTGTGCAGGGTGGTTGATTTGTTTATTCGACCATACAAACTTTCTGCTGGGGATTTTTGTTTTCTGTGCTGATATAAAAAAAACCATCTTGCATCTAAACCTTCAGCTGCCTTTGACTTGAGCTGCTGTTGTGCTTTGGAATGCAATGTGCAGGAGATGTTCAAACCATGCAGTTGCTCCTAAAAACTTGTGCATGCAAGTGGATGGTCCTGCTGAAGTGTTAGCTTGTCTTTGTATATAATTGTGGTTATTTGTGTCTTGAACTGAGTGGTTTTATGTGACTATTTTAGACATACAAATGCCTTCAATTTAAAAGGACGTTTCAGGTCACTTCATTTGTTTGCAAATTCTTGTCAGTCAGGGAGGAAAAATTGAAAATTTGTGAGAAACTGGAGTGTTCTAAGCTGTGCTGGATCCTGCAGACAGTGCAGATTAGAGGGAGCACAGACAGACATGTCCATTAAGGTAACATAAGTGTTGAATCATTAAGGTCAGGGAATTAGTTATAAATAGAAGTGGCAGCAGAAAGTTATTTTTGTGGAGGACTTCAAAGTGAGGGCAAGAAATTTGAATGTGATGTTGAGCAAGTCAGTCAACAGAGTGACAGGAATGGAGCACAGTGTCCTGCAGTCGAGAGATTGGAGCTGTATTTTTAACAACAGGAAGAGAGACTGTGGCACTTGATTATAAATTGTGAACTTGTTGAAAGTGACATCATCAAAATCTGCTTAGGTTTGGGGGATTTGTTTGTTGAAAAAGCAATTTCTCAGGTTTATAGCTGATTTAATTTTCTATAGGACTCATGTACTCAGAGTTCTCCAAACTCACAGAAGTTTAAAAAAATGCTAAAATACTCTTGTTAATTATGCTCGCTGGCCCTTTCTATGGCTTCAGCCCCCACCAATTAATTTGGGGAGGATTTGTCCCTCTTATGACAAGTGGTTCTGTCATGTGCTTGATGACCTGGCAGGCAAATGGACCACCCTCACTTTCTGAGGAGGTAAGAAATGTTAAGAAATATGCCTTCAAATGGAGTCTGGAAAGCAAAGATATATCATTACAGAATAAACATTAATTATTAAATGTGCTGATGTAACAGGTCCCTGTGTGAAATTTCCCTAATACATACTGTAAAAATGCATCAAGAATAGTGTGATAATTCCAGCAATAGTAAAATGTGAGGGGACAAGACAACATCAAACAGCACCATCTGCTGTTCCCACTTGGACTGCAGTAAGGTGGGGAATGTTTGTTCCAAGAGGGATATTCTCACAAAGTGGTTTTTCATATGAAAACTCTCTTAGCAGTCCTACTGACTTGTGCAGAAATGTGGACATGTCACGACTTTGATTTTCATAGTTTTGATAAAACTATGTTTCCATAAATCCTGGAAAGTTTTGATTGTATCTGCTTTATATATATGACAGTCAGAAATTTGGTCATGGGAAGATCGGTGTTTCCCTTCAGATAAGTATTTGAGTTAATATAGACTTATTTATGTATTTTTTAATCATATCTAGATTAACACTTGCTTTATCCCATAAAACAAAGCATTAACACATACAATAAAATATACATCAATGCATACAATAGTTTATACATAAAATAAAGCTTGGCTACAGTCTTCTTGTGGCATTTTACATGGCCTGAAACAAATAGTCTGCATTGAGGCTTACTGTCTATAATTTTGGAAATAAGCAGTATTTTAAACCATTGTAAATAATCCAAGTAAAAATGGAGTGGTTAATAAGAGCTCTGTGGGAGAAGGGATTCCAGAAAGTATTCCTGTAACAGCAGCTTGTGCACACCTAGAGGGAGTATAAATAACAATGGGATATGAAATGGCACATGAGAATAGAAAAACTGGCCACAAGAGCAGAAAACTAGAAAAAAGAAGTTGCAAAAACTCCATTGTTACTCATGCTTGCAGTGAGTAGAGGATAAAGACACACAATGGAACAATAGCAATGCAGAAGTCAGGCTCCCAGCACTGAAAGACAAGAGTTTGCTGCTCTCCTGTGTGGGATTGCTGCCTTCCCTGGAAGCAGGGGTAGGAGTGATGCAGGGCTGGAGCCTGGGGATGCTCTGCACTGGCAGTGCTGCCCTTGGCTCAGCCATGGGCTGGAGCTGGCAGCCAGGGCTGCATTTGAGATGGGAGGTTTTGCAAACACGGGCGTTTGCAGAGGAGTGCTAAGGCAGGGCTGCAGGCTGTGTGTAAACAGGCACTGAGAGGGCTCAGCCATGTGTGCACAATTCCTGGAGCAGAAACTGGGCTGCCACGGCTCTTACAGGGCTCCCACTGTGCAGGTGAGAGCTGCTCAAGGGCAAGGAGCTGCTCCTGGCACTGCACCCTGCTTCTGGCACAACAGGCTGGGAGCTGCCTGCAGCAAAGGCAAAGCTTCTTCCTATCTGTGTGCAGAAGCCTTGGACACACACCCTCAGTCTGGCTTACTAGAGAGAGGCACGCTTGCTGGGAAGTGCCAAACTGGGTCAAAACTCTTCCACACTGGCTGGATGATGGGATCTGGTTTTGATCGAGCTCCTATGCAAAAAGCACATTTACTCCTGGTACTTATTTTATGGATGAGATGATGGAGTATCTTGTTTTTGAAGACTGCACAAATGCATTTAATTGCTTTAAGATGTATTTACCACTATGGTGTCATGATTTTGAGAGCAGACACATAACTTCAGGAAAATCCTGCAGTATATTATAATAGTTTTATGAACCTGGAATATCATAAAATTGTTCAAAGAGCTCTGTTATCATCATCATCAGTGTCTTGTGCTGCTCTGGGTTCTCCCGTGGCTTAGTGTGATGTAACATTGTCAGAAGCATTGAACTGACAGGGGATGAAGGGAAGTCGTGATTTGTGCCTTCTCTGTCTGCAGCTTGTTGCTGTGGTTATTATCTCAATTTGGTTCTAAATTGACACCTTTGATTAGGGAGATCTATTGATTGTGATTACTGTTGTTTTCAATACTGCTACTGTGAAATTCAAAACAGAACATAAAGGTTATGTCTTGATGGCTTTATCACATTATCTGTAAGTGTCATAAAGAATTAATTAATATATGATAGTAGCAACAGATGACAACTTTCTGATTTAGTGGTGAAAGTACTTAGGTATATTTATCCAGAATGTAAGGGATGGATTTGTTGAAATATTTTAACTATTCATTTTTTTCAATCAAATGTGTGGGAGAAAACAGAATTTGTTCACTATTTAATCTCCTATTAATCTAGCTGGATGGCACATGAAGTTTAGATTTTTGTCTCATATGTAATACTTTCTTTGACCTTCAAAAACATTTTGCTGGGAATGAGAAGTGAGAGGGCTCATTTAAATGTAAAGATGGAACATTGGCAGTGTAGACAAACTTTTAAATTCTGAAAATCTAATGTTTCACAGTTCTATTTACGAGCTCTGACACAAGACCAGATTCTGTACACTGCTTTTCAAGAGGAATGAGTAGCTTAATTTAAGAGGACAATCTGGCTCTCAAACTTGAAGTTCATGCATAATTTCCAGTAATGTGCTGCTTGAATAATTATGGAATCTCTTAAGTGTGTGCAAGGGAGGAAGAGCAGTAAACAAGTTCCTAGCATGTACTTTTAAGAGCAGGTGGCTTAATCTTCCCTTAAATAAAGCAATAATTTCAGCATATTCTGGTGATTACAGATAATAGTTATTCAGGTAATATTAGCTTTTTCAGGTGTGGCATCTTGTTCTAGGTGTTGTAACCTGTCGTTTACTCCTCCAGTGTGTTCAAGTTTACTTAGTAATTGCTTTGCTGAAAAACAGATTATGTATTATTTAGCTGTCAGTGGTGTTGGAGCAGTGCCAAATAACTCTTAAACAACCAGATATTAGCCAATAAACATCAGTGAGAACACTCATGCATGAAATACAGACCCAGCTTATTCTCTTGTTGAATGGTTATTATTGGAGAGGAGTCCTGAATCAGGTCGTTCTGCCTTGGCCTCATTGTCCAAGTAAGTCATCTGATGGGCTTGAAGATATTTAACTCTGAAACAACAGACATAACTAGGCTGTCTCAAAAACACCCTCAAGTAATTTAACACAAGGGAAAACTCCAAATGCCCCTCAGATCAGCAAGGTGCTGTTAGATTAAGTGCTCCTGCAGTAGAATTTCACTGTAAGCTGTAATTTCACTGTTACACTTTGATAAAACTGGTTGGGGAGACCTAGTGGTCAGTGTTTGAATGTGAGTCAGACCAGAAACCCTGTTCAAGCTTCCCTTAGAGCAAAGCAGAGGAGCTGTCTGACCCCAGCCTAACAAACAGCTGCCTTATTTTATATTTCTGCAGTAATCCAGCGAAGACAAGCTCTTCTGGGGATGGTGGCCAAAACCAAGACTACACATGTGCTCACACTTAGAGGAAAAAGTTCTCAACCCAAATTTATACGCTACTGAGGTTTAAACTTGGCTTAGCAGGAAATGTGGCATAGTACAGCATCAGTGTGTGTCCCTGCCTAGCAAACCACTCAGGATTTGAAGTACCTGTGCTATGTATCAGCTCATTGCGATAGGGAAATTCTACCAATGCTCTGATACATCTGGGCAACAAAACAAGACCACAAAGGAAGTAAGGGGCAAGGCAAAGACTGGGAATAGGTGTCCAGTCTTAAAGCCCATCCTGAGATTTCTGAAAACCTTCAGGGGCCTTGGTTGTACACCTTCATGGAAGGGTCTCTTGTAAGGATGAGGCTATTTTGGTGAAACAATGGAGCACCTGTGCTCTCAGGCTGTCTTTTCCTGCTCCTCCCCTTGGCAGGATGGCTGTATGGTGGGGCAGGTCCTTGCAGCCCCTTGTGGGGTTCATGTTGCTGCAGCTTGAGGTCAGTGAGCTGAAAGCAGGAGTGGAAACTATTTGAAGGGTGTGCTTCCCACCCTTCCCTCCTGCTCTGCTCTGCCTGAAGCAAGTTGCTTGATTCCCTGTATATTATTTTCCCTGCTGGAAAATGACTCCCACTCAAAACAGGATTAGGGAGCTTGGCAAGGGGAGGGTAAATTTAATTATAGGACAAACCAACATTCCCTCCCCCAGGAGCCTTGGCTTCAGTTGTCACTTCTGGTGCTTGTTCTCTATAAATGGTATCTCCTTGGCCTGCGCTCCTTTTCATCTGATAAGATGACATCTTTTTTACTCCTGTGCTGTCGCCCTGGTGTACAGATTTCAGATACTGATGGATTAACATAGGCTGTCAGCAGAACAGTGACTGATGCTTTTATCTGGACTGAGACTGAGATCACATCTGAGTTTAGACATCGTGAAGCACTAAAGCATGGGGGAAGTCTCTCCAGGCTTTTCCCATTTTATGAAGAAAGACAACATCTCCATTCAGGCATAAGGAGGATTGAATAACCTTCTGCACATAACCATTTTTCTGTCTATGGAAAGAGTCTACAGATACAAAAGTCTAAACAACTCTGGCTGTTATACAGAAATAGTTAACATTTTGGTCCTATAACAGTTTTCTATGTCCTTAGCATTGTGCACAGCAAAGTAAGCAGTGTTTGTAACATAATGCATTGTTCTGTGATGATTTTCATAATCATATTAAGTCATGAAAAGCACCAGAGGATATAGGACATGCTTGCAGCTGACAGAGTTCTTCCTTGCCTTCAGGTAGCCTGGGCTGAAAGCTGCAATATCTGGGCTTTTCCTGTCCCTAAATAGAAGAATGTGGAATATCTTTCATGCTGTCTCTGCAAAGAAGTTGTCTTCATTAAACAGATATGGTCTTGCCAGATTGCACAGATTGGTAGATCTTATTATTGGCAGCCTTCAGTAAAGCTTCTCTTGATGTGTATCTGCTGCTGAAAAGTAGTCAAAGTTGACAGATGCCTACCTGTATTATAAAGCAGAAAAACAACAATGAATTAGGAAAAAAGGGAACATGGGCAAGGAATGACATATAAAGGGGTAAAAGAAGGTCAAGAAAAAAAATCAGAACAGGAATTTAAATGTGGCCTGATGAATGGTTTTCCATTTCAGTGTGCTGCCACGGAAAGATCATGATCTTACCCATCAGTTCCTATTTGCCCTGTAATGTTTCTGGTGCAAACCCCACCTGTACGAGAAAGATCAGTCCTTGTGCCAATTGCAGAAGTGAGCTGGCAGCAGAACTGGAGGAGAGTTACCCGTACCTTATAGTCCTGTGTAGGAACAGGCATCAGAGGGGATTTAGCTCTGGAGAAGAGCTGTAAACCCAAGACACACCTCACATGGTTCTTTAGTGTTTCTTTGGCCTGCTTTAGGGCTGCCTGAACGGATGCATTCCTCACAAATACAGTAGAATTTAGCAAAGTTGTTGCTAACGGCTGGCTAGGAAGCAGAATTTCTGTCTACTGGTTTCATCCTGAATGAAAGCAAAAGGAATTTTAACCTGAACAAATAATCAGACATTTTTTTCATCCTTATCAGAATATTTGATAAGGTTTCTATGGTTATTTCTTCTAACATTCTTCTAAATTTTAAAAATGACATGGTTCAAAGTGTGAAAAAATATTTCTTGTGGGATATTTTAATTTTATCAAATCTGCATTTTTCATTGGAGAAGTTGTGTATGATCTTTTTTGATCATTGTAAGCTATTTCAAAATGCTGTTGTAATTTAAGAAAATAAGACTTGGATTAGTGGTGTTCTGGTTCAGAGTCTCTACTATCCAGAACCAAATGTGCTGAGCAGAAAAAGAAAATAACAAAAGTAACTTTGTGGGTTCTTTTGTTTACGCTGAAAAACCCAAAGCAAACAACTCCAGAACACTTTAACAAGAAGAAATTATTTTTTTGCTATCTTCATTTGCCACAAGAGGACTTACAGTCCTTACAGGTTAATTTCCTATCAGCTTTGTTGGGTGTTTTGTGTTTTTCAATTGTAGAATTAATTTAAAGTTTTTATTTTAATTTGAAACTTGACTAATCTCAGAGTGTTTAACATTCCAGTTTCAATGGATGAGTACTTGAGACAAAACTTATTTTGTTAAACATAATTTTATTTCTTTCTTCCTTGTACCCCATTTTTATCTTCTATTTCCATATTTCAAACCAAATTGCCATGGTTTTTCATATTTACACTGTAGTAAATGTTTCCTCGTTTATAGTAATGTCTGTAGAACTAAAATTATGCAAATTAGAAGGGAGAAAATATCTACTGTTTCTTTGTGTGGTGGAGGATGAAAAATGTGGATGAGTTGAGTTTTGTTAGTTCTGTTACCAGGAAGATATTGGGAACTCTGAATTAAAGAATGCAGTCTTACTTTTAGATATTTGTTTTTACTTTTAGATATTTGAGACAAGAAGAGGTTGAGTCTTTAATATTATAGATTTTACTGGCTCAGGGGTATTGATCAAAGGTGTCTGATACAAGCAGGGTTATAAGATGTCGAGGATGTTTTGGTTCTGGTCTTGGCTTCCCCCAGGCTTCATCCATCAGTGCTTGTATTTCATTTATGAACCTCCAATACTTCTTCTGCCTCCGATTTTTTTTTTTTTTTTCTTTTGACATCTTCACACATACTGTTCTTAACATGCTGTGAGGGATTCTTCTGTTGGCTGGCCAAGTGTAGAGACCCTGTTGGGGCTGGTTCTGGTTCCTCCCTTTCTTGCCATCTGACACTCCCCTGGAGTGAGATGGGGAAGAAAGGAACCGTATGACAAAATACAGAAATTTGTTGCATTTATTTCCAAGAGGTAAGCTCTGAAATACATTTCTTTTTTGAACTGAGCTGTTAGACACGATCTGTAATGAATCCTCTCTGGTTTATTGCATATCTTTGCAAATGGGCAAAATCTGGCCTTGATGTGACTTAAGTGCTCATGATGGAGTGATGCTCGTGTGGGTAAAAGTTCTTGCTTAAATACAGATGGTTATAAGCTAACCTGAAATGTGTTATAGGAAGTTTATGGAGCAGGCCAATCCAACAGTTTATTTCTATCTAATTTAGGGATTTGTATGGCAGCTGAAAGAGGGGCCCCCTGAGGCTCCTGTGCTGGGAAACATGGATGCACTCAGCAAAAATACACTGCCCTGGACAGAAAATTGCAGCTCAGAATAAGGGAAGAAATAGAAAAACATTGTGATGGGAGAGCAGAGGTCCAAGGAATTACTGTTGCTCTTTAATGCCAAAGAGAGTAATCACCCTAAACCCTTATCTGATAACCTCCCCTTTGAACAGAAGCAATAGCCACTCATGGTTTGGCTATTGAAAATATTTACTTCTGTCTTTCCTGCTGCCTGAATGTAGGTTATGGTGATGAATTGTGAACTATGATCATGATTCAAAAGCCACTAACTATTCTTATCAACACTGGGACTTCCTTTAAGTGCCAAAGTGTAAAGCAATGTAAAAAGTACAACTTTGAATGCATATGTCTAGCTGTAGTGTACGTTTATACATCTTAGTTCAGTGGGATCTCATATCAGACACATAAAAAATATTATCTAGGGACAGAACATGTTTCTGTTACAATAAGTGAGGGATTTGTCTTTCTCTTTTGTGTCCTTTAAAGCATGTCCTCAACTGAATGGTATTTACTGAAGTTATTCTAAATGCAATGAAGCTGCCAGCAGATTTTTAGCAGCAGAACTGGTGGTGTTTCACTCTGATGAGCTGAAAGCCATGCTGTATTGCTCAGGGGACAGGTTTTGTGTCACAGACTGCTGTCATGAGCAGCACTAACGGGTATCCTGTTCCTCCAGCCCTGCAGAAGCACAGCACAACATTTTCCCTCCAGTCCTACAAAAGGCCTTGTCAGATGTGCCCAAGCAGAGGGGGTGGCTGTACAGGAAAGCTTAGGGACCTGCCAGTCCTGATGAATAGATTCCTGCAGGTAGGAAAGGAATTTTAGATTTCAGTGCAAAGCCTAAGCATCCAGAGACCTAAGCTCAGTGGGTTTAATGCAGACAGTACTGAGAAGAGTTTCCACTACAGACACTTGGACTAATTCCCTGTATTGCTGCAATTTCATGATGTTCTTTAACCCTTTTAAATTGAGGTTGCAGGCTGTAAACAGACATGAACATTTCCTTACCAATTTCAAGTTCCCTTTGGAGCCATGTCTGATTGTTTTGGATGTTTTTTTAGTGCAGCAGTAATACAAATAACCCAGATGAGAAAATAAAGTCTGCAATAAAAATGTGTGACTATCTGAAGGCTGGGTGTAAACTGTCAACAGCTGCTAGCCATAAAAAATGCCATGATTATGCTATCTAGAAGATTTATGGCTCTGTCTGCTATGATCAGGCATCTGAATTTTTTTGTCTGTGGAGAGCTCTGAATTCTTAGAAAAAGAGTCAATTATTTTCCAGAAAGCAGAGGAAGAAGCACTGTGCCATTCTTAATACGCTGGAGAAAGGCTGCTCTCTAGTGTTCAGTGCTGGGGTAATTCAGGGAAATGCTGGATTTTAAGTGCTGGAAATTCAAGCACATTGCAGCAGGCAGTGCTCAGGTTTGATTTAGGCTTGTTTGACTTGCAGAGGCAGTAACAATTTGATGAAGACCATTCAGAGGATATATTTGCTGAGAATCTGAGACACTTTGCTGTTTCTTCCTGATTTTTTTGCCCAATACTTGATGGTAATCTTTCTCTGAATGATTAGCAAAAGTCAAATCCTCCTGCCAGTCTCAACCGGTTGCTGGAATGTGACGGGTATGCGTGGGCTATGCCAAGATTTTGTTTTATATTTTAAATAGGAGCAAGCAAAAAGAAAAGCAAAAAATGCACATCATTCCTGGAAGTGTTGACAGGGATTATAAATTCTCTGGGTGAGCAGTTGTTTGTATCAAGGCAGAGCTCCAGGGGAATCAGATGTTAAGCAATTCTAGCAGAAGGAAACTGTCCTATTCAAAGACCTAAATAAATTTTCACCTCTTTTCTGCATTGCCCTCTGCAGGACATGGTTCTGCTTAGTCCAAGCACTCTACAATTTGCTGCTATGTTGATGGCTATAAATTGATATGAATAAATGAGTTCAGGATAAAAATGAGAAATATTTGTTAAATAACAGCCTGTAGCTGGAACACAGATTTTTGGATCACTCTTTCCCTACCCTGCTGTGGGGCTAGGGGCATTTAGAAGCTCAAACAGAAATTAAGCTGAGTGTAGTGGAGTGATAAATTGTACACAAGGGTACTTTACCTTGTGCTCAATTCCAGTGTATCAGTCTGCTTCTCCCATGACTTCTCATTCCTAATGAATTACCATGCATTAACTAATCTGGTGGAGTTTCACATCATACCCAGTGATGCTCCACTGGATAGACTGAGGAAATTGCTGTGGCTTCTGCATCCAAGTACAGATAGACAGAATTGTAGCAGCAACTCATCCCTGCCTAATGTTGCCTAAACTGCAGTGGAAAACCTCCCACACCACAATCTTTTGTCTATTGTAATCTCTTAATTATCCTCACTATTGTATAGCTTTCTCTAATGGCTAACTGAAGTCATCTTTGCTGTACATCAAGCTTACTACTACCTGCAGATGTAAAGATGGGTTTGTTCTCTCCCTTCTACCAGCAGTCTCTGCAGCGATCTATCTGAGAATATCTGAGCCATTGTCCCTCGTGTGAGTGGGCTTCATCAAGCCAACAGCCAGGAGAACAGTTACACTGATCTAGTCAGACAGCCAGGTCTGTATGTACCTCACTAGAGTCCTATTAGTGCAATTAGGGTAGTGTTTAAAACTTTCCTTATAGAGAAAATTTACATAGTCTAATGGAAAAGACACATTCTTTGTACCTGGCTGTGTTGTGTGTTTCCTCCTTTTTTTTTTTTTTTTTCTTTTTTTTTTCCCCTCTAATTTTATTTTTTTAAATAACGTACCAAAATGGCAAGAGTGGCTAAAATGTTCACTGCAGCTCCTTACCTAGTGCCAAATCCAGCACTTTGGAAGCTGTGCTTACTGGAAGGATGTTAGCTGAAAGAGTAATGCTCCTCAGTCTGGGATGTTAGTGTGTAAGGTCAGGTAAATTACAGAGATTGGAGGTCTGAGGTGAAACTGTAAATATGTGCTTATGTCTGTAGAGGAGAATATAAGAGTGGGCTAATGTTTAGGACAAGCCAAGGAAACCTGCAAATTGGTCTGGAAACAGATATGTTTGCTTTCAGCTCATTTATTGTCTGGAATAGATTAAAACCAGCAAATCTCTCCTTTTGAGAAAACAGAGCTGGTCGAACTACAGCTTGGATCAAGTGAAGTAAAGGATCCACGTGGAGCTAGTGTATTCCTGGCTCCCAGCCATGCAGAGAATTGAGGAATCACTTTCTGATCATTTCAGTTGTTGCCCTGCAGGCTCTGATGGCATTAAGATGTATGCAATTCAAAAATGCAAATATCTTTGGGAGAAGAATTCGCAGGGAAAAGCTGTTTCCCACTGCTTTCCTCCCTGCTTAGAGTGGTGGTGGATGTCCCTGGGAGTCAGCCAGGTGCAAAACCCCAGTCTGCAGGGTTATGTAGGGAGTGAATTCCTGCTGCTGCCTGACAGCTGCAAAAGCAGGAGGCAGCAAAGGCTGCTGAGGCTGCCCTCCTCCTGGAGAGAGCCTGAGGAGTTTGAGCTTGTTGGAAAAGTAAGGCAGGAGCAGAGCTCAGGGAGAGCACGTCAGCAGCTGCAGGGAGTATAGAGTATCTTTACCAAAACAGAGCAAATGTTCTGCAGAAATGAGTTGACTAATAATTTCCCCCTGCCCTGGTTTCCCACATGCATAGCTTTCTCTCTGAGTTTTCATGGCCTGGCTGATGTTGGTGCCATCCATCAGCAAGGCTGAGTCTTCTTTCTGCTCTTGGAGAAAAAAAAGTTTTCTGTTCACTTGCCTTGAGGAGGTGTAGGGTGATTTTGATGCTCTTCAAGCAGCCTAGTCCAACTCAGACAGAGGAAAAAAGGACACTGACCCTGCTGGTGTTGTGTGTGGCAGGTGACAAAGCTGCTGTATTGCTGGCTTTGGAGGAAATTGAGTTTTCATACACAATCTGAATGATTCTTTAGAATCAGGGAAGCCACTGAGCAGAGATGTCATATCAGAAGTTGCAAAAGTCTGGCTTATCCTAAGTAGGATATGTGATAATTTTCTTTTCCATTTCAAGGATGAGAGAGTATGTGGAATTAGTGGATGGTTCCATTAGGATCAGCAGTTCTGTCTCAGTGAGTGTTTGGTGGGGAATGTGCCAGGAAGTAAATGTTTACTTCTGCTGTAATTAGAAAAGCAATCTGCAGAAAATCTGAAGATATCTGGCTTCAGATTAGTTCCAGACTCTTTTGCTTCCTCTTGAAACCATTATCTGTCCATGGAATAGAGTCCAAGCACTGCATTTGATTCACCATGTGTCAGAAGCGTGGAAAGAACAAAACCAATGCAGAAAGCATGGAAGGTGTGTAGCAGGAGTGGCTTGGCTTGCAGTCAGTTTAACCTAGGAACATTCTGCAACCCATGGGGAAAAAAAAACCAACTGTGGGCCAAAGGGGATTGACCACAGAGTGAATATGGACTACAGGGAATTCTGCTTTCTTAGGCAGACTGGTAACCACATCTGCCAAATGCCGACTGGCCTTACTTTGTTACACTAATGTGAAAAGGTAAATTCCCCTGTAAGAAGTAATGAAACAACTTGGAAGGATGTTCCAGGCAAACTTAGCTGATAACCAGGGTATGGCTTTGTTGGGGGCAGAGGGCAGTGGGTAGCACCGCAGCAGCACGGTATTTGAGAAGGATGTACTCTCTAAATGCTGCTCTCTGCATTGTGCAGGCTCTGGGGACACCTCCTTGTGATGAACTCTGAGAGGAATCCAACAATTCCTTAGTAAGAGAACATCTTAAATAAATCAACAGTCACCATGGTGATGTCTGTGTAACCCTTTTTTTTACCCTATATATAGATTGAGAGCTTGCTCTCAGTTTACTGTTTTCTATACACATAAAACACCTGTTTTCTCTATTTAGGCAAAAATGTTCATAACTTAATCCTTAGAGTAAAATCTTGATTTATGTTGAGATCTAATCAAATTCGTCTGCAGATGTGGTCTGTGATGAATGGACGTGAGATAAAACCTCAGTATTATCAGAGTAATTTGTATTGTGAAGTCAAAGCCCCACTGAAGTCCAGTTTAGCTCTTAATTTGAAGGCAAGTACAGAATGTGAGCACTGTACAAGACTTGTATTCAGCACGTCAATAAAGCATACATAATATTTTCATCAGATCCTACTAAAGACTATTTTTTGACTTCCATAGCTTAACAAGAAACAAATGACCATAATTAGACTTTAGTGTCTAATTGCTGAACAAGTATGTATAAATAATGTTTCTTTCTGTTGCCTGTAGTTCTAAACATAATGCTTGTGATTACACAGGCCATCAGAGCTCTGCTCTGATATTTTTATTATATTTGATATTTTCTGTTTTAATCAAGCATAAAGGCCAATTGATTTAATTTCTGTTGACAGTGGAGATATGGTTCAATTTTCTATTCAGTAAGATATTAAAACATAGCATTTTGAGGATTACCTTAATCAACACAATTCCAGGTGAAAGGATGTACTCTTGATATTTTTTCTTACTTAAGCTTTTTCATTTTGATCATCTTACATAGTTAAATGCACAGAAACACTGCTATGATTAATACTGCTGTGTTAATGAGAAGCAAAATGTAGATTTCTAAGTAATTGGAGCAAAAAGAGAACTAAATTCTCCAGTGATTCAAATACTTTTGTAATTCAAAACATATTTATCTTGGAAGTGTATTATTGACACATTTATAATAAATCTATGGTTATGACTTTAGGCAAGTTTTTGGCTTGATTTCTATTAAAAATTAAAGATCTATCAAGGTTTATGATTTGGGGTATTTTTCTTCTATACTGGTGATCTTAAATTTCTTCTTAACTTGTATTGTTATGGAGAGATCTTCCTTTTTACTTCTCCAATTAAAATTTGGATTGCTTTAAATGTATTTGGAGTTAATATAGTTTTTGGGAAGCAAAACCAATGTGCACATTTTTAAGTCAGAAAAGATGTGAGCACTGATGCAGCAAAGAGCTGCTCAAATATTTTTCTGCTAGATCAGAGATTTTGGCTTAACATCAGGAATCCTGACACATTTCTGCACTTCTGTAGCCTGAAAAATTGGGAAGGAGATTTATGGGAGTGAGCTCTGTGAACTAGCACTGTTGTGAAACAGACAATTTTGTACTTCTGCCCTGGCTGGAATGATGGCTTCATACTTTCATTTCAGTAATTGGATTAAATAGAGAGAAGCAGAAACACTATTGAGGGGTGCAGTACAAGAAAATGACCTTGTTAGGACAGCTCTGAACACAACAGAAACCTCTGCTGCATGGCTGTTGGGTGGCAGGTCCAGGTGGGCACTTTATGCTGGAAAGGTGTCTTTGCACAAATCAGTATTTTCTCTGTGTTACTTGGAAGTATTTCTGGCCATAGTAAAAAGAAGTGATTTCACACATTTAAGCACGCCAGAGTATAAGGTACACTTTGGACTTGTTGGCAATTTACTGAACTTTGTCCATATGTAAGGTGCACCAGACTATAAGGTGCATGGTTTTTTTGCAGCAAGGATCTGCGCGCAACAAAGTAATGAATTAGTAACGGATCGTGGGGTTTACTGGCAGGTGCTTAATTTGCAAACATTTTTCACAGATCGGTGCAGCCTTTAAACACAGCCCCAGGCGCCCTCCCTGTGCCGTGGGCCCCGGGACTCCCACCCCAGCACAGCCCGGCCGCCGGCACTCGCGGCTCGCACTTCCGAGTTGGCAAATTTCCGAACTTTGTCCATATATAAGGCGCATCGGCCTATAAGGTGCTCTTCTGTGTTTTGAGCAGAATTTTAGTCAAAAGTGTGCGCCGTATATGCGTGAAATTACTGTATTTGCCTTGGATTGTTTTCATACAGGTTGTGGTAGTTTTAGTTCTTCTATTTTTAAGTTAATCTGATTCAATTCAAAAGGCTTTGTTGACTGTATATGCAATTAAGTTTTTACCTTGAAGGCATTGCCTTCTGGAAATTGTAGTTTTACAGTGTGTGGAAGAAAATAGAGACTGATGACAAGAAAGGCACTGATTTCCCTAAAGTTTCAGAGAAGAATGTAGCAGGTGCACTGGGGAAGAGGAACTTTGCTTTGAGAAGCTAATGATTGGGAAGAAAATGGTCTGTTTATTTATGGAACTTGAAGTTCAGGAGTCATGAGTCAGTATAAGGTTAAGTCAGTTCATCAAAATGTCAATGAAATACATGGATTTAAGAAATGTCAATTGCTTGTTTTTCATGAAATATCAGAGCGTGGCACTGTTTCAGAAACAGGGTACTCAAATTTTCTCGACAAGCAGGATTATGCAACATGTAGGGAAAATGGACCTTTTGGTCTCCAATTTTGGGAATGCAGCAAGATAGCAAAACCTTTGTCATGTCCATAGAACTGGAAATTCCAATCCATGTGTGAATTTTGTAGTTGTCCTCATATATTTTACACATATGTAAGAAATTGCAGTGCAGAACAGAACAAGCCACAATTCCAGTTCAGTAGCTGCATAGAAAAGTTGGCTGGAGTTGTACAAAATCACAAGGAAGGGCCAGGTGTCATCAGTGAATTGTCCACGTATCTGAATTTCCTGTTCACTTGCACAAGCATCGCTTCCATGAGTTTATCTTGCATGTAGCAGGACAAAACCATGTTTGAAGGAGCAGGATCTCAGCAGCTCCACTGCCAGGTAGCCCAGCAGTTGCAGCACCATGAATTCCAGCATTGTTTCATAAGGTTAGGGGATATCAATGAGGATCCTTCTTTTTTTTTTTTTTTTTTTTTCTCTCTCCTGCCAGCGACAGGCAGCACCTAGCAGTCTCTCTGCCTTTGTCTCTCTATTGGTTAAGGGTATTTTAATATTCTCTCCAGATAAGAGAAGCATATTTAATATTTGCTAAAGGCTTTGAAATCTTCAAAGAAGAGTACAAGAGGAACTTGAAATTATACAAATTAAGTTTTAAAGGGATCCAGCATTTTCTGGGCACTACAAAGGGTTATTTTGAAAGCTGGTGGAGGATGTCTCCTGCTGCTGCCTACAGAGAATGCACTCCAGGTCTATGAATGGTTATTGAATTATAAACTGAATTTGCAGTGTAAAACTCCATTGGCACACACAGCAGATACGTCCTGCCACTTTTCAGGTTGCCAACCAAAGCTAACTGGCACATGCAGGAGATATTTGAACAGTTTCAAAAGAGGAGGAAACTTTCAGAAGACTTGTCTGTCTTTTCATCCATTTCTGTCGATGAAGATGCTGTATAGCAAAAAACTTGCAGTATCTGAGAAAAACTGGCAAGAGGTGATCTTTGCTCTTTGAATTTTGGGTGCTGTTGGTTATGACTATCCTAGGAGAGTGCATTTACTGGCTGGGCTCCCAGTGGAGGCCTCAGGGTTTCTCCCCATCTGAAAGTTTTCAACCCTTGTAGGTAAAGCTGCACCTGAAGGGCAGCACAGTTTGAGCTCACGCCCAGAACCTCTGTGTGACTCCTGTCAGAACAGCCATGAAAAAAACCTGCCAGAATGAAGTTTCTGTGTTGCTTTGTTGCCTCTTGGGAGAACTGAGAAGTGAAAGCATCAAAACATATATGCACTGAGGGCATTTAGTCCAGCCCCAGATTAAATCTACAGGGAGGCAAATCTGAAGTACAGAGTGGAGATGGGGATGGAGCACCAGCACATACACTTACTGATTAATTGCCAAAAATACTTGCTGATGTGGACCTGGCCTAGTAGTGCTTAATCTGGACAAAATCTAAGTTTGGGAAGGGTGGTGCGTGAGAAACTACATTCTTGTAAGTGCTGTGTGAATGTTTTGCAAAGGGTACTGAAGAAAGCATCTGAGGAGTGGTTATTTTTTTTAGCCTTTCTCCATGATGTCAGCTTTTCAGTAAACAAGATGCTGAGAAAATCACCTCTATTATTTATAGGGTGGTGGGTTTTCCACTGTGTGCTCTCACCAGCAATGGGAGATTTACAGATTGACAGTATTCTGCTTGACTCTTCTCCTTTGTAAATGTCAAAGATAAAATGGCTTTTTAAAAACTGGTTACTAAGTAGGTCAGTATTTGTTTCAGGAGGAACATGTGTGGTCTTTAAGACACTGATTTTCCTTTTGAAAAATCTCTGTTTTTCAGCATTGAAGAGTTCAGCAGTGCTGGTTTATATTGGGTCCTTCTTAAAAGCTGCATACTTCAGTGCTAAGGGGATTAGAGTTGAGCACACTTTAATGAACACCTGTGAAGAGAGTGAACCTGTTCAAAAGAATAGACACGTTGTGCTTCAAAGTAATCCACAGAGAGAAATATGGAGAGCCATTTACAAAGAATACTGTGCATTTTAACTAGCTAATCCAGTTAAAAGAAGAAATTTTCAATGCACAGAAAGGCAAAATACAAGAGGGAGCAGAGGAGAAGGGCTGTGTTGTACAGTTATATCTTTCCCTGCTACATTTTTTGTTCTTAATCCTAATAAAAGAATACTTTAAGCCACCTACCTGAAAGAGATATTCAGGGTGCAGTTTCTGTGGGGTTTCTCTATGGCAATGGGATTATATGCATTTAATGGGTGTCAGTTGTACCTTCTCTGTGCTTTTTAGCTAATAGATGTTTCTGATCCCTCAGGAAATGAGAAACTTTTGAGTGAGAATGTAATGATCACATTTGCTAAGGGAGAAGTAATAGAATTTTTGCTGACTGATTATTTTATCACCATTAATGCTTCCTTGTGATGGAAATGAGCACCTTAAAATATTCAACTGATGAAATGTTTTATGATAGTGAGGCACCTTTTGCAGAACTGAATTTGTGACCAGGCAGTGGCTTTAAAAGGCTCGCCAAGATGGCAAGAGTGAAGTACCCAATGACTAGCAACAAATCCTGAAGTGAAGGTCTTTAGCTACTTTTTCAGAGTATCTTGTGCTGAATGTCTTTTGTGTGAGACACAAACAGTGTGCCTGGAACAAGATCCATCTGCTGTGGTAGGAAGATCAATAATAAGATTTTAATTTTCAAGATTTTTGTTTTTAATTAGATGTCCTGTAACAGCTCTTTTTTTTCAACCAGCCGTTTTTTCTGCTGATGCACCAAAACTTTTCCTGGAGTGGAACTTCTTCCCAGATGTTTTGATTAAAATCATACATCATCTTGGCCTCCCCCAACAACTTCTTGTATGGAAGGTATTCTGAGTCCTCAAGCATAACCAATGTACACAGAGATCAAATCAGTACAACAAAATGAAATTTTACCCTTTCAGCCTTGTGAAACACTTTACAAACCTTAGGCCCTCTCTGAAGGGAGCATTGCTCTCTCCTTAAATACAAGGAAAAGGAACTGAGACCTAAATAAATGAGCTGGGCTGGAGTTGAAGTTTAACCTTCCACTTCTGCACGAGGCCAGGAGGACTGGAGCTCCCTCTTTTATATCTGGATGCACAGCAGAGGAGCAAACACGTGCAGGGGAAGGCAGGGTCAGCTCTCAGAATGGTTCTCAGGGCAAGCCCCTGGAATTCAGTGTATTTTGTAATTTTGCTTGACGAGTGCTCCAGGGGTGAGAGTGATGTTTCCTCTTGCCACCAGCCTGGGATGTTCCAGGTGAGGCTGTGAGGAAAGGCTCCTGCTGTGTCACACAGAGGCTGCAGCCCTGCAGAACCCCCTGCTCTGCTGTGATATCAGCCCAGGCTGGAGCATCACTGGCCTCTGCCCCTGGGGAAGGGGACAAAACAAGAAGGCTCCTTGGGTTAGTGCTCCAGTGCTGTGAGTTTGAAAGAAGAGTTTTGAAGGAGTTTAGCTGTTTTGCCTACAGGTTCTGTTGCCTTTTAATGCCACAGAATGAAAATATTGATGCACCTTTTGTCTGGAGACATTGGTGTCTCCTAGCATGCTTCTTAAAGGGAATTTCTGCTGTGAGAACTATCTCATTAAAAAGTGTATTTAGACCAATCTAAGGGCAGATTTTCTCTTATTGTCAGGTTTCTAAGCTGCTTTGATGAGACCCAGTTCACCAGACACAGAAACAAAAGAACAGTGTAATCAAAAAATGTGTAAAATGAAGACAATGAAAGTCTCTTCTCAGATTGTGTGGAATCAGCTTAAAATGGACCTAAAATAAGTAGCATTTAAGTGAAGTACAAAAGATCAAACCTCAGAACAAACTGTCTGGTAATTTTAAGAAATCCTCTTTGCTCCTTGTGAGACTGTTGTGGAAACTCAGATCACTGCTGTTTTGGAACAAACATCTCTCTATCTGATATAGCTGATCTTCCTCTCAGAAAATCAGAGCTGAGCAGCCTTTAGTAGTTTGTGACTACAAACCCGTAGTGGTTTGTGACTGAAAATGTCCACTGGAATAATAAAACTGATCTCAAAGGTAATGTGATATTTTCTTCTTGCTAACTTTGGTCCTTTGAAATGGGATAAAAACTCAGTTCTACTCAATTTGGGTGAAGAGATTCTTCTTCTGAGGTAAAGATGTATTTTCTATTAGACACTCCCTGTTTTATTTAAAAATAGGGAGGAAAAAAGAGGGTAACTCTTAGTTTTTTTTTTTTTTTTTTTTAAATAATGTAAATAACTTAGTCTTCCAAAAATAGGGGAATGAGCGGATTTTATAGTTACTGGGGAAGAAAATCACCAATATGACTGAACTCCTTGAAACCTTTCCAGGAGAGGAAGAATTCTTTGCAGAATATTAGTGAGGGTTTGGTTTGTCCTGAGCAGTGCTGGGAGCACAGGGATGGTCCTGCTTTATTTCCACTTATCCCCTCCCGTCCCCTGAGCTGAATTGGTGTCTCATGAGCTCTGCCCTGGCCAGCCCAAGGCAAAGCTTTGGGAGCCCTGGTGGCTCTGACAGCAGGGACGGACAGGCAGGGACACCAGTTAATTAATTTGAATATTGGCTGCATGTTGTAGAAATTAATTGCTGCTGCTGAATGGCAGGGACAGGCTGATGAGCAGCTTCAGTAGGTGGGTTTAGCAAACTTCATCAGGACTGGGAGCTGCTTGTGCTTGGTTCGGAAGCAAAGCAGAGATTTGTGTACTCGTTTATTCAAGAGCTTATTTTGTGCCAACCTGTGAGGTGGTGATGGCAGTACACTTCATAAATTGTGTATTTGGGGAGTGCAGCAGGTAATGCTGCTGCAGAGAGGCTGCTCTGGAGAACACACAGGTAACATCCCAAAGGTTCCCTTGTCTCTCCTGCTGGAAGAGGTGTCATTCCTGGAAAGCTGCTTTGTTTTTCAGTCAGTGTTCTGACTCCCAATTTTCCCAATTAAAAAAATTGTCTTAATCAAAGTACTGTGAAATTCAACGCATGCTAATCAAATCGTTTAAGACTTCAGCTAATAGGCAAATGGGAGAAGAGGCCACATACACGATGCAGATTTTGGGGATGTTTCTGGTACAAGAAGGGTGCACAGCAGCAAAGGTGTTTCCTGGCTGCAGCTGGGAATATTTGAAGTTGGTGGGGAGAGAAGCTTCTCTAAAGTTTTACTTTCCAATGTAATTTTGAAAGTCTCTAAATGAACGGGTACAGGGGCGAGAGACAGGGAAGAAG
>VRYO01002763.1:1258506-1282107 GCA_009812075.1 Sialia sialis | reverse complement strand
GAAAAGGTGTTACAGCAGTTCTTACCTTCATATGTAACAGCACAGTGATTTTTTCAGGGAAAATTTCCAAGCCTCTTGCATTTACATACACACAGTTATCTTTTAGGCACTCTGCCACAGCATAGTTTTGAGTTTCTTTTTAAAATTATTTTTTATTATCTTTTTAACCATTATTAAAGAATAAGGAGGTGTTTTCTAGGCTGCTGCTAGTAAGTTCTGGAAGAAGTGAAGGAAGATGCTGCAGGAAGAAACTTTGATGTAATGCAATGCAATGCTGTGCCATACCTGGGGGTTGAAAGGAGGAGGTTTTGCTGTTTGTTAGTACAACAAGTGTCTCACAGGTGACTGTCTTGCAAGTGTGATAAAGCTGATTTATTATGCAAAACACAAAGTATTTTGCTGTTTGACTGGGTTGCTCAGAGTTTATATGAGACCTCACACAAGCATTGAGGAGAATACATTCTGAAAAATTGGTGTAAGAGAAGTTCTTTTATCTATATGGGAAAGTACAGACTTAAAGGAGGGAAGGGCTTTGTGTGCTGCATGAATCATGCTGTACTCAGACTATAGGAGATCCTAGAGGGTAAAAGTGGAAAAAAGCAATGCAGTCTTGCTGGTGTGGTGGTTTGGGCAGAAGGTCCCAGAGTATATTGTGCTCTTGCAGCTCAGAAAGCTGAGATGAACTTTCAAGTGGTCCTGTGCACTCACAGAGTATAGAAGACCCACAGTAGAGTTTAGCTACAAGTCTTCAGCCTTAAACATGTTTAAGTAAAAGTTTTCTTGCTCTTTCAATGTAAAGAGGAGCTCTGACTAAATCAAGATCTAGCTAAAACTGGTCAGGCAGGATCTGGGTCAATAATTATGTGCTTCAATTCAACACCAAACCTGCAACCACTTGATAGTCCGGAAGAATTGGGAACAGACTTGTTGAAAATATGAGGGCTTGCTGTGCAGGGAATGGTGCAAAATGAAGGCTCACCTCACTGCTCATGTGCCTTGCAAAGCCCTGGTGTGTGTCCAAGAAAGCAGCTGCGCCACACTCAAATCTCTGTCTTTAGCCTGTGTTCTTTCAGGCTTAGGCATGGCAAAGTATTAGTGACCAGTGATGCGGCTTGAGGAGCATGTAATGTTGTTTTTCTTAGTTATTAGGTGCTGATTTTGTTCTTCTCGGGCTTTGTGAATGTGTATTTAGCAGGCAAGTGTCCTCAGTAGCTGAAAAACTACCTGAAGTAGTCAGGCTTTTCTGCAGGACAAAGTAAAATTTCTGAAGCTACTTTGCAATCCAATGGCCTCAAAAGGGTATTAAGGAACTGGCTTGATGATAGTAATTGACTTTTTATTAGGTTTCAATAATACCAGTGTTCCAATAAATTCTGAAAAAACACCTTGAGCAGAAGCTTAGCTGAAGTAAAACAGATATTAGGAATACTTTGGTTGTAAATTGGATTTCTAGCTTTCATGGCTGAAGTTTTAGTTGTTCTGAACAATATATCTGGTCTGTAAGTTACTGCCCACCTTTATTTTGCCCTGCCAATATGATAAGCCTAAGCTGCGTTGCACTTGGAGCTCTCTGGGACAATGATATTCCTGATGCAGAATCATCAAGACAGCTACACAAAGAGAGGAATACCTGGGTTTTCTTTCTGCTGGTGAATTTAATCCTTAGGTGCTCTGTTATCTGCATTAAGGAAAACACAAAAGGTCATGGGTTTAACGCCCCAGCAGTCTGGTCTGATGGTGGTGGGAGATGCAGTTTTACATGTTACATTTGCCTGTCATTTAGATTTGTTCAGCTGACTTTGGTCCAGCATCTTTCCTCATGTTTTATCTCTGCTCGTGCCTGAGCTTGGAAAAGTCTGGCAGAGCTGAGCAGTGTGCACAAGCCAGTTTGGTGAGAACCTTCATCTTCTCCAGGAGATCAGCACCACCACATCTGTCACCTTCAGTGCTGGACTCCCAGTGAGCACTTCTTGTCATCAGCAGAGCAGCTCTTGTGCTGTGTTAGTTAATGCTAATTTAGCTGACACAAGATTTTGATTTTTAGAAGCAGAAAATAAACCTTTAGACTGTTAATAGACATTTTTTCAAACAAAGGACAGACAGACATGATTTTTAGCTGAGAGGAATTGCACTGTAGTTTTAGAGGAGAATATTAGGGGAACATGATTTCACAAATATGCACAACAATACACTAATTCTTTGTGTCTCCAGAGGCCTCAGCCCAAAGGTAGCTGAAATTCTATACCATAATTGCATTCTTTCAAAATTACAGCTATAAGAGGCCGTAGTTGTTTCCAGAGAAATGTTAAAAATGGGATGTGCATTTTTCTCTACATACGTTGCATATGTTAGCATTCACTTGGAGATTACTTCATTAACCTTTGCTCTTCAGAAGCCTTGGAAATAAAAAAATACTTGAAGAAAAAATAGATTGGGAGAGTAGGCTGAAGGGATTTCACCAAAGGTCAAAATCCAGCAAGTTGGTTCTCCCTGCCCCCTCCCTCAACTACTCAGCTTCTGCTCCTTCTGTCTCCACAAAGAAACAAATAAGTCTTGCAGGTGCTGCAGAAGCAGAGATTATTTAGGTGCTTATTCCTCTGGTGTGGTTTTAATGTATTTTATAATCTTCTTGCATGATTTGCTTATTCAGGATTTTTCTTGTTCTTGAATGGAAGCTGTAGTAACAACCAAAAAAGAAACACATACAAACCAAAAATCCAGATAAAAAGTACTTTTTTAGTCCATTCTCTTGTTTTAAAGACATCAGAACAATTACCTGTGTAACTTGGGCCTGAGATGTCTCTGGCATTGATAGCTCTTCAATACACCTGGTTTTAATTTAGCTGTAGCTGTTTTTCCTTTAATTTATTTCTATTACCTGTTTTTGGTGTCCACATAGTGACAATAATATACTGAATGTAGCTAAACTCACTCTATATTCTGGATTCAATTTTAAAAGTGACTTCTCATGGCCAAGTTATAAAGCTTTGAAATATAGGATCATAATAGAAACGCTGACAGTATCTTAACAGTGTCTGCAGTAGTGGGTGTTTCTCTAATATAAACAAATGGTGTTATTGGACTCTCTCTTTCCCCATGCTCCCTGCCTTCAATCAAAGGTGGTTTTATCACTCATTAGCTTCAAAACCATCATCTTTTTTTTTAACCCACAACAGGGTTTGTTTGTTTTGTTTTCCCCTTTCAATCTGGAGTAGAACAGGACAGACAGGGAAAATCTACGTTGTAGCGTATCCGGAAGACTTCCCTGCTGTCTGCTGCTATTATGTACTTATGTTCAGCAAGTGTGTAAATAAACACTTTCAATCTGAGCCTTGAAGGAGACAGTCTTTAAGGAGAATGTCATGACAGCCTAATTAAAAGGATGATAATTTTAAGATTCTGTGTTTCTAGTATATTTTACTGATAGAAATGAAGCCTTTCTCCATAAAGTAAAATAAAAATCCTAAAGAACTCTAACTTGTTTCGCTGATACCCATGGAAAGGCTTACCCATTACATTAATTCAAAACTGTCTATAAAATCCATATTTTGGGCTGCAGTTGCAGGGAGAGATGGAGGGAGCATGTGCTCTTGTGTGGGTGATGATGCTGGGGCTGCCCAGAGGCTCCTCCAGGAGAATTGCTGGTCCAAAGCAGGGAGGGACAGAGGTGAGGCAGCAGCAATGATGTGCAGGCAGGTGAGGAAGGGGTCTGAGCTCCCTCCTTTGTGTCTCCTCCTGGCTGTGGAAATACCCAGGGGTGGAAGCCGCCCCTGAGACTGCAGGATGTTGTGTAGCTTCCTGTAAATACTGCGTTAATTGAAGTGTCTGCGTTTTCATCTGGGCTAGGTGGTATTTTCTCTTAGAAATCCTACCACACACTGTTATTAACTGGCAGCAGTTGTGAATTCCTTTTCTTCAGCTATTTCCTTTAGCTAAAAATGCAAAACCGTGCTGCCCTGAGGGTTATTTAGCAAGAGTTTTAATGAAATAATAGAAATGTTGCACTCTAGCCATTTTCCCCCATGCAGGGAAATGTCACAGTCCATTGGTCTTTCCCAGGGACATTGCATGAGATTACACCTATTTTCATTCCTCTGCTCAAGTACAATATTGTTAAGTAAATATTTGCACAAAAATGTGGCCATCCTAAGGTGTGAGCTGTCCTGCGAGGTAAATAATTAAAGCATGTGCTCTCTCTGGCAGCAGGAACCAGTGCTTGATACAGGTTTGATCATTTCACATGTCTCTTTGTTAATCCATAACTGTCTTCTGCAATTATTTTCATCGCGCAGCCAAGCAAAGATAAAAGGTGGAACATGCCCCTCTCGCCTGCTCCCAGGGAAACTCCATTATCCTTCCAGGCTCACGTGGCTGCAGAAAAACCAATCTGAGTGGGGAGAGGCAGCCCACAAGGACGAGCAGAAAATGAAGTTGTTACCAGACAGCAAACTGCAGCCCTCGGTTCTTATGAATATTTGAATGAGTAACTAAAAACAGCTCGGTGGACTCTAAGCAACTGTGACAGCTGAAACTGCCTGGGAAACCAGCAGTCCACAAGGACCGCGATGAAAAGATCAGCAGTCACATTTCCACCTACACCACCAGTATATTGTAAAACATGAGCAGGTTCTTAGTCCTCAAATATTGTTTAGAAAGAAAAATTCATTTTCCCCCCCTATGAATTTTCATAAGCAAGGTATATACTGAATCTGGCAAGAAATTCTGAATCCAATGAAGTCCAATGATTTCTAACCTACTCAAGGCAAGCGAATACCCACAGTTTTCAGACATTGAAATATTGATGTTGCTTGTACTTATACAAAATTTGCCCTAGTGAATCTTTCATTAATATTTTTCAGCTAGTTCCACGTGGCAAGAGAGATGATGAGAGCAATTTCCCTGAAGCTAAAATGTTCTGAATAATCTGCACTAAAAAAGAAAGGGTGAAAGAACCATAATAACCAAACTAATGAAAGACTGGGCTTGGGAATAAGCACAGGAGTTATAAAAAGAACAAAGCAGCTATATCTGCTTTCTTAAAGAAAGGAGGGGGGAAAAAGGAAAAGCTTGTTACATTGAAGTGCAACTTTCTGACAATGATTTTTTTGGTTTCTTTCAGTCTCTTGCATGTTGTAAAACTGCTTAAAGATGTGTTTGGTATGACCTTGATGGTACAGACCACAGTTAATGTCCTCTGCTCTGTTCGTAACATGAACATTCCTGACTCAGTTGTTTTTGCTGGGACTGCTTACACAGGAGGCTCCAGAACTGGTTTGCTATGGTGTTTGAGGTGTTGGCTTTACAGGAAAACTTAGAGGGTGACATCTTCCTCTCATTTTTTCTTGCTATTGCAAGTTTACACCATAAATCTGGCTTGAAAACCAGATAAATTGTTCAGATAAAATGTAACTGGCTTGCTGTAAATGAGTAATGAAGAAAGAAGTCTGCTTTTAAAAGAGTAAGATGAAGAGCCTTTTAACAACAGCTGCACTTCCATCTGTCAAGTGGCACTTTATCCTGGCATTTGTGCCATTTGGTAGCTGTGACATTGGTTTCAGCACAGCATCTGCAGTGCTGGAACTGAGCACTTTGAGAAATTGCGGAGTTCCCACCAAACCTGCTCTTATGTATTCACCAAGAATGATGGTGGAGTAATTGATCCTGTAGTAATAAAGCACAGCTATTGACTGGCAGCCCTCTTGAACTCCTGCCCAGAACTCTCTTGTATGAGCTCAGGTTTTAGGGATCCACAGTTGAGTCATGTTTTTTAAGGGAGCAATGCCAGAGTGAGCTGGAAATCTCAGGTCTGATTCTACCTCTATCTATATCCATCAAGTAAACTGAAGTTTCCCAGAAGATGTGAAGCAAATAAAAATTCAGTGAGCATGAATGAACTGTGGAACAGTATTCCAAGTTCTCTGAACATTTCTGTTTCAAATTTCACATTTACAGATTTTTTTTTTTGTTGTTTTTTGTTTTTTTTTTTTTTATTGATACTTTTATTTTGATTACATCACAAAAACCTTCCCTGGTTGTGATTAGCTGATGGGATTTAGTTTGCATGATGGCATTTTGTTCTATGTTGCATATAGAAGGTCCTGGAACTTGTTCACTTGTTCCCCCGTGCTTCATTTTTAGTAATATTTAGTTCCTGCAAAACTGATGGAAGATGTTGATGAAGAGATGATGATTTTTGCAAGGAAAAAGGAAAAGGGGATGGGGTGGTGAGGGCAGGGAAAAGGAAAGACACCTCTCTTGAAATTCTAGACATGATGCCACTATTTGGGACCATAGCACAGCAAAGGTGTAAAGGGCATTTTCTGTATTCCCAAGACTCTTGGGTATGTACAGAAGCTTTGTAAACTGCAAGTGATCTGTTCCTCAGCTCACGTGTTAGTTTTGAGCTGGCCTCTTGATTTCAAGAGTTTGTGAATTTGGTTATACTTTAATGAATCAGAGATACATTAGGTGCCACAGACAGTAGACTCAAGGAAGTCTGAAATGGTACAGATTTGCTTGGAAAGCAGCAATATCTACAAATGAAATGGGTCAAAGTGTTCTTGTGAAGGATGGTGGTGGTTTCCTGTCTGTTCTTGTCTTAGGCTTCTGACTCCCAGGGGAATGTTGAAAAGAAATGCAATTTGTTCTCAAGAGCTGAGGGGTTGGAAAGTTCTGGCTCAGTGCAGAGGCAGGAGGTGCCCATGGGCATCCTAAAGAGCTGATGTGCCCAGTGGAGGATGGCAAAGACAGCAGTGTGATGCCCCTGATGGTGTTCTCTGATTCCCACCACAGCAGGGAAGTCTGAGTCAACAGCCAGGGCTGCTCTGGTTCAAGCTACACTGATGGTGCAACTCTAAAAGATCACCTGGCATCACTGCTGCACCTTTTAAAGGTCCCATTAAAAGCTGCAGATTGTTCAGTTAATCAGGTCTGGATCATTTCTTTTCTCAGTATTTGTGTTACTGTCCTCATGGAGGACTGGACCCCAAAGAGACTCTTTTCTTGATTCAGCTCCACTGTATCAGCTCTGATCCAAGTTGAAAAGTTCTTCAAAGACTTAGGGAAGAGATATATATATATATGTGTATATATTCCTGTGTTTCATCTCCTCACCTATCTTTCAGCATTTCTTTTCCTTTAACCATTTCAACCTGAGCAAAGCAGGTGGAGGTATGGTTTGCTTCCCATGCTTTGATGGATGAAGAGTGGAGGAAACACCATCAAAGGCTCGGCCCACTTTCAGGTATCCCAGTGAGATGAGGAGCTGTGGAATGAAAGTTTGTCATGCTGTGCAGTGCAGAGGAGCTCTGTAGGGTGCTGTGGAGGCTTTCTCACCTCCTTGTTCAGCCACAGGAAAGGGGTCTTTCCTTCAGTGTTGCTCAGGCTGGGTGAAACACCACAAATCCAAAGCTTTCCTGGATTTCTTCTAAGGCAGAAGTGTGCTGAGTGCACAGCTAAATGCTTGCAACAAATAGGAAAGTGTTTGGGGCAGTTTGTCTTGTTTTGTTTGCTAGCATTTTGGGCAGCAAAGGCAGTTCTTTAATCTTGGTGCTCTCCCCTCTCACCTCTCCATTATTGGTACTCAGTTTCCCACCAGGAGATTGCAGGCAAGGTTGATCAGAGGCTGTGGCTTTGCGAGGTGTAGCAAACAACAACAAATTGGTCCTTAAAAATAGTTTTTCTTTCTGTTTCATGTTTTTCTGGGGAAAGAACTCTCTATTTTTTTCTCATTCTTCCCCAGTAAATGGGTGCAGCAGGCTGAATGCAGTTGTTATGCACAGAGATCTGAGGCTGCACTAACGAGAGGCTCTCTTCCACGAGTGACTTTCATTTAACCATGAAAGGGAAGCACCACTCCTGACATCCTGGTGTCTCTCTGTGCCATTCTGCTGCTTCAGAAGGGTCTGTTTGGGCTCACATTAGTGACCTCTTCACCCACAAAGCAAAAATAAGGATTTGTATCCTGCTCTCCACTGGAAACATTTCAGCACTTATCACCGATTCTGGAAGTGATTTCCTCTGAGATTTTCTTGGCTTTGTACACAAAAAGTAAGACCTGAGAATTGTTTCATTGCTGTTCCCCCAGCCCCCCATGTCCCTCCACACAGCAGGAAACAATACCTTATTTCCTTCTGTTATTATCTTAGTAGATTCTGCAAGGCTTTTTTGTCTGTTTCTATAGCCAGCAGTTGGAAGTTTTATTTTCTCTCCATGGTTCTTCACATACAGTGGGGACTTCTGTTTTCATGATTCAATGATATGCTTGTCCATCGGCAATACTTGATTACTTTTTGAGTACATAATAGATTGGGGGGAGAGTTCTTAGGTTCTTGCTTTTAATTTCTGTTTGAAGTAGTTTTATTTAAATAAGACAAAAATAAAGTGGACTCTTTGAATAACCGAGGAAATGGAATTACTGACTTTCATAGAAGTCACTGAAGCAATGGGATTCTAATTGAATCAACTGATGGAATAAGATACTTATAAATCTAAACTATTTGCTTTTGACAGAATTTTAATTTTTTAAAATGATTTTCAAACAGAACAGCCAAGAAAAGATTTTTCTTTGTTTAACTCTTTCATATCTGTAAGAAATTTCTTTTATATAAAGACCTTTTTCTGCAGATGTTCTTTCAGGTTTTTGGGCATCTGTTTCGTATCCCCTGAGTCTTAATTGCAATAGTCTCTGTAGACATTAAAAATAATCTATGTACAACATAAACCCCAAAATCATTCTGTGGAAAAGCCTGCTGTGATTAAAATTTTCAAGAAAATTTTGGATCCCTACTGCCTTTTGACAATTAAAGGGAGTCTGATTTGTCCATTTGAGAAGGAAATTGGGTCAGTGTCTTGAATGGCAGCTTTCCAGAGTGCTACTGAAAAGATAATATTCTGTATTATTTGAAATGTGATTTTAGGATAGTTTTTTTTCTTCTCCACTGAAATTATTGCATGACAGTGTTACTGAAGACATTTGGGAGGGGAACTTACTCCATGAGAAGTTGTGTAACAGTGCAAAGTGAATAACCTGAGGCAAAACAAGAAAGAAATCGGAACAAGTTCAGGTCAGGGATTATTGCTTCAGGGATTAATAGCTGAGAGCAGCAAGGCAGTAGTGAGGTGAAAGCAGGCTAAATACTTAAAAACTACAGTCAGCCTACATGAAACTTGTAGAAACATGGCAGTCTTGGCATGTAAATCAGGTTTTTGCCAGGAATGATGGAAGTGCTTGTATAGGAATGGTGAGGAAATTTATGCATTATATACACAAAGAAAAAACCCCAAACAGCAAACTAGTTCCACAATTGCCTTAAAAACTGATTCAGTTAAACTTGTGTGGATCCTCAATGTCAGTGTGTTTGTCAGTTGGCTTGTTCTGGCAAACAAATCCAAGCCTGTTTCAATCTGGTTTAGGTACATCTAAGTTTACACAAATTAGTAACTTTGATTCCTAAGATTCTTAAATGGCTGGGCTAAGTGGAGACAATCCTGCTAGCAAAGCTGTGCTGTGTAAAAATTGCATGTCTGCCTACTTCAGCTCTAGAGAGTAACCTTAATAGCTTAAACTTCTTTACCTGATACTCAAATGTGCCCATGTTCCTGTGCTGGGATTCCTCAGGAAGGCGATGTTGCCAAGTGTTCAGTTTGTCTGCTCCTGCCCTGAGTGTGTTAGACCAACTGCTTTGCTGGCTCTTGTTTCAGATCCATGCTGACCTGCCCCCAGCCTGACGAGGCATCAGCAGTGCCAGAATGTGCTGCAGCCTTCTCCAGTATCACAACTGCACCAAGGTCCCCTTGCTCTTGTCCTGGCTGCATCCTGTGTGAAGCAAGGTAAGAATCAAACATTGTTTACAGAGTGTCCTGATTTGGAAGGATCCCACAAGAATCATCAAGCCCAGCTGCTGGGTGAATGGCCCGTACAGGATGGAATCCATTTCACAACTATAAGGCACACTGGATTACAAGGCACACTTTTTTTTGCAGCGAGGATCTGCACGAAATAAAGTAACGAATTAGTAACAGAATGGCGCGATCACGGGGTTTACTGGCAGGTGCTCAATTTGCAAACATTTGTCACAGATCGGTGTAGCCTTGAAACACAGCCCCAGGCTCTTACACGGCTCTTACGGCGCACGACTCGGCTCACGGCTGCCGGCTCTCGCGGCTCGCACTTCTGGGTTGGCAAATTTCTGAACTTTGTCCATAAATAAGGCACACTGGATTATAAGGTGCGCTTCTGGGTTCCGATCAAAATTTTAGTCAAAAGAGTGCGTATTAAAAGCGTGAAATTACTGTATTCTAATCTGTCTTCCTCTCAAGCATCTTCTGGTTGCAAGAAAAGTAGGTTTCTTCAGAAGCAGCAATTTAACTAATGGCTTTGTACAGAAACCTTGGACTGTGCAGGCTTGGGAGGTTTGGAGTGTAAGTTGTGAAGGATGTGAGCTGTTGGCACTTCACAGCAGGCATTGTGTCCTGAGCTGTGCAGTGCCCAGCACCCCAGAACGTGGTGCTGTGAGCAGCAGCACAGCTGCAGCAGATGTTGCTATCTGCCATGGAAGGGGCATGGCACAGTCAGGGAGCCAAAGGGAGAAACTCTGTACAGTCTGTGCCCATCTGCTGGGACTGTCATTCTGGATCAAAGGGCTGAATTTTCTCCCTTCAAAGGCTTTTTCTTGTCATAGATAAGCAAGAAAAGCTTGCTTTTGTGTGAAAGGACAAGACATACCAAAGCAGGATATCCTATCTTACAAATTTTAATAGTGTCAATATTAAAAAGAAATCTCTGATATCAGGTTAGCCCCCTGACTTCTGGCTGAAGAGTGATCCAGTGCTCTGTAGACACAATTCAGTATTACTCACTCAGTGATTGATTCTATTTTTCAATGTCTTCCTTTTAAGTGTGGATTTCCTACGTGTGAATATGGAACTGCCATTTATCATATTTTTACTCCTTCAGCTCTAGTACCTTGTGAATATGAACTGCTGCTTTTGAATTTTTTCCCTTTTTATCATTGACTGTTCAGTGATTTATTTCCTAGTAAGATTGCAGATCAGATGTTCTGTCTTTGAACATTAGCCTTGCTTGGGGAGAATGATGAAGGTGGGCAGATGACATCAGATTTAATTCTGCATATTCTCACAGTGGCTTGGTTCTTGAGCAGCACAGCTGAGTACCTGCTGAAGCAGTGCTGAGCTCTGGGTTTGTAATGGGAAGCCATCAAGCAGCTTGTTACAAGATGTTTGTTTGCATTCTACTCTAAGCAGCTGTAAATAAACATCTTGCAACACGGCCCTGGTTTTGTCTGTAATTCAGGAAGGAAGAGAAGGAGGGGTTCAAGCTGTTTTCTTCAGGCTGCTTTTATGCTCCAATCTGCCTAAGATGGTGAACTGCTGCATGTGCCTGTGAACAGACCAGAGTGTGCTCCTTGTTTCTTACCCCTGCAGCTCCTTTCAGAAAGCCCAAGAGCCCCTCACTTTATTCTGAGGATAAGACATTCCACTCCTTTATTTTTTGAACCAATGTTCTCTTTATGTGACCTGAATTGATATTAAAGGAGATTATTCTGAGGCACTCCTGTTGCCAAGTCTTTGCCAAGCCTCATCTGTGTCTACTTGCAGGGCAGAGTTCTTGGCAACCAGCCTTATCAACTTTCTTCTTCCTCCTGCTGCTGGTGCAAAAGCCAAACACAATGAAAACAGATCACATTTTTCTTATCTTTTGATCTCTTTTTAGCTCACATTGGATTTCTGCTTTGCCAGCATTGAAAATAATTAAGAGCTGGTAATTCAGCCACAGTTAGTATTAGGTATAACTTATACCGTAATGTTCATTCCCTTTTCTTTTCACTTACCTCCCATCCCCAGGGTAAGGAAAGTGACATTCATGAAAAAAAGAAAAGTTAGGTCAAAACTACTCAATTTTCCAGCAGAGCTAAACTTGGCTGCACAAGTCCTGAAGGACGGATGTCTACTTTCTAGAAAACAAATGATATATTGATTTCCTATTAAAAGAGAGCACTGACAGGAACTTTCAAAACAAAAGCCTTCTTTCAGCAGAGCATTTAAATACGAGACTGCTGAAATTGTGCACAGTCCTAGGAGCTCTTCAGTGCCTGCTTTGAATCCCTGTGCCAGCCCTGCCCTGGCCTCACCTGGGCTTTGCCCTGTGCTCAGGGGTCACCTGCCACAATGAGAACCATGACTCTGGCATCCCTCAGCACACTGCTGAGATTCTGAATTTCTGAAGAGTGTCAGAGCCCACTGAGGGCTTGCTTTCCTTTCTGTCTTTTCTTTTTTTTTTTTTCCCTTCTCTCACAGTCACAGTGTGAACTTCAAGATTCGTTTGAAGTCTTCCTCCGTTTTGTGAGGACAGGGAAGAGGTTAAGCAAGAAACTTTCATTTTTAAAGCCAATTTTATTTTCTGGTTTTTTTACTCTTGTATGGCAATTCTCATTTCCTCCAAGTCCTGACCAAAAATTTCCTGGACAAAGGCAAAAAGTAATGCATTTTAGATTTTTAAATTGCTTTGTCAGATGAGGAGCAGCAGCTTTTTTGAGATTGATATTTTTATCTTGCTGTATGATTAGTCTGCTTGTATCTTTGCATGTGTGCAGGTACCATTGTTACTGCTGGTGTAGATGATGATAATTTAATTGTCCTGGAACACAAAACAAGGGGTTTGCCTCTTTATTTATTTATTTATTTATTTTAAATTTGCTGCACTAGCAGCGTTTCCTCTCAGGGTTTATTCAGCTCACAGTTATTGCTTCCCAAGTGACTTCCCTGCTGTGTTCCACCGGGGTGATCCCTGCTGTGGATGCCTCTCCTTGTCCCAGCCTTTCAGGATGAGAGGCTGGTTCTTGGCAGGAGCTGTTCCTGCTTGCCCCAGAATGAAAGAATGACAAGCTGAAATAGTGACTCATGGAGAAAACATCTTTCAAGTACAGGAAATGAGGAGACAAAATATCAGTCTTTTCCAATCATATTTGTCAAGAGGTCTATGAAAGAGAGAGGGATGATAAACTTTCAGGTATTTCTAATTAGAAAAATACCTGTAGGACTTGCTCCAAGCAGATTAGTTTCTTTTGTTTTTTTAGTTAAGATTCTCAGGAAGCTATAAAACACAGCAAAGTGATGGCAATAAGATCCCACCAGTTTCTTAAATAGATGAAAGGATGCTTCAAAGTCTATTTGTTTAGCCAGTCTCTCTTTTCATCTTTGTTAATTGCTGAGAAGGATGAAGTAGCATTAATATGCACAGCTTGTGAATTATAGTCTTTAAAAGCAATCTTTTCTTTTTTTTAGCATAGGTGTTAACCTTAATTCTGCTTTCCCACAGGTGCAGCATGTGTATTTACTGACATACTTATAAATCCAGTGCCATAATAATAAAAAAAGGACAAAGTAAATGCATAGGTTTGGAAGTTGTTTTATTAACTGAGAGGTCTCAGACATCCATATTCTTTTTGCTTAATTCTCTTGTTATAATATATATAATACAGAAAATTGGGAATGGTGTTAGAGTTCATGTAATAGTTCATTTGGAAACAATCTTAGTATTAAGTTGTCCAATTCTTGTGTTACTACTTACTGTATGAAGTAATAGATGAAAAAGCTGTCTTTAGTAGTACAATCCAACTTTTGAGTTTTATGTGGATATCTAAGAGATCTTGCTTCTCATCTTCCAAGTTTATTCGTGTTAGTCCTAATCTCTAAATCAAGACCGAGAGGAAAAATTTTATATAAATGTATGTGTGTTTATGTATAACAGAATGGACTATGTCTGCATCAGTGTATTACCCAACAGCATGATATCCATTCTGTCCACATTGTTATAATGCTGTTTCTGGTGTCTGAATGAGAAATAATTTGTGAACTTGGGCTTGGTCATCCTCAGCAATTGGAATGCCATATGGCAAGTGACTTGTTTATCACTGCAATGTTTTGGAACTCAATATCAGATAGCCAGGGAAAAAAAATGGTGTGAAATTTGCAGTTGGAAATGTGTCAGAATTTGCTACTTAAAAGTTGTTTGACATGTGTCTCTCCAATCTATAGAAGAATTTCTTTAGCCTGGATACAGCTCAGAATGCGCTTGCAAGCAGCTGGTGTGTTTCAGTGTTTCCCCCACCAGTTTGGAAGCATCACGGTCGTATTATCAAAACAGAGATAATCCTAAAGAGAAAATAAAATATGGATGGGGAGAACGAACTCAGCTGTCCCTGCACACACAACTTCCTCAACCCCACTGAACCAAAAGCTGCCTGGAGCTGTAACGTTCTGCACGTGTCAAGGGCATATCACTTTGGCTCTGGTACAAATAACATCTAAACCAGCACAGTGGTGGTGGGGGGAGGATTCTGCTCTCTGGCAAGCTGTGTTTTTGTCTTTGAGTGCCTTCCAAAATTTTTTAAGTGTCAATTAACCTTTGGTAGGTAGATTAGCAGGCATGCGGGATTCTTCTCCAACAAGACTGTAGTAGACTTTGTTCTCCCCCTCTGTACCTGAAGAGTCCTATTATTGTGCACAGATCTTTTCCTTTCAGCTGGTGGCCCCTCAAGAGCTCTCAAATAGGCCTGTTTCCACCTTCCTTTGACAGTGTCTGCCTTCCCAGGTTTTCTGCTGCATACAGAAGAGCCGGTTTATAAAGATATAGAGCCCAGTGACTATAAAGGAGCTCAGTCTGTCAGTTTGTCATGCTTTAAAGGATTGTGGGCACCCTGAAGGGAAGATTAGTGGAGGATTGTCCAAATTGTCAAGGTTCTGAATTCTTTTTTAGCAACTATTTTCTTGCATCAGCTTAGAAAATAAAGTCTGTTAGTGGGGGGAAGGTAGTGAATGAGCAGGAATGATGGCATTCCCTCTCTTTAGGGCACTAATCACAGGCCAGTGCAACCCAGTTTTTCAATTCCAGATCCAAATATCTGGCCCAGGCCACTGAAACCTAAGTTCATGCTTTGAGCGTTTTGTGCTTGCACAGAATCCAAAATCAAGGAACATAAATATTCAATTCATCTTCTTGCACAGGGCTGCCTGTTCCATCTTTGATAAAAAAATACTGAGTTTATCTTTGTCTCCCATTAGAGACACCTTATTTTGTGTGCCTGCTGTAAATTGTTCTCTCAGTATCCTGAATTCATGTCTGTTCTGTTTCTGTTGCCCCCACTGTTCTACTTGTATCCTCTGCAGCAGTGATGCTGGGGTGTGCCAGGTGAAAAATTCCTCTTGATTAAGCAAAGTCACTGGTCAAATATGAAGGGAAAGGGCCAGATCTCACTGCCACACACTACACATATGGTCACCACATGTGCCATGAGTGCAGTGCTTTTGGGACATGTCATTTCAGCCCATTCCCATGAATAATCTGTCCAGCACAGGCACACTAAATCCACTGCTCCTGGCCAGGCTCAGGTGCATTGTGTGGGCTGTGTGCAGTGGATGTCTGTACACTGCAGACATGGCTGAGCTTTCCAGAAGACCCTTATGCATGCCAGATGTCCAAAAGTCCCAAGGAAATGTCAGACGCAGGTTTTACTGGATCTAAATTTTCCTTTGGGAAGGCTGGCTCTGTGACAGGAAGGAGGTGAAGTATTGCTCATGGTTGTGCCAGGGAGGGGTGATCTTTGGTGCACTTGTTGTGCAAAGCTGATAAAGCACAGATAAAGAAGAGCTGCACATTGTAGGAATTTGATAGGAATTAATAATTCTCAAAGAGCAGATACTAGAAAAAATAGTTTAGGGCTGAATTGCAGGACTTGATTACAAGAGGTAGGTGTTTTTAAGGTCAACACTGAAAAGTCACTGTCCCAGTAAGAGTTCTCTGAGCTGACAGCTTCTGAGCTTGTGCCTAGCACAGCTACTACACGTCCTATTCAAATTGCTGATCTATTTCAAGCATCATTGCTTGTTACTGTAGGCAACAGGAGTGTTACCTGATTTGCTGCTCACCATTGCTGTAACAGGGAAGTCAGTGATGCATGAACCTGGCTTTGGCCACCTGTGCAGGCAGGAGTGTTTTTGTCTCCCTAGTTCCCTGGTGGGGTTGGCAGGCAGAGCTTTAGCCTTCTCCCCATCAAACTCCCACCGTGGTCATGCTTGCCCTGAATAAGCTGGTGTGAGCCTGTTCCCAGTCTGAACTGCAAGAATAAAAAATACAGTGTTGGGGTGTGTGTGGTACCTGGAAGAAGTGGAGAAGTATTTGTGGTTGAAGAAACTCGGGCCAACTAGCTGAGCAGCCATGGGCTCTGCATCCAGAGCCAAGAACAGTTGATGATTCTTTTATGAACTTCCAGCAGCTCCAGTGTTATCTCAGGTGCATTCAACAGTACCGCTGTAAATTACAGTGAGAAGAAAATTCAGCCAAACAACCTGTTTTGTGGTTAATCTATTCAGGCTTTATTCCTTCAGGAAGTTATCCAGTGTTACTTTATGAGCTTGCTGCCTGTGGGAGATGGTACCTCTGGGAATGTGTTTCTGGGTCACTGGCTATTGCAAGGATGCACAATTAGAGAGAGAACCAATGTCTACAGTATCACTTGTTCCAGCCTCAGCAGGTAATAAATAGTGTCACAAAGCACAGCAATAGTCGATATACCTACTAAACCATCTGTTCAGGACTGATCAAATGGGCTTGGTTAAGCAATTATCCCCCAGGGGCTGTTTATATGTTAGAGTATCTGCACATCCTTTAGGTCCTTAACCTTTAGACAGGTCCACATAGCCATGCCTTGATTTATTTTCTTTGTGTGCTCTTGACCTTCTGGCAGATTTAACATTACCCCTCTCAAGAATGTAGATCATGCTCGAAATGAATTTCTGTACTTCCCAACTGCTGGTTTTGTGTGAGCTTTTGTAATCTCTCCTATTAAGATATCAAACTCAGGCCTAATAACCCTCTGAGGCTGGACAGGATTCGTGCAATATAAATACTGCACTTTGGGATAATACTATTCCAAATATACTAACTCTCCCACCTTTTCATTTTCTATGCTCTTGCCTTTTTTTTCTCAAGTCTTAAAAAGCTGTAGAAATCATGTTCTTTGCAAATAAACTTTCTCCTTAGGAGCTTTTCTCCCTCTATTTGAAACTGAGGGAAGAAATCTTATAGACTGGAATAAGACAAAGCAAAAAGTGGATTTTAAAATAATCTCCTATTAAATAAATACTGCAACTTTCAGTGGGTAAATTGAGCTGGGCTGGCAGTCCTGTAATGTCTGACATTTCTAATGGAAATTAGAGGCAAAGGAAGATCATGCTGTTAGTAAGATGACCTGACGTGTTTGCAAGTAAGTTAGAACTGCTTCATATATATTTTAAAGGAGCCTTGTGATTTATTTCTTAGACTCTGAACTTGCTTTGTGGTTTCAACTTTTGAATCACAGTAAAGGTTTGATAGTCTTTAAAAACATATCTGTGGGCTGCTTAGAAAAACGGAATCTGTCATGACATCTGTAAAGCAGTCAGGACTTTAATGGGCAATTCCTGATGCAAAACACTTTGTGCCTTTCAGCAAAGAGCTAAATATATTTTAAGAGGTATCTAAAAAGAGAGGTTACAAAAGGCCTGACAGCGTGTCCTTTGTGCTCATGAGGAAATTTCTAGTTCAGGGCCCGTGCTGCTGAAGGCAAATCTGAGGCCCTGGGCTGCAGTGGATATGTCCCAGGGCTGCATGCTCGGCTCTAGGGAGATGTTTCTAATAATGTTTGCCCTGATTTTTGACTATGAAATGCAGCCTAGTGATGTTTTGGCTTCTACTATTTTATCTGTACACTAAAGGTACACTAAACTCTTGTGTTACCTGCTGAGGTCTGGTGGCAAAAGGCAACAGCCAGCTCCTGGGATTTAAAAAATTTAATGTTTTCTAACTATATAGAGAGAACTATGAATCATGAGCTGCGCTTCAGCACTGGAAGTGGTGGCAGCTTCCCCCATGGCTTGGTTCCTAGTTGGTGGTTGTGGTTCAACAAAGAATACCTCGATTCCTAGCAGGATGTTTTTTTCTGTTTTTCTTGCCTTTATGCTGGGGCAGAAAGAGATGGTGTAACTTTTGCTTTGTCGCACAGAAACTTCACAGGATTAGAGTCTAAGGAGAAAGTGCATTTACTATGGCATCTTTTTCATGAGTGGATGTCAGAGGAATGCACAAAGAAGGTCAACACCATTATCTGTTGTGTAGATGGAGAAACTGTCTCTGCAGTTACTGCAAGCAGGGAAGCTGTCTCGCCATGCAGACGTTGCCTGGAACCTGCTCTGTAGCCCATAACTGAATTTAAACTTGCATGAGAATTTATTCTTTTCAATTGCACCTTTGGAGCCCGTTTGACCTTTTTAAAGGATTATTTCTCCAACAGTAAATATGAAATATTATTGCAGAGATTTCTGCATCACTTTTATTAATTACTTTTGGTGCATAGTATTTGAAATGAAGGTCATTTAATTAAGATTTTTTTCAATTTTTAAAAATTGGCAGTATTTTCCTACCAGTATCATAGTACTGCAGTGAAGGCTATGTGTGTCCACTCTTTATGAATAATTTTCTCTCTCAACACAGAAATTTGCTTTGAAGAAAGGTAAGGATTAGTTTTTCAGATTTATTTGAGCTCTAAATGTCCAGTGGAGAAACTTTGTGGGGCAGAAAAGTGATGGGAAATTACACACCAGGCTGCTCCCTGGCCATGAAGTCATGCTGAAACATGAGGCTGATATGCTGCAAGCAGCTGGAGTGTTTCGGCTTTCAACCGGTGATTTTTACACATGACTTACTTAAAAATGATGGCTTGTTTAGGGTTGGCTTAAGACAAAGCAGTTTAAATAAAGAGCTGGAGATGAGTAAGATTAAAAGTGTAATTTGATAGAGATGTGAGTGTCAGGGTCAGCAATATTTAGCATTTAAAGGACAAGTTTTGGAAGGAAATTCTTCCTGCTTTCAGGACCCAGCCTATTCTTTGTTCCAAAGGTGGGACTCCCCTCAGTAGCTGCATGACCTTACTTTGCCTGGCTTACACTTTCTCTTCTTGAAGATCTGCCTTTAACTTTGGGAGGAAAAACAGAAAACTGAAGAACCATCTGTAAGTCTGGTTCTTTCTGTGCTTGTTCACGTATGTGTGGAGGGAAGGAAAAGAAAAATGCATGTACATGTTAAATACACGCAGTCAGTGGCTCTGGTCCTGCCTTTGTACCTTCATTCACCATCTGAAAAAAGATCTTTATATTTTTTCCAGCTCTAGTGAGCATTCCAGTATGTTAATACATCTTTCTGTATATAGCTGGGGAAGATGTGTGTCCCCTTTCTGGACTAGTAGCCAGAGTAAGGGGATCTCAAGGACTAACTCCCCTCTCACTGTGAGGAGGAAACAGGAGCAGGGAATAAATCCAGCAACTGACTCAGGGTTTCTGTGTTCTAATAAGGGATTCAAACCATGAATGATTTACACTCATTAAGTTTGAATTTCAGCCTACATCTCAGCAAATTTTATGCTGCATTTCTCTTTTGCACATTTAAGATAAACTATCAGTGTGGAACAGCGAGATCTCTTCTGTCTGCTCCAAGCTTCTGAAGGAGTCACAGAGCTCATCCTTGGCAAAGCATCTGTGTTCCAAGCAGTGCTGTTTGTGTCTCAGGTTCCTGTTGCCTGCCTGTCTGCTGCCCCTTGGCCCCAGGAATGACCTGAGAGCAGCTTTGATTTGCGGAGTGAACGTGGAGAAGCCCAAGGAGGGCTGGGTGCCTTGGGGAGCAGAGTGCTGTGCTGTGTAGGAGACTGTTTGCATCGCCAGGCTGGCAGCCTGTTCCAAAGGTTAGCAAGCATCTCGTGCTTCCAGGGAGTCTGCCAGATCAGATATTTCTGTCCTGGCATAGCTCTAAAATCATAATGACTTTTATTTAGCATTAATGTGGATGCCTTGAACATTTCTATGGGACTTCCACTGTCAAGTCAGCATTAAAGTGCCATTAAAACCAAGTGTTACTGTAAGAAGCAGAACCTGCCAAACATTTCTCAGAAGAGCACAGTGCTTTACAAGACGAGTAAGCATTCCCTCCTCTCCATTTCATGTGAAAGTCAGTGATAAGTCTTTTTATTGATTGGACAAAACAATAGAGACGGGACGTGTGAGAATTGTTGGCAAGACTTTTTATGACAAGTGGAAGATCAGTGGATATTAATTTGCTCTTCCTTGCACTACAGTGTCCAAGATGAATCTTCATTGGTAATCAGGAGAACATGATGTGATTCTGCACAGGAGTACAGGGCACTTCCTATATAAAATTGCCAAATAGTTCAGCCTGAAATTGTGACTCCTGGCTGTAAAACCACGTTGCAAAACTCTTTAAGCAATGTTTAAGTGGACTGTATTTGATATTTCCATGTAGCATGGACTATATCTTAATTCTCAATTCCCTTTGAAGAGCAACATTAACAGTGAGGCACAAGTTGCACTGAAAGCTCAGAGGTTAGGCTCCTGTGTCACTTATGTGACTTCAGAAAGTTTTAGCTGAAAAGATCAAAATGACCAAAGAGCGCTCAGGTTTCCATAGGAATCTTCTGTATTCTGCATCACAGAACCTTATCCTGCAAAAGTAGAGTAATAAATCCTAAGATCACTTTACAGCCCTCCTCCACTCTGTGTAGATGATTTACAGCAGAAGTGGCCAAGTGATAAAGACAGGGAAAAGTAAGGAATAACATCAGTGAGATGGTGGAATTGACTGAATAAATAAATCCTGCTCTCTTTGTTTACAGTCCTCATTTTGCAAGCTTTAAGGTTTAGTGAGGCAACACTTTCCAGCCTTACTCTGCATTGTTTTAAAATAGAGTATCCTCCCCATACCACTCCTATGAAGTATGTGACAAAAGCATGGGCTGACAACAAATAAGATGTGGAATTTTAATAAAAAGTGTTTAGGTGCAAAAAATCGGGATTTGGTAGAATTATTTGCTCTCAGTAAGAGACAGGAAACAATAAGATTTCTTAATTTGTAACTGGAAATTTGAGAGGGGTTAGCTGCACAGAGACCCCTGAATGACCCAAGTGAGATGCTCTTGTAGAAGCTGAGATGGCTCTGCCCATTCCAGGTTAGGAGCTCTGGATTTCCCTTATTCTAACTTTTGGTTAATTTGGTTAACCGATCTTTCTCTTTCCTGTTGGGGCAAAGGTTTGAAAGGACTCTGTTACATCTGGTTGTGAGAAGGGAGTGTTCTCAAATGTTAGTTTTGTCAGACAGGAAATCCTTTTCCTCCCTACCTGAAGGTGCCTGATGTGCTTGCTCTCTGCTGAACAGATACTTTGCGAGGGTTGGAATGGGAATGTCAGACAAAAGAGCCTCTCATGTTTTTGATAGCCCTGGAAACTTCATGTTTCCTATCCTAGGAAGAGTACTAAATGGGGCTTTTTCATGCCACTGCAGCATTCCCTAGGAAGATTCATGATTGGATTATGTCTTAGGCATTATAAATCAGAGCTAATGGCAGAGATAGGTTGATGGCTTGAAGTAAGTGGAAAAATAAATTGGTCAATGCAAGGGCCTAGGGCTGAGAAGACATAAATATAAAATTTACACTCCCCATACCCTATCCCTGAAGAAGGAGTCAGACCTCCAATTCTTAAAACATCACTTAAACAAACAGCAAAAAAGTCAGTTATACATGATCTTTGCTCCAGTGCTGGGAAAGTTGAAATCTGGGACAATACAAAACCTGTATGAAACTTTTGAAAAAGTGTCATTTCTGCATTTCCTTAAAAATAGAGAGATATGTAACATGAAACATTAATTTTGAAACAGTATTAGGCTTTTTCAGGGGAGACGTCAGGAGACATGAAAATCTTTGTCAATATCATATCAGAATGAAATATTACAAAAAAAAGAAAAGCTTATATTCGGTCTCATGGGGTTGGACTGTGAGAGTTGAATGCCTCTATTTGGCCTTGATAATTGTTCTTTTATCTTTTGTGCAGTGTTGGTATGCCTTCACCCCCAGCCTGCTGCCTGTGTCCTTGTCTTCTCAACTGCCAGCTACCCTGGCTCAGTTCTCAGCTTTGTTCTCCTTTATGACTCAATCACACACTGTAAAATCTCTGCTGAAGCCATGATTCATCACCTGAATGCACTCTCTTTAAAATAAAGTATCTTTTTGCAATAGAAAAAAGATGAAAAAGTGACTTTTCAAAGTAATTCCAGAGGCATTTTCAGTCTAGATGTCTTTCCTTTTCATATGTTTTTTATTTCATTTAAAGCTGTATAACAGTATTTTGAAATACGGAGAACATGTAAACCGCTAATGATTATATAAGATGCAAAATAACACTCCCAGAAGCAAATTTAAAAAACCATAATTCCAAATGGTTGCTGGCACCAGTCTGTTCTGCTGTTCAATGTCACACTGTCTCTGATCCCATTTATATTGACATGTGCTATAGCAACATCTCTGAAGGGAATTGGGCTATTCTGAGGTGCAATTGCCACAGGTGAGATGAGAGTTAGGATGTTGGTACAGACAGGAATGTTTTATTTGTCTCATCTGTAATGGAAGGTGGGTTGGGTCTGTTCCTCTGCTCTTTTGGATGCCTTTAGAAGAATCTACTCTTTTGTTAGTGCCTGTGAATGAGTGCCTTGATTTTATTGGGAGAAACATGATCTCCCTGCTAATAAATACAGATGGCAGAGGACAGATCCTTTGCTCCAGAGCAGTTTCTTTTGGAGAATGCTGATCTCTATGAATTAATATCTGAACATGAATGTAGAAATTGGTGATAGCCCTCCACTTGATGAACCCGATTGTTTCTTTCCTGGTGGTGCTCTTGGGATGGTTTCCTTCCAGCCAACTGACAAAAATAATAAGATGATTTTAAACATGTTTACTCACATGAGGAATTCTGTGGCTTTTGTACAGTCTTGCTTTTGACCAGAAGGTCTGTTAGCAAGGACCCCATGAGCATGTGAATCATGTGAGACCCTTCATGAGAATGAACCTCTTGGAACACAGAAGCTGGGTTTTCCAGCTGGGGCAGTTGCAGCCCATGGACCAAAGCTGGGAGCCAGCCACCCCCAACATTTACTGTGGCACTTGCAGTGCAATGCAGGAGTTGTTAAGCACAGGCATGCAGAGCAAGCCTGCTGTACTCCTGCCTCCTTGGACAGTCACTTTCCCCATTTCCTTTGTCTAAGTGTATTGTATGGCTCAGCTCCAAAGCAATGCCTAAAATAATGCTTGTGGTAGTGCTGGACTGAAAATATCTGTGTGTGTGGGAGGGGAGCAGGGAGTACAGACACAGATTTTTCTGATTCACAAGTTGCTTTTCTGAATATCCCAGTGGAGCTTACCCCTGGGGGTGCTGTTCTTTGATTTCTTCAGCTGAGGAAGCTGCTTGTGAGTTGAATGAGGAAGGTGAGCTCAATGTAGGAAGGAGAGGGAGAGAGAGAGAGAGGAAATTTTGTTTGTGGTGCTTGAACCAGTGCATGCTTTCTCCTGCTCCAGTATATTGCATATCTTCAGGACTGGGGGCTTTATTGCCCTAATAATGCTTAGAGCTGCAGGTGCATCCCAGAGCTGCACTGAGCCCAGTGATCTCTGCACCTTCTTGGAAAACTTGGAGCATTTTCACAAT